>OY759271.1:3948204-4188204 GCA_963662155.1 Lamellibrachia columna | reverse complement strand
TTTGTTTGTTTGTTTGTTTTGTGACGCAGATTTGTTTGAGATACCTGCACTACCACCTGCACTGCCAATATTAACTTGCGCACCCGCACTAAAGTCGATTGACGTGTCTGTGCTGGTTAAGTTAACAAATCAAGTTCAAGATATTTGCGTTAGCCCAAGATTTACCTATTACATGACGACCAGTATCATATCATAATGTGTAATCAGCTTATCTTATTTAATATCGTCCTAGCTTACACAGGAACACATCTAAACCCAGATTGGGAAATGCGTCAACTTTTATTTTCCGGTGTGTATTGTAGCATAGACTGCATTCATTCTCTGCGAAATATCCAAGTGTCCACCGCTTATATAATTTAAATAATTAATATTAGTGCCATGATCAACTTCTGTTTTAAATTCGCCTACAAGAAAATCGTCATCTGCCCAATAAGATGAAGCATAAAATACATACATAAGTCTTCTCTCCCATCAATACTTCCCCACACATCTATCAACCCAACTCTCTCCACGTAGATCGATCGCTCTGCTATCCTCTTTTTTTTAAGTAGAGCCCCCCCTCATGTCTCTTGTTGATAAAAGATAATTCGTGCATATTTCAGTATATTTGCAAGTTTTTTGTAATTCTCAACAATGGCTGCATTGTTGGTGTTTATATATAAACAAAACTGGACTAATTTTATCCAAAACCTATGAACACCACCAATTGCCCCCTCAAATGCTTGCTCTCTACATATCGTGGACTTGCCTAAAACAATGTGTAACTCACTACATGTGAGCTTTATGTCTGTTGGAATTGTAACAACATGTCGGCGTCACCTGATTGAAAACCCACATGTTTCGCCTCACTTATCCTTCTCCTCACTTATCCTTCTCCTCACTTATCCTTCTCCTCACTTATCCTTCTCCTCACTTATCCTTCTCCTCACTTATTCTTCTCCTCACTTATTCTTCTCCTCTAATTATCCTTCTCCTCTAATTATCCTTCTCCTCACTTATTCTTCTCCTCTAATTATCCTTCTCCTCTAATTATCCTTCTCCTCACTTATCCTTCTCCTCAATTATCCTTCTCCTCACTTATCCTTCTCCTCACTTATCCTTCTCCTCACTTATCCTTCTCCTCACTTATCCTTCTCCTCACTTATCCTTCTCCTCACTTATCCTTCTCCTCACTTATCCTTCTCCTCACGTATCCTTCTCCTCACTTATCCTTCTCCTCACTTATCCTTCTCCTCACTTATCCTTCTCCTTACGTATCCTTCTCCTCACTTATCCTTCTCCACACTTATCCTTCTCCTCACTTATCCTTCTCCTCACTTATCCTTCTCCTCACTTATCCTTCTCCTCACTTATCCTTCTCCTCACTTATCCTTCTCCTCACTTATCCTTCTCCTCACTTATCCTTCTCCTCACTTATCCTTCTCCTCACTTATCCTTCTCCTCACTTATCCTTCTCCTCACTTATCCTTCTCCTCTAATTATCCTTCTACTCTAATTATCCTTCTCCTCACTTATCCTTCTCCTCACTTATCCTTCTCCTCACTTATCCTTCTCCTCACTTATCCTTCTCCTCAGTTATCCTTCTCCTCACTTATCCTTCTCCTCACTTATCCTTCTCCTCACTTATCCTTCTCCTCACTTATCTTTCGCCTCACTTATCCTTCTCCTCACTTCTCCTTCTCCTCACTTATCCTTCTCCTCACTTATCCTTCTCCTCGGCTCCTCGTCGTCTTCTTTCTCAACTGTTGACGACTTGATCGTGTAAACCGATTTAAAACTGCATAACCCTTGACGATCCACTGAACTCGGGTTCTCGTGGAAGTCGAGGATTTCCCAATAAAATAAATCACCCCGTGTGTAGCGCGATGTTCAAGTCGCCCGCCGTTGTGTGTTTGTACAACAGGACTTGAACCCCCGCCGCAGTTTCTACGTCATCCACCCGGACTGGACATCCGAGCAAAACAGCGCCCGCTTCATGGAGCTCGGCCACAGACGCCAGGTGGCCCACCTAGCAGACCAGCGTCCGTACCACTTCTACCACCCGGTGAACGCCGACGTCGAACGCTTGTTGGCGCTGCGACGCAAACGGGAGATGGAACGCGACGGCGCCTACCAGGCGATGCATACGAGGTACGGCGAGTTATCGGCAGCGGAACGGGGGGAGCCGGCGCCCTGGAAGCAGTTCACCGGCTACACGCACCTGCCACCAGAGAACGTCTTCTATCGGCGGCTGGCGTTGAGCGCGCACAAGGTCAACCCGCGATACGTCCCGTTTACGTACTGATCGCCTCGTTGTCGGTCGGTCGCTGCTGCGTACGCGCACGCGCACCGCAACAGCGACAGTGTTCCGTTGTTGGTTTTCGGGCGAGGTATTGCTCTTCCCCCATCGCCGGGTTGAACGTAGCTGGTTGAACGTAATGTTTTTGCACGAACAAGTGTTTCGGTTCAGCGTTAAGGTGTGCTTATATTTAATTGGCGCAATACCTAATTCTGAAATGATTAGCTTTTGCATTGGATGTTCGGGGTTTTACTTGCAGTGTTGGTAATGGTTCGACTACTTGTCAATTCGTATAAACAATACGTACATTATGATCAACGGGAGAAGACTGAACAACAAATACCGCACAGTATTAATTTTTGCTTCGTTTTTCATTGCATATAATGTGAGTGTTTAACAGTATTTTTATGTAACTGTACAACAGTAATGAAATCATGTTGCCTGCAGCAAAGAGCTGATGTAATATAAAACCGGAACTCAAGTTGTTCCCTGTGCTTATATAAACATGGCGGACGTAAATATAAATGGGGCGCGCTAGTGTGCACAGCCAACGTCAAATATTCCGCGAACAAGTGTTCTAAGCTGCGCAGTCAGTGCAACAAGCCAGTGACGAGATGGGATGGCGATGATGGACCAATCCCGAAGAGAATGTCACGTGGACAGTAACGGAACGGGCGACCTCTAGCGGAACTAGGTAGCTACCTCGTAATGCGAATCGGATTCCAGCATCACTCGATGTAGTTAGTGATATCAGATGACGAGCGTGCAGCTCCGGTCCCAGATTCCTGTTTGTATTTCTGTTTGTATTACCTGAACACCTCCATGTTGTTGCTGTGATACAATCCACTGGTATCACTACTTCATTTAGTGACGTCACTAATTCATCTAGTGATGCCGGAAACTGAGTCGATACGATTTTTTTAACGTTACTTAAAATGCCACACATGAGTTGTGCATATGGGTACCACTAAATGAATTAATGATGTCATGAAATGAAATATTTATATAAAATTTATATAAAATATATACGAGCGTGAAATAAATGTATAATTTCAATTATTGTTCACATTTCCACTGGCGTTATGCATTGATGTGGGTGATTAGAGAAATCTAGCGGGCGAGCCGCTTTTGCTTATGATTCATTTCATGATATCATTCACATTTCAAAACTGAGATAGCTGATGTTATGAATAGTGGTTGGTTTGCAGTAAACCGCGTGGCTTTCGTTTATCTTCCTGTCATTCACATATCATTTGCTTGTACGGTCGCTTGCTGCTTAATGTGCTTGCATATATTACTTGCAGCCAACCGTGATGCCGTCTACAAGAATGACCGAATCGTACATTCTTATCCTTGTATGAATTAGGTCGCCCCGTCGCCATGGTCATGTATGCGTCGTGTATGATAAGTTGGTAGTCGCACTTTGAATGCAATGTGTGCCTTCTTCGTTTGCCACAATTTATTTTGATTCAACAATGCTCTTCAAGTTTTAGACAAACCTTGTCCCATCATAACTGGTGACCATTGTCTGTCGACAGAACCAATGCATTACCATTCATAATCCATTTTCAATGTCCCGGTTAGCAAATTTTAACACTGACGGCCCACGAAGAAGGTACAACGGTACGTCATTGGCTCAGTTCATTGTGTTAGCTTGGTTGTCAACGTTGTCTTATTTTGTACTGGAAACATAACAAATAAAAATGCTTGTATGCTGTCCATTACACCAAGCGCACAACCCTGTATTTAGCGGGTTATTAATGATATTATAGTATATATATTTTTACATTACATGGACTAGAAACAACATTCAATGACGTAATGTTCGCCAGAGGGCTTTGACGTTCTATACTTGACACTGTCAGTGTTCAGAGTTTGCAGATGGCGACGTAGTGTTGTTGTAGTGTGCTTGCTGACAGACAGTTGTAACTAGTAACATACTAGTTAACGGTTACTCAAACCAGGTATCGTTAAGATTCCTAGACTGCGGCATACCACAGTCTGTCGCAATGTTATCGGTACGTGTTCCGTGTTTTCAGTCAACCATGTCAGTGAAACGCATCACTGCTTGCGCTAAGTAATGTTTTCAGTCAACCATGTCAGTGAAACGCATCACTGCTTGCGCTAAGTAATGTTTTCAGTCAACCATGTCAGTGAAACGCATCACTGCTTGCGCTAAGTAATGTTTTCAGTCAACCATGTCAGTGAAACGCATCACTGCTTGCGTTAAGTAATGTTTTCAGTCAACCATGTCAGTGAAACGCATCACTGCTTGCGCTAAGTAATGTTTTCAGTCAACCATGTCAGTGAAACGCATCACTGCTTGCGCTAAGTAATGTTTTCAGTCAACCATGTCAGTGAAACGCATCACTGCTTGCGCTAAGTAATGTTTTCAGTCAACCATGTCAGTGAAACGCATCACAGCTTGCGCTAAGTAATGTTTTCAGTCAACCATGTCAGTGAAACGCATCACTGCTTGCGCTAAGTAATGTTTTCAGTCAACCATGTCAGTGAAACGCATCACTGCTTGCGCTAAGTAATGTTTTCAGTCAACCATGTCAGTGAAACGCATCACAGCTTGCGCTAAGTAATGTTCCAGACTATTACATATATGTGACAGCGACGTTTGCAGCCGATGTCATTGCAGGCACACGCGGCCAGACATACCGAACAGGGGCAGACGTTTACCATAGTGCCAAAAAGAACATAGTATCCTACCAATGTGGAGTATTTCAACACTATCTATTTATCAACATTTCTTTTTATTACTGCGTTTGCACTGCCTCGACCTAAGTCGTAACCAATGTGATTTAATTCCTGCAGACGTAGATAAGCACAATATAACAAGTAGTAGGCCTACTCTACATAGTGCAGTCTGAGTAGATATAACAAGTAGTAGGCCTACTCTACATAGTGCAGTCTGAGTAGATATAACAAGTAGTAGGCCTACTCTACATAGTGCAGTCTGAGTAGATTTAATCGCCAACTTGCTGTTTCCGGCATCTATTCTTTGCTCCAGCTATCACCACTGTGCGTTTTGCTTACAACTAAACACATAGGAAACAATGATCACAGCTCTCCTTACAGTGCACCTTGCTGGGTGGTCTTCATGGTGTCGCAGACCTAAATGTACCCTGTTGTAAAATAGTTAGTAATCTCTGGTAACTGTAAAGCTCAACACGCCGTGTGAGATAGGCGCAGTTTGGTTATTGCGTGCATGCGTTTGTTATTATAATCACAGTTATGTTGATGTCAGCTCCTTCGTTAGAGTCTGGACGGATCATCACTAACAAATACCATTACCCCAAACCACACCAAAATAGTAATAGTAAACATGTCACATAAACAATAAAAAATCGCACGGCGTGTTGACTTTTGTTGACTGTCGGTATTCTCCACTACCTTTCAAGTATTGCAAACAAGGGAGCAACATGGCATTATAAATACTATTACTTAAATGTTACTCCTTTCAAACTGTTCTCTTATGTACCTATGTTTGATTTGCTTGAATAAGCACTCGATTTGATTGATAATTGTCCGACAGGTGGTGCCACCTGTGAGAGTTGTTTGCAATCATTGCAGTTGTTGTATCCGCTGTGTGTCGCTTATTTGCAGTAGCCAAGCCTACTGCACAACCTGCGGGACATCGACTCTGTATAAACAGCGGGCGAACATATCGTGTCCACAGGCCAACGCCGACGGTGTTTATCACATCTACCACGGCACACTCCTCTCGGTGAGGGACGTCGGTCTGTACAGCACAGCAATTGATCAAGTTAAAGCTGGGAACCAACCATAATTAAGGCAAATAATTATTATTAGCTAACTGGTTCCAGCTAACAAACTAACTAAATGATAACCTAAAGTAGACTAACTGAAAACAAACGACAAATGTAAAGGTGAAAGAAGATCGGCATGTATTTTTATTGTTATGTAATAACAATTAGCATATATATATATATATATATATATATATATACATGTAAAAAAAACGATCTCCCTAATACCACACTAGCAAATACACTAAGTTTACATAATAAAAAGTACAATTTCTGCTTGTAAAGCAGGAATGGTAGGAGACATGTCTGACTGATTCCACGAAACACCGCTGGGCACTGGAATAGAGGTAGTCTCGTATTATCGAACGTTTTTGGTTCATGCCAGCCTACGTTTGCGGTTGTATTCAGAGTTTGTTAATGACAGTTGTAATGAACACAACACATTGGCCTTAGTTTACAACTTGTAATCGAATACAATCAGTCGACAGTGACAGTCAATTCTTCCCTGACCTTGTAGAACTCTCGCATCATTGGGTCATACGACTTGCAGTTATCGAACCATCGTCCTTTCTACCAGGAGTGATGATCATCTGCACCATGTCATCTGTTTCAGTGGCAAGTTTGACATCCTCGATGTTCATCGCATTGGGTATGTTGGACTGTGCGACAAAGTTCACATAACCATCAGCCATCTCTTAGTGTCGACGAGTCCCAGCCATGGGTAACGGGTTCCTGGACAAGTAGTCGGCTGGGTTTTTACTTCCCGATATGTACTTCAAAGTGACGTTGTAAGGTTGCAGTCGCAGGACCCATCGTTCAATGCGTAATGGCGGTCTAGGTCTTCTTCCATGTGGCTAGAAGCGGCTCGTGGTCAGTGATGATCTTGAACTGAGGTTGCCCTTAGAGGTACTGATCAAAGTGTTCACAGCTCCACACTATGAACAGAGCTTCGAGTTCAGTTTGGCTATAGCGGCTTTCAACGTCCGACAAGGAGCGGCTCGCGTAGGCGATTGAACGACCGTCTTGAGTTAGTTGATGCCAGTCCTAATGTATTGGCATCAACTATTTTTGTTGTTGTTTTGTTGACATCGAAGTATTCAGCACATGCATCTTCCACCAATGCTTTATAAAGTGAATTAAAGACCACGTCCTGATCTCTTGTCCTTACCCAGTCGATGTGTTTTCTTAGTGAAGCGCCTCAGGGGTTCACTGATCATGAAAAATGTTTTAATGAACCTTGATAGATAGTTCACCATGCCTAGGAAACTCCTGAGATTCGCCACATTTGACGGGGGCGGTAGTTCTTTTATAGCTTGCACATTCTTGGGGTGACACGCCGTCCTTGCTGAAGATCATCCCGTGATACTCGATCGAGGGCATGTTAGTTTCACATTTATCTAGCCTCACCGTGAGGCCATTGTCGTGCATTGTTTTGAAGGTCTCGTCCAGTGCATTGTTTTGAGGGTCTCGTCCAGTGCATTGTCATCTCCTGTACGTCTTCTCCTTTTCCATACACAATGATGTCATCGCTAATGTTCTTTGTCGACTCAATGTGATTGATGACATTCCTAATGTGTTCCTGTAAAATTTCACTCGCTGACGATATCCCAAAGTTCAGTCTTTTATATCTGTATAAGCCATTATGCGTTCTGAACGTCGTGATGTATCTGGACGATGGATGAAGCTCCAACTGGTGGTAACCGTTGAAAAGATCCAGTTTACTGAATACGGTTGCCCCATTGAGGTCATGTATGAGTTCGTCTAGCTTCGGCATGTTGTGGCTTTCTCGGTTTGTTAGGCTCACGCATATCAATGCAACGTATGGAGCCGTCCTTCTTCGGTGGAGTAACAATCGGGGACACCCATGAATTGGGTTCGCCAATTGGTACCCGTTCTGTTGTGTCTTCGCTAAGAAGTCGCTGTTCCTCTTCGTCAATCTTAGGTCTCATGTGGAATGGGGATTTTACGGTTTGTTATTGCGATTGGTCGCACGGATTCGTCAATGTGGAGTTTGTTTTTGCATATTTCTCAGTTTACAAATGCCCTGAGCGGTGTTGAATCCAGCCAGTCGTTCATCCATCACGTTCACTGACCCGCCTGTGTCAACCATCATTCTTACTTTTATGTCATTCACAGCGATCACGGTCATAAGTGATTTTCCTTTGTCTTGTCCCTTTGTCGACTGGCTATATATATATATATATATATATATATATATATATATATATATATATATATATATATATATATATATATATATATATATATATACATTGATGATTAATAACAATAATAGCTGAGAGAGAGGGGTGAGGGGAGATGCAGAGACAGACAGAGAAATAAGAAATAGACAGACAGACAGACATATATATATAAATATATATATATATATATATATATATATATATATATATATATATATATATATATATATATATATATATATATATATATATATATATATATAATATATATATATATATATATATATATATATATATATATATATATATATATATATATATATATATATATATATATATATATATTCATCTACGGTTTATAAATCCCATCAAGAATTTAGCTTAATGGAACACAGAGCCAAGACACTACGGGGTGTCAGGAACACAACGAAAATCTACTTGTTTCGCTAGCTAGTTAGGTACCTGCCACTACTTTAGCGCCTAGCGGAAACGTATGGTGTCAGCAATTTAACACCATGCCTAATCCCAACGCAGTAAAACCGACAGTGGCGCCACTCGGCATATCACCACTTCCACAACTTGATTATAAATTCAAAATGAACAGTTGCGAAGTGGTATGAACGACTAGTTGGCTGGGCAACGCGATTATTGTTTACGATATTTTACGTCATTGCAACTGTACACTTCAGTATACGTAGCATAGTTTCAAACAAAAACGAACGTTATCTTGTTCACATACACATATACTACCTACAATTGCATGCAATTGAAAATAAGAGATTTGTTGAAAAAAAATTTTTTTTTACTAAATTAAATAAAGTTATGCAGAGTCTGCACATCAAGTGCACAAGTGAATTGCGGCAGTGGTGAAATGGTGAGTGGCGCCCCTGGTGGCGAGTTTGACTTAAAGTTCGACAGAACGAGACCAAAAACTCTCGGCTAGATCCCTCCAGGTGGCAATGTTGTCATTGTACACGGCGGCCGTGTCTCTCTGAAATGCCGTTAACCAAAGTATTTAACTCTCAGTAAGCTGCCTGGATAAGATTAGTGTGTTTGCCGATGTATGCGAATCACTCGAGACGCTTAATGAAACATCGACGACACACATACCGTGGCTAAGCACAACATATTTTAGAATTCTACCAGATGATTCGAGTGGGCGACATATGGTAACGCCACCCACGACTCGCGACTAGCATTCGCTAGGTAGCACGCCAGGTTTGTCTTTGCTCTTTTCCAGCTAGCTTGTTTGGGCGTGAAACCCAATTTCACAAGGGGACTTTTAAGTAGTTTTAATGCCCCATTGCTTGGGATTTCAAGTACATTCCTCCAACATCAACTCTATTTTGTGTTCCATTATAATAACCATTCGTGCACTTATCGAGGATATCCGCGGAAACAGAAGGAACTGGCGCGCCACCTGGTGATAATCAAAGTGTCTTTGATACAATACTTTGTTAAAGCAACAGGTCATAGAAAATCTCACGTGGTCTAAATACGCATTGATGGAAACGACCTCTTTGTTTGATTATCGATTCATGAACCGTCGATATGCATAAAATCCAAGTTAGAAGTCAGGTTGATTGAGAAACGATTGGAAAGATAGCCAGTAAATCATCGAGATCGTATTGTCGAACAATGCATAAAATAACGCTGTGCCTATAGAACGACTGAAACAATTTCGCCTCGGCTTATGGGCATATTTGATATGCATAGCTGAAATCGAGATGCATGTTGTTCTGTCAAAAAACATACCGCCATAACAAAATCCCTGTGCAACGACAACCGTCGAACTAGAAGAAATGCTCTTCGACGTAATATAACAACTGTCGGCTTCTCGGTGGTTGTGGAATTTTTAATCGTTCAGTCATATCCGCCTCAACAAACAGCTTGTGATTATGCCTGGTCCGAAACAATCTGTATTGCTAGACAACTATTATAATGAATCATTAATGACAAAACATGTCGAGTTCTTCTAGAACCATCGAGTACTACAAGAACCGTCGAGGTCTGTGAGAACCGTCGAGTTCTGCGAGAACCGTCGAGGTCTGTGAGAACCGTCGAGGTCTGTGAGAACCGTCGAGGTCTGTAATAACCGTCGAAGTCTGTGAGAACCGTCCAGTTCAGCGAGAACCGTCAACGTCATTCTCACAGAGGACAATACATGAATGGAAAAAATCATATAAATGTTACCAACGTGAATATGTTTAAAATCAAAATTGACAGCTAAGACGAGACGGCCTACATAATACATAACGAATTCAGTGAAACTTAACATGTAAGCTGTCGTGGCTTGGCGGTAGAGCGTTCGGTTTACGTTTGGGTGGTCTCTTGTTCAATCCGCGACATGTCCAATTTACATTTTTTCTTGTTTAATGTTTTTTTAATTCGTTATGTATTCTGCTGGCCGTCTCGTTGCATTGTCATATAAACTGTTAATATTGTGGTAACATTGATAGTTTTTCCATTAATATATTGCGAGAATGTGAGAATGACTGAGTGATTCATGAAAATATATGAACTATAAATTACTCTTTTTTGGCAGCTTTTAGCCACTTTTATCTGGGTAATAAGCCTCCTATATTATGCTATGCTTTTTGCGGCATTACTTCGCTGCATATCCTACAGCGCTATTTTCAGAAACCAGACTCGATCGATCTCGAAGAACTCGATCAATATCGCAGCCAGAACTCGCCGGTTCTTGCAGAACTCGAAGGTTCTCACAGAACTCGACAGGTTTTGCTGTTTCATCACCCTTCTGTCCGCTACGGCGCCTCGTGGTGTATGTTCTGGGATTTCTGACCCTGTATCTGTATCGAATGGATATTGGCTTAGTCTTTATTTTGTCATTTTAAAACATAAACAAACCCACTCGGATTTTATTTAAAAAATTATGTATGGTCACTTCTACTCAGATTATAATTATATCCAGCATATTGATAAATAATGAAAGCGGTAACGAATCTTCAATTTGCGTGCATTTATGACATACCGTGTGCAAATACCGTCAACTAATTTATTTTGTCGTTCATCGCTCCCCGGTTGTGTGCGACAATAAGCAAGATAGGCAGTGGTATTTACCCTGGGGGTAATTACCCCCAGTATCGCCTGTCATGTGTTTGATCTTACTTAAAATACGTCTAACAATGCTTAGGCATATTACAGTTTTTTTCTGTGTTAATGTTATATTTGTAGTAAACAATGAATCGAAACATCTTGGAAAAATTGTGTTCTTTCCAAATCTTCCTGTTCTCACGTTTGCCATTTAAAACGGTCAGTGGTAATTAAGGTTTTGTTGTCTAGCGCAAGATGTGACGATGCCACAAAGGTTAAATACCAATGCTAAATCGCTTACAAAAAAATCTAGAATTTACATTTACATAGAATATTCTAAAGGATTTTTTTTCAGAAAATATTCTATTATATCTTATAGACTGTCCATAGGAGTTATGTGTCCAGAGATAAATCTATGGAATAAAAATATATTCCATGGAATTGTTATATCATATTCTATAGAATATTCTATCGGATTTGTGCGAAAACATTTCTATTGGATTCAGAAAATATTCTATAGAATTTGTAATAGGATATAGTTTTCCATACGATATTTTACTATGCTCTGTGTTTTACTTTTTACAGAATTCTGTAGATTTTTTTGCTAAAGCCACATCCAGGTAACCGCCACGTTAGTGAGCACCCAAGTTTGTTCCGTGAGTTGATTTCAACTGATGTTGTTCTTGTTGGCCACGACTGACCCGCCTACAGAGCACCGGAGCGACGCCGAGCTACTACGAAATCCACCCCGAGTTCCAGTCGGAACATGGACGGGCTTACCACCTGCCGACGTATATTTCCCGCGTGCGGAAGGCGCCTTGCCAAACCGCCAGCATCTATTTCAAGATGCTGCGTTTCGAGCACTGATGGGCCCGCGCACCACGCACCGGATACGAAACGAGACCACCTACCGGGCATCGAGCACACCAGCGATCAACTATCGCAAGTGGGTCTTGTGGGAACCAAACTAGCGCCCACCCCTTGCGGTCGTGTAGTCAGGACTGCGGTGTTCACAGGAAAATCGCAGTGGCGCTTGCTTGCGTGAATTTTGCTGCAGTAGTAGGCGCGATCGAATTTGGTGCGGCTGCGCGTTTGAAAAATCGTCTAACAGTTCTCCGAACTATGTGCCCCAAAGGTTCGTACCTATAAGAAACGATATCGGTCTTCTCGCAGAAGAAACACACTTTCATCACCAAGCTTTAAGCTTTCAACACAAGTGGATATTTTCGCACGATGTTAACCACAACACAACAACAACCACAACAACAACAACAACACAACAACAACAACAACAACAACAACAACAACAACAACAACAACTGCTTTGACATCTAAATAAAACCGCATCGACTACGATCCGCCAAGGAATTCGTTGTTTCTTGTGTTCTTTGCTATTTGGTTTCTCATGCATAGCCCCCGGGGGGGGGTACTCCCTATACTGAGGTATACACGCATGTGCCGCGCAAGTGCCCCTGTATTTGGCCATTTTTCTCTCTCTGTCCGAAGAAAAAATTTATTTTTTCTCTCTTTGTGCCCCAATTAAACCTGATAATTCTCTCTTTCATCGAAGAGGAAATTTCCCAATGAAAACGTTCCGCCCGGGCTTACCTTACATTTGTAGATATCAGATAAATTGTTCAATAATTCTCTCTTGGTGACCATAAATTTCTTGATTTCTCTCTCTCTCCATGTGCTCCATGGGACTCTGGCGGCACACCCCCACCGCTTTGGTATGGCAGTACCCCCCCCCCCGGGGGGCATAGCCACGGGTACTATTCACCTCATCCGGATATACACTTGACGTATAGACCCTAGGAATTGGAAGGTTTCCGTCAAGTTGTGCATCCTTCCTAGTCACAGTCTAGCTGCTTTGTCCACGTGCCGTCTGGGGAGTGTTGTTTTGTCAGATATTCGTGTTCATCTTGCCAAGTCTTGACGCAAGTGATTGACCAAGACCACGGAACGGATGGTATAGTGCCGCCGAATGGTCAACATAAATTCATGACATAATTTAGTGTCACCATTTAAACAAGACTAATATATGGCATTACTTCAAACTGCCATGTGTATCCAGTATTCCATGGACTAATCAACTTGACCTTCCAAAACGTACTGACATAAAAAGCCGACTAGGTGGCCTTACTCACTCTGTCTGTTTTTCGAGAAATTGTCCGCAAACGTTTGGGATATAGACTATTTTTAGTGGACTCATGTACGCATACGTTTCCGAAGTAGGGATATGGGTTTGATTAACTCCATGATATACGACCATGTAGCATTAACTCACGAGATCTTCTTTTGGTGGTTTGGAAATGTTAATAACCGTGGCTAGATGATCATCGGCGTATGACGTCAGACTCCAAACGAAGTAGCAATCTACGTGACGCATTAGCACCGATTGCCCATGTGGGAAATCTTCGGCGACTATATTTGGCAACAGATTCTATCATAGCAGCGCAGCCTTTCACTACTATTCAATGCGACATGAATAGTATTGGTAGTTCCACTAGCGAGTCTGACCAAGTTAACCTATGATGTCCACGCTGGAATAGTTACCGATTCAAACCGTACAGTTCAGTGTTTTGACGTTTCACGGTCGACGCCCCCTTAGCGACTCAGATAATGGAAGTAATCAACTGCCGGGGCAACGCATGAAAGAAACCAGGTTACCAACTGTGTGGAACGCTCGTTATTACAGTTCATGGCTCATCGTTTTCCACCTCGTCTATTTCATCAACCCAAATTTAGAATTTAATTACGCTGCCCTGTAAGAAAATGTTCGCTTCTTGCTGAAGCACCCAGTCACCCGCTTTAACACGAACACGTGTATTTTGAAAATGCAGCACTTCACAGGAAGTACTTAGGTCAATTGCAGTTTGACGATGACGCCAATCCGTTACGGGGGCGTCCGGTCTGCCACAAAATGCTCACTCACTCACTCACTCACTCACTCACTCACTCACTCACTCACTCACTCACTCACTCACTCACTCACTCACTCACGCACTCACTCACTCACTCACCCACTCACTCAACCACTCACTCACTCACTCACTCAATCAATCAATCAATCAACCAATCAATCAATCAATTAATAATTCAACACTCTTCGTTCCCGTTGTCCAGAGCATTAGGCCAGTCAAGTTAGATTCAGGTCTTCCCATCCATCTTCGTCTTTTCTTCTACATTCCTGCCGGATCCCCAGCAACGCAAGCATTAAACCGATCAACTACGACTAATTGTGCACAGCTAAATAATCTCAACGACAAGACACATTTTCTTAGATGAAACGGCATCATTGTTGGCTGTCAAACAGAACATTTTGGCT
Organism: Lamellibrachia columna; assembly: GCA_963662155.1. Lineage (NCBI taxonomy): Eukaryota > Metazoa > Annelida > Polychaeta > Sabellida > Siboglinidae > Lamellibrachia > Lamellibrachia columna. The sequence goes on along the minus strand of OY759271.1, from coordinate 4,173,561 downwards.
GAAAAAAATCGTAAGTGATAAGATGTTTTCAGGACGATCTTTGTTGCGTGCTGGATGGCGGCAATATTTATTCACGTTTTGCATGACATTATCTTTACTAAGTTACATTAGCGCTTAGTTTTTGCTTTTATTTTAGAGCGACGTGCTAGTTTAACTTAGGTAAGTTCACGTGGATCAACTGACAAGGTTAAAAATTGCGGTATTTTAAAGAAAAAAGGTAATAATGTTTAGCTTTCGCAAAGTCTACTTGTTAACGTTTTGCGTGCGTATGGTTCTTCATGAATATTACGCTCTAGCCGTTGCGCAGGCCGTTAATCAGTGTTTTTGTATGCTTTATGCAATTATTGGTGTTTGTGACTGAGATGGTGCTACGGCAAATTGTAACATTTTCTCGGGGAAAATTGTAACATTGCCCTATCAAGCGAAATGTGTCACTCTGGGAGAAACGTGTTGAGAAAGTGTCATCCAACGTGAATCGCGATTTAATAAACATTTTGTAATTAAAACAATACTCTTCTTTACAGTGTTTACAAGGTGTTCCAAATAGGTGATCTACCTTTTGTAATTTAAATAATACTCATATTTACACGGTGCTCCAAATATGTGATTTACCAATAAGTAGTTGGACATATGTAGTCTTATTAACTGGTCATATATCCTAGATGTGCATTAAATAGCACAATAGAGCGATTAATTTATTATGTTGGTATGTTAAATTTTGCCCCAATGATAAAACAAACATTATATGTTACCACTCACCCCCGTGTGTGTGTGTGTGTGTGTGTGTGTGTGTGTGTGTGTGTGTGTGTGTGTGTGTGTGTGTGTGTGTGTGTGTGTGTGTGTGTGTGTGTGTGTGTGTGTGTGTGTGTGTGTGTGTGTGTGTGTGTGTGTGTGTGTGTGTGTGTGTGTGTGTGTGTGTGTGTGTGTGTGTGTGTGTGTGTGTGTGTGTGTGTGTGTGTGTGTGTGCGTGCCTGCGTGCGTATCCTGTAGAAATGTGGATAATTAGTCCAGCCACCTAGTATCTTTTTTGAAAATTGGGCACCCCCCTTTTTACGTTCTGGATCCGCTCATGCAAGAGAGTAGCATTCGGCCATTGCACGGTAGCGTAACAGCAGAGCATATTCCCATTCACGTGTAGCTCGGTGGGAGACAATCGTCATGAGATCACGACAAACGGTAATGTTGTTATCGAGTACAAACAGTGTCACGACCAAACGAAATAATCACATCAGTGCTGTGTGTTCGTCTGTGATGTCTCGCCTAGCGAGGTAAGGAACGCATTAGCGTCGGGCGCAAAACAATAGCCTGGCTCAACCTGCTCTCCAATCACGATATCACGATTTGATTTGTAGAAAGGGAATAAAACAAAGTGATGCGACCGGCGAAGAGTAATCCACTTTTTATTGTTTGTTTCCGCATGATAACCCATGCAGAGCCAGTGCCATTTGGAAACGTACGTACCTCCACGTACCTCCATCCACGCCGTAACGACCGCGACATACATCGTTACTTGATTAAATTCAAAGGTCAAAATGTCATTCAATGTGTTTGCTCCGTCAGAGCAAACACATATACACAAATAAACGTATTAGTTATACTGAATTTGATGGATATTTTCTATACTAAGTCGTAAACATGTAGTTTTATCACCTTTGTTTAATGCGTCTGATGAATGTTCTTCACTCCTACACTACTAATCTGGCACTGATGCTAAACATAGGCAAAGACAGTAAAAGCGTGTTTTCATATAACACGACATCCTGTTCTTAGGACCATACAAAGGCTTTACATTTCACCGCCTGAGCCAATGACTTATCTGGGAAACCTTCAGAATTAATACGCGAATAATATTCATTGACGCACATCCACTATTGTCGATGGTCAGATAATTTACAGCTGAGTGATCTGAGTGAAGTGAGTGAACTGAGTGAACTGAGTGAACTTAGTGAACTTAGTGAACTGAGTGAACTGGGACAATGCGGAGTGAACGAAATTGTCCAGGGAGAGTTCACTTTCCCACTCCACAAATAGTCAAAAGCTGGACGCGACCGATGTATATTTGTATATTTTCGTCACATGTTCATACAGATATCAACAGTTTTTCAACACATGGGTACATATCCACTAATGCAGGACATCGCGTTCTGCTGCATTTTGCACGATCTTCTTGTGGATAGCACACAAACTCCGAGTAAACCTGACTAGGCTGTGACTGTGACTAGGCGGATGTCTTTGTCAAAGCAATTACTACAGGCAGACGATGAGCCTGAAGGTGTTGTCTCTTGTCTCGTAGCATAAAGTCGAATAGTTATTCATAGCTCTTAGTTGGCAGCAAATGATGGATGAGGTCACGTCTAATGAATACTGTGTTACAGTGACAGAAATAGTAGTCTGACATTATCCCCAGATCTATTTTTGTTTGTCTTTTCATAGTATATGTTTTATAGCAAAGAGTGTCTTTAGTCTTCGTTTAAATCACCGCCGTGCTTGTTTCGTGAAGGTGTGTAACGTCATGGGCATATTATGATACAGCGTGTCTATCGTCGGTAGAGAGGGCCTTGGAAAGTGTCGAGTTCTGTCTGATGGTTTATCGAATCTGAAACAACGCATATGTGTAGATTTCAAAGGTTCTCAGAAAACATTCATCACTTACGCTAATTGCAAATCACTGACTTGACTCCAATTAGGTTGTAGTGTATATAGGAAGGTTTAGCATGTATGAAAATTAGCAAAACGCCACAGATGTTTAAATATCCAAACACCGAAAATTGAACCTCAGAATCGAATACTTTCCATTATAAATATGTGAAAGTAGTAGCAGATAATCATCTCTCATAATCATCTCTCATACGACTAGACAGTATCTTCCCTATCCATTATAAATATGTGAAAGTAGTAGCAGATAATCATCTCTCATAATCATCTCTCATACGACTAGACAGTATCTTCCCTATCCATTATAAATATGTGAAAGTAGTAGCAGATAATCATCTCTCATAATCATCTCTCATACGACTAGACAGTATCTTCCCTATCCATTATAAATATGTGAAAGTAGTAGCAGATAATCATCTCTCATAATCATCTCTCATACGACTAGACAGTATCTTCCCTATCCATTATAAATATGTGAAAGTAGTAGCAGATAATCATCTCTCATAATCATCTCTCATACGACTAGACAGTATCTTCCCTATCCATTATAAATATGTGAAAGTAGTAGCAGATAATCATCTCTCATAATCATCTCTCATACGACTAGACAGTATCTTCCCTATCCATTATAAATATGTGAAAGTAGTAGCAGATAATCATCTCTCATAATCATCTCTCATACGACTAGACAGTATCTTCCCTATCCATTATAAATATGTGAAAGTAGTAGCAGATAATCATCTCTCATAATCATCTCTCATACGACTAGACAGTATCTTCCCTATCCATTATAAATATGTGAAAGTAGTAGCAGATAATCATCTCTCATAATCATCTCTCATACGACTAGACAGTATCTTCCCTATCCACATACCCTCAATAGTAGTGTATAGCATTTGATGGCAGTCTTATTAAATAGTCCTAAACAAGAACATAGCAAAAATAAAATAAAAAGAATATACATACTCCAGAACTGAATGTCTTTCCAGAATCTCCACCGGGAGTACCATGGCACGCGATGCACCGTCTGCGGGTTCTGCGAAACACGAGAGCATAATAAGCTTTAATGTCGCCGCCGAGGAAGGCGTAAATGAACGTGCGTAACTAATTCGGCCTATTGGGAAAGGTAAGTGATTTTGTTTGAGAAATGAAGTTAATTTTGTTTTACAAAAGAGCCAAACGACATCGGCAAGGTCACGTTGTCGTGATCTGTATCATTCACTAGCATAAGAATAAGATGATCACATTCGCCGGAAAATCGAAGGTATTCATAAAAGGTGTGACGCAGTGTATCCATTTCGAACAGTGTGTCAGAGTAAACATGTATTCAATTAGCGGCTTTCTGTACCATTGACAGGTTAAATGCATAAATCCCCCTGTGTTGATTAGTAGCCAGAAAAACGGCAGTGTAACTCGGCATCGAGACTGTAAACATTCTTGAGCCAAGAATACAAACTTGTCATACTATTCATTTATGAATATAATAATAATAAATAATAATAATTGACTTCTATGGCGCCTATATCCTCAGGAACCTGAGCTCAGAGGCGCAACAAAACAGAATCAGTAGGCGTTATCGTAAACAAGGACGCGCAAAAGTCAGTATCAGAACGAGGGACAACCGAACATTTATGGTGGGAATGCAATTTGGAATAGATATGTCTTGAGTTTTTTACCGAAAATAGCAATAGTTTCGGATGTTTTCAAAGCGATAGGGAGTTCATTCCAGACCCTAGGCGCAGCGACAGAGAAAGCACGTTTACCCAAGTTAAGTTTTGTTTTAGGTACAATAAGTTGTTGTGAAACTGATGATCTTAGCTGCCTAGGGATATTTGAAAGATGCAGGAGACTAGCCAAGTAGAATGGTTGTTGTGTAGATAGAGCACGATATGCAAGAGTGGACAGCTTAAAATTAATTCGATAAGAAACTGGAAGCCAGTGTAATTGTTTAAGTAGTGGTAGTGACGGTGAAAACCGAGGCGCCCTGTAACACACCAGGGACGAAATTTTCTTGCAACACTCTGGGTATGTATTACATAAAACTAGGGTGAATTGTTCAAGTCCAGTAAATGTTTCCCCAATTCCTCTGATTTACCGCTTCAACCAAATGTGTTATGTAAAACGTCCCTAACCCGATTCATATTTCGTTAAAATGCACCCCAACCCCCTCCATGGCCTAGAGGGGTCTTGAGACCCCTAAGACCCCCTTGGATCCGCTGCTGCGCACAAGTGTCAACATCTGGAAAAGCGGGACAGTTCTCATGAAAAAGTGGGACAGTTCTCATGAAAAAGTGGGACAGTCCTCATGAAAAAGTGGGACAGTTCTCATGAAAAAGTGGGAAAGTTCTCTTGAAAAGCGGCAAACATCCTCCATTTTTGTGTGCCGTTCTTGTTCGCGTGAACGCACGCGCGTGAAAACGCGAAATCACTTGAGCCAAAAGAAAGATGTGTATAGAATGACATTGCGTGGAACATATAGATCGATTTTACTGTGAATACATTTGTTTTTCCGAAAGACACAAACAATGTTGGGTGGACGACATTGCCCCCCAGTTTCGAAACGGTAGCAGGTGTCGATGTGCTAAGTTGCGTAGTGAACACCAACAATCGTAAATAAACGTTCACATGTGCTAGGTACCTTTTGATAGAAATACAAGCGCCTTATTATGGAGATGTATTACTCAAAATGTACATTACTGTTGATTTTCATTACCCGTGTTCAATGTCACATTGTTTGGACATATAATTACATCGTTTGTCCACAGTCCACGTGCTCGTGCGTTAGATCTATGGAAACACATGAGTGTACTGTTACTAAAGAATATACAACCTGTTTAACTAGATAGTAGTAACTGTGAAAACAACGTGATTATTTCTATACAGCATAAATATGGATTCACTACTATGGAGAACGCAACGAAATAGGTAGATGACATACAACTGTTTTCACCAGTAGAACAGTGTGTTAGTTATTGGTAAGTTGTTGAATTAATTATGGCTTTTTGGGTGGCAGATTGCCTCCAATCCCAGTTTTTTTTCTTTTTGCATTCTGTACTCGTCAGAATCGTCGCCACCTAAGGATGTCGTCCTGCCTCCTTGCATATCTTACACGTTTCTCCGCCAAACACAATATCTTTTTCAATGTGGTCAATTTGTTTCGTGGATTGCTATTTTTGTAAATGAAAAATAGTTACTGGCAAGTAATGGCAAGGATCGACACGGCCAAACCCATGGAAGACGTCGCATAACTAGTGTTCTCTTGGTACCTGTTTGCACCTGTCATCATCTACGACTAATTGTGGACATTTTCTTGCTCGCAAACTCTTGTTCTTTCCGCTTCTTCGACGCATAAAGCTATGTTTATAACGTAATTGTTGGCTACCCAATGCCCTGAAATAACACAAACAAGCTATTACTCTGGTATATGAGTACCAGATATAGATAATGGTGCTGCACATAGCAATTGCAATAACCTAATTGCAAAAGCCGTAGCATCTTGATTAACTAAATTACAGGTAATCCGATCGGATAATATTTTGGCTGCATTGGACCTCAAGTATCTAATTTTAGTATTATTTTAAATAGAAATACAAGACGCATGCCATATGCATGTTCTCGACAATGTGCACACACGCTGTGTAATAACTGTCTTGTCACTCGTTGCGTTGTCTATACATTAGATGCGTTATGGTGATATCCATTTTTCGCTTCTCGGCCGACGCGTGTTGTGGCAGTGAGGCTATTCGACACATTTTCGATTTAATTACACCAGAATAAGAATAAGTGCATGGTGTGCGTGCGTGCGTGCGTGCGTGCGTGCGTGCGTGCGTGCGTGCGTGCGTGCGTGCGTGCGTGCGTGCGTGCGTTTTAAAAGACACTGACAAAGGCTCCAAAATTGCACTTTTCAAAATATTTTTTTCCAGTAAGTTTCTTTCAATGGAAAAGAGCAACTGGAAGAAATGTCCCGAAATGGCATATATGGCGCTCGAGCATATATAAAGCTCGAAATGCAAGGATCAATTTGTTTTGATCGATATGTGAGTTGTTTTTCACAAACACACATTTCCACTATTAACAGTAAAAACGTACTGCCATGCATCTAACATGCATCCAGTTTGCAGTGCATTATTAATAGTAATAACCTCGTCTGGTTGAGCGTAGATGTCACAGCGAATTGTTTGGCGGATCTCAAAAAACAAGAATGCAATTCAACTTAATTCAACGTAATTATTTAGAGTGAGTTGGTGAAGCGTTGTTTCGGTCTTATACGTGCCAGTTTTAGTGAAATGGATTAAGCAAGTAAATAAGTATGTAAGTAGGTCAGCAACATTGTTCCAAGTTGTGATTATTTATAATGTTAATATTTCAGTAGTAGTCTATTCTGCTACGACTATATAGCTGCTGACGCTGCATTAAATCCGAACGCAGTCGCTCGGACACTCATCTTAGGACGTAAACGTAACCCAGCAAGTTGAAACAACTGCAAGATTGTGTTAATATGCAGACTTGTTTACTTGGGTCGTAGGGGCTGACTCGAATAAGACCCGGGTCGCCAATTTTCATTACTTGGAAATCAGGAGATGACTCGAGACTTGACATGGACTTGGAGGTCATTAACTTGAGACTTGTCAGTTTGTGACTTGTCAACAAGTCTGTTAATATGTAATGATAAGTATAAAACGTAAGAGTTGATAATACACAGAAGGGTTACAAATAAATTTAACTCCGGATCAAATATACTCCTCGAATTATAAACGTTTTCGTTACGTGAAAGGGCTTAATAATAGTGTATTTGAACAATAAGAAAATTGCAAGACATTGTTTTGCGCAGCCCATCTCTAAGATCCGGCATACTATAGCGCCCAACAAAACTGTTTCCTTACCTCAGCCAACGGAATGGCCTCGGCGTTCCGTGTCCACGGAGGCACGGCGTCCACTGTCAGCACCAAGCCGACCAACGCGACAACCAGAAGAACCACGTCAGATGTACGAGCCTTCATCTTGAGAATCCGCCGACTGAGTGCGCGTGAAGAAGACAGTGGCAGACGCAACTGCAGCGAAGCGACACCACGTGGTGCGTGCGGATTTCAGTCGACGCTGCATTAGCTGACTTACCATTCCTGCAGCCAATCGATAATATTATCGGAGTATGGGCACAATGCATGCATTATGAGGACTTACTTGACCTGACTTAAAAGCATAGGGTATGCGTCGACTAACATGTCTCTGTCTCTCTGTGTGTCGTCTCTGTCTCCGTCTCCCTTCTCCCTCTCCCTTCTCCCTGTCCCCCTGTCCATGTCCCCGTTCCTCTCCCTGTCCCTCTCCCTCTGCCTCTCCGTCTTCATATCCGTCTCCCTCTTTCTTTATCTCCATCTCTCTCTCTCCCTATCTCTACCTCTGCCTCTGCCTCTGCCTCTTCTCTTTCTCTTCCTCTTCCTCTTCCTCTGCCTCTGCCTCTCCTCTTCCTCTCTCTCTCTCTCTCTCTCTCTCTCTCTCCCAAGAAGCAGAACTCTCCTGCAGTCTCGAGTTCTTCGCCTTCCAGAGTAATATGCTTATATGGCGCTCTTTTGTCTTTTCCATCATCTCTCGCACAACGAAGTTAGCAGCATCTACTGTCCCTCGGTTCTTGAATCCAAAACTTGGTGTCGATGTTGTCATCTATCCTTATGAGTATCATTTTGTAGAAGATCTTACCCGGGTTGGATATAAGGGAAATTGCTCAGCAGTTTGTTGGAGTTAACTTGCACCCTTTCTTGTGTACTGGGTTGTTCATATTTCTGCACCAATTTGTTGGTAATTTTCTTGATGCCATGATGCATTGCATATTTTCGGGAACATCTTAACCATCTTCTCTCCTCCAGCTTTCAAAGCTTCATGCGTAATGCGGTAAGCACCAGGCGCTTTCCTTGACTTCATTGCTTTGACAGCCTTCTGTACCTCCTCTATTGAGAATAGTGGTCCAACCAGTCCAGGGATGTTATCTTGACTTCATTGCTTTGACAGCCTTCTGTACCTCCTCTATTGAGAATGGTGGTCCAACCAGTCCAGGGACGTTATCTTGACTTCATTGCTTTGACAGCCTTCTGTACCTCCTCTAGTGAGAATGGTGGTCCAACCAGTCCAGGGACGTTATCTTGACTTCATTGCTTTGACAGCCTTCTGTACCTCCTCTAGTGAGAATGGTGGTCCAACCAGTCCAGGGACGTTATCTTGACTTCATTGCTTTGACAGCCTTCTGTACCTCCTCTAGTGAGAATGGTGGTCCAACCAGTCCGGGGACGTTATCTTGACTTCATTGCTTTGACAGCCTTCTGTACCTCCTCTAGTGAGAATGGTGGTCCAACCAGTCCAGGGACGTTATCTTGACTTCATTGCTTTGACAGCCTTCTGTACCTCCTCTAGTGAGAATGGTGGTCCAACCAGTCCAGGGACGTTATCTTGACTTCATTGCTTTGACAGCCTTCTGTACCTCCTCTAGTAAGAATGGTGGTCCAACCAGTCCAGGGACGTTATCTTGACTTCATTGCTTTGACAGCCTTCTGTACCTCCTCTATTGAGAATGGTGGTCCAACCAGTCCAGGGACGTTATCTTGACTTCATTGCTTTGACAGCCTTCTGTACCTCCTCTAGTGAGAATGGTGGTCCAACCAGTCCAGGGACGTTATCTTGACTTCATTGCTTTGACAGCCTTCTGTACCTCCTCTAGTAAGAATGGTGGTCCAACCAGTCCAGGGACGTTATCTTGACTTCATTGCTTTGACAGCCTTCTGTACCTCCTCTAGTGAGAATGGTGGTCCAACCAGTCCAGGGACGTTATCTTGACTTCATTGCTTTGACAGCCTTCTGTACCTCCTCTAGTGAGAATGGTGGTCCAACCAGTCCAGGGATGTTATCTTGACTTCATTGCTTTGACAGCCTTCTGTACCTCCTCTAGTGAGAATGGTGGTCCAACCAGTCCAGGGACGTTATCTTGACTTCATTGCTTTGACAGCCTTCTGTACCTCCTCTAGTGAGAATGGTGATCCAACCAGTCCAGGGATGTTATCTTGACTTCATTGCTTTGACAGCCTTCTGTACCTCCTCTAGTGAGAATGGTGGTCCAACCAGTCCAGGGATGTTATCTGGAATGTCGTCAAGTGCTTCCTCTAATCGTGGCCAGTTTGTGTTAAGATGTTTCTAAAAGTATGTTCCCAGCATTTCAACATCTCATCTGGGGTTGTTTGATTAGGTTTCCGTCGCCTTCCTATGCAGCCATGAGGTGTTTACGTGGCTTGTTGCTGCTGGGTTCTCGCACATTTTAAGACAAATTATGCGAGTTGTTTTTCTTGAAATCCTCCTCCATAACTTGTATATTTTCATCAAGTTGTTTTCTCCTGGGGGTTCTTATTGCTTTCTTCACTAGTCTGTTCTTGTCTCTGTACGCTTTACGCTTCTCGAGGTGTTCTTCGAATTCTTTGTGAGTGCCTTTCTCCTGTCCTCACAATCTCTTGCTAGTATTAGCTGATGGAAGGTTCTGCGCCTGAACCCAACCACCTTCTCAGTGATTTTCTGTGTTGTATGTTTGAAGTCTAACCAGAGTTCCTGCACTGGTCTATCACCAATATATTCAAAGGCTCCACCAATCTTCACCTGGAACTCTTGCCTTGTCTCTCTGTCACAAAGCTTATGCACGTCGTACCTCTTGACTACTTTCCTGTGTGATCTTGAAACACAAGGTTTGACGTCTCTATTTGTTATGACCAGGAAGCGATCTGAGCCATGTTCTGCCGATCTGTATGTCCTACAATTCTTCAGTTGGCCTTTGAGTTTCCTCTGGACAACAATATAGTCAATTTGATTTATGGTTCCTGTTGTTGTTGACATGTTAAAAAAAGAGAGAGAGAGAGAGACCACGATAGGTTGCCTTCGAAGACTTAATTGGAGTGACAGGGAACCACATTAACACCTGGTTCATTGCCCGAGGATGTTTTGTTGCGTTGTGCTAAAAGTGTCTCGTCTGTTTTGTCCTTGGACAGGCCAATCTAATTATAAGAAGACTCATCTGATTTAGCGTCAGGTTGGTGACTGGGGCTTTAGCCGTGATTGCGTTTCGCGGTCATGCGGTATTGACGCAGCTGCGCGGATTCCACCAATAGTACACAGTACGACAGTATTGTTTCAGCACTAGGCCCTAACGAGCGTTTCCTATTGTTTGACTAAGCGTATCACGAGAAATGCTCCGAAAGATGTCGCTCGTTCTCGAGCAAATACAATAAGTGCATGCAACGTGTAACAATGAAGTCTGAAGTGCCGCCGCAATCAGATTACTGTAAAGCAATGTTTTCGAGTAGTTCAAATAGTACGTGATTCGGAAGTCATTTTGTTCCGTCGGCCATTAGACACTGCAACACATGACACTGCCGTCTTCTCCCTTCTCGCTATATGCCACCTAGCCTCAATGTGGAAACAAGCGAGTACAATAGATGTCTAGATACAGTTATGATGTTTGGAACAAGAATAATGGAAGAGGTCATAATCAACTGATAGATGCGTCCCCATCTTCAAGAAGAACTGGTCTGGCATAATCCTGCTCATTGCAAGAAACCATTTTACATGTTTATACGACAAAGACAGGTATTGACGAATAAAACTAACTTAACAAGATTTAACAAGATTGCCATCCCAAACAACAAGTTCCAGATGGCAAGTGGACAAAGAAGTCATTGGCTTATCGAGAGTCCAACAATTTTACCATATATATGTGTAGCCCGCACTTATCATATATCTGTCAATTCTATGTTTAAACATATTCACACTACTAGCATTAACACAATCATTTGGCAGTTTGTTCCATTAATTTATCACCCTCTGTGAGAAAGAGTACTTTCTCATGTCCAACTTACACTGTTCCTTAACTAATGCTGCTTTGGGTCCTCTTGTTCTACTGCCTTCTTTAAGTTTGAAGAACATATTCCTGTCAACATCCTCATAACCGTTCATTATTTTAAACACTTCTAATGGAAGTGATGAGGTAGTATTGCTTGGTAGAAGCGACGATTGATTCATTGTCATTAGGTAATGAGTCAAATGTGTGATGTATATATTTATCGCGTGTGATTGTGTTTCAAATGACGAATTGGTAAGAAATGTCAAATATTAAAATGTCCATTATAAATCACTCACTGTTTATGAGATATTGCCTAACTTCGCCAGGAAAAACAGAACAATCATTGTCCCGATGGCAGGTCTCGTTGGCGTAGTTCGTTAGTGGATTATTAATTTCGTTGACGACAAATTAGATACCTAATTATTGAAACATACACATGTTTATTGGTAATGATGAAACAAGTATTGCATGGCGTGTCTCCGCCAGATACAATTACCCGTATGCATTGCAGAGTTAGCATGGCTAGATTCTCAGACATTGGGTCAATCAGTTAGGCCTACGCGATGTTTGTATCTTGATATAAATCTATGACATTCCAAAATTAAAATCACCTTCATTAGTTTCTAAATCCAGGTCCTATGTGCGTGTCTACGAAGCATAAATCCAGGTCCTATGTGCGTGTCTACGAAGAATAAATCCAGGTCCTATGTGCGTGTCTACGAAGAATAAATCCAGGTCCTATGTGCGTGTCTACGAAGAATAAATCCAGGTCCTATGTGCGTGTCTACGAAGAATAAATCCAGGTCCCATGTGCGTGTCTACGAAGAATAAATCCAGGTCCTATGTGCGTGTCTACGAATAATAAATACAGGTCCTATGTGCGTGTCTACGAAGCATAAATCCAGGTCCTATGTGCGTGTCTACGAAGAATAAATCCAGGTCCTATGTGCGTGTCTACGAAGAATAAATCCAGGTCCTATGTGCGTGTCTACGAAGAATAAATCCAGGTCCCATGTGCGTGTCTACGAAGAATAAATCCAGGTCCTATGTGCGTGTCTACGAAGCATAAATCCAGGTCCTATGTGCGTGTCTACGAAGAATAAATCCAGGTCCTATGTGCGTGTCTACGAATAATAAATCCAGGTCCTATGTGCGTGTCTACGAAGAATAAATCCAGGTCCTATGTGCGTGTCTACGAAGAATAAATCCAGGTCCTATGTGCGTGTCTACGAAGAATAAATCCAGGTCCTATGTGCGTGTCTACGAAGAATAAATCCAGGTCCTATGTGCGTGTCTACGAAGAATAAATCCAGGTCCTATGTGCGTGTCTACGAAGAATAAATCCAGGTCCTATGTGCGTGTCTACGAAGAATAAATCCAGGTCCTATGTGCGTGTCTACGAAGAATAAATCCAGGTCCTATGTGCGTGTCTACGAAGAATAAATCCAGGTCCTATGTGCGTGTCTACGAAGAATAAATCCAGGTCCTATGTGCGTGTCTACGAAGCATAAAGCGCTCTCTGGATCAAAACTCACGAACAAGGCTTATGTTGCTAATGAATGGAAGAAATTATCTACAAAGTATATAAATACTAGCAACGTGAATATGTTTAAAAACAAAGTTGACACATATCTCAGGAGGGCGGGTTACACATAGATGAAAAATATTGACTATCGATGAGCCAATGGCTTCCTTGTCCACTTGCCATATGGGGCTTTGTCTTGGGTGGCACTCTTGTTAAATCTACTGAGAGGGAAACAGTGCAATGCTCATGTTGCAATCGCCTGGCTGCTCGCCATCGTTATCATGAATTGCCATATCCTCTTGCAAGGTATGGATTCCCTGGATCGCCACTGCTGTCCGTTTTACCGTTCCGACAGTGCCATCATATTTCATGTTCCCATGTCATGCTGTGCAGTTGTATGTCCATGTGGCTTTTGGTCTTCCTATGCGTCTTCTACCATCAACCATTCCCTCCAATTTTTCCCGTTCCCGTTCTTGTCTGATGATGTCACCAAACATCAAGTTTACATTTCTATATTTTATTGCACAGAATGTAGATTTTTTGTTTTATTCATGTCCGCATACGAACTTCTATATTCGTGGCATGCTCAGTCCAGCTTATGCATAATAGACACTACATCACGAACACGTCCAGTCTCTGTTGACTTCTTTGTTTCCGCACCATACATAAACGTAGACCGCGTCCATATGTAGTCTTACATTTAATAGAAAGTTCAGTTTGCCAAATAGTGTTTTTGACTTGTTGCTGAAAGTTGTCCTTGCTATCTCAATCTCTCCTTTTTTGTTTTTTTACTTGCCCTTGAGTGTGGTAACTCCCATAGGTTTCCCCAAACAGATAGTATAAGATCCTTGAACTGGCATTTATCTCTTAAAACAAGTTGCTCTATTCTTAGAAATTGGCCGATGCAGGGAGCTTCTTTATGAACCCATCAATATCCTCACAGTGCTTCCAGATAAACAAGTTACTCTATTCTTAGAAAGTGGCCAATGCAGGGAGCTTCTTTATGAACCCATCAATATCCTCACAGTGCTTCCAGATAAATAAGTTGCTCTATTCTTAGAAAGTGTCAGATGCAGGAAGCTTCTTCGTGAACCCATCAATATCATCGCATGGCTTCCAGATAAATCAAGGAATATATCTTTTAGCAAATATATCGCAGGTGTGGGTCTAGGCTTGTTCCAAGGGGGTCTAAGTCAGTCGTAGTCATATGTCATTCTACTTAGGAACCGGGCGGGGGAGGCGACATATTTAACAAGATTTAACAAGATTTACCATCCAAGCCAAAGGCCCAGATGGCCAGTGGACAAGGAAGCCATTGGCTTATCGAGAGTCCAACAATGTTCATCTACTTATAACCCGCCCTCCTGAGATATGTGTCAACCTTGTTTTTAAACATATTCACGCTGCTAGCAGTTACACAATCTGTCGACAATTTGTTCCTTTCATTTATTGTCCTCTGTGAGAACGAGTGCTTCCTGGTGTCCAATCTACATTGATCTTTTACTAATTTTACCTCATGTCCTCTAGCTCTGCTATCCTTCTTGAGTGAGAAAAACATATTTCTATCAATATTTTCATACCCATTCAATATCTTAAAAACTTCAATCTGATCTCCTCTTAACCTCCTTGTCTCTAGAGTTGTTAAACCACATTCTTTCAGGCGTTCTTCATAACTAAGGTCTCTCAGTTCTGGAATCATTTCAGTTGCTCTCCTTTGTATGCGTTCAAGCGTATATATATCCTTCTTACGATATGGTCTCCGTGCTTATATACAGAATTCTAAATGAGGTTTAACTATTGCTTTATAAAGAGGTATAATTAACTTTTTTCCTTGTATATTATGTTTCTTCTAATCAATCCAAGAATTTGATTACCCTTTGAAGCTGCAATACCACACTGCTCTGAAACTTTCATGTCAGCGCTTATTGTAACTCCTAAGTCCTTTTCTTTTACAGTAGTACCCAGAACAGTATCTCCCATTTTATAGTTTACATCCAAGTTCCCATGTCCTATATGTAGGCATTTACATTTCCCAAAATTGAACAACATCTGCATCTCAGACCATTTCACTAATCTGTCTAGATCGTTTTGTAAATGTTGTTTACCACCATCAGTATTAATCTTTCTAAACAGTTTTGTGTCATCCGCAAATTTCAGTACGTTATTTGTTATACTGTCGTCCAAGTCATTGATATATATTAAGAATAATATAGGTCCTAATACTGATCCTTGAGGTACCCCACTCAAAACCGATTTCCAATTTGAAACTACTCCATCTACTACAACTCGTTGTCTTCTGTCAGTCAGCCATTGTTCTATCGAGTCAGTCATGCTATCCCAGATACTATGGGCTTTTAATTTAAGTAGTAATCTTTGATGTGGCACTTTGTCAAAAGCTTTCTGAAAATCTAAGTAGATAATATCTACTGGCGATCCCACGTCTATCCACTTAGTGATTTCTTCCAAAAAACATAACATATTTGTTTAGCATGACCTCGCTTTAAGGAATCCATGTTGAGATGAATTTAATAATTTATGCTTAAAGAGGAAGTCCATCATATGGTTTTTAATTAACCTTTCTAATAATTTACAAATTACTGACGTTAAACTTACTGGTCTGTAATTCTCTGACTTATTTCTCGAACCCTTTTTAAATAATGGTATGATGTTTGCTTCTTTCCATTCAAACGGAACAACTCCCTCTTTTAATGACAAGTTGAATACTCTTGCAAGTGGTATACTGATTTGTTCTACTATTTCCATTAGTAATTTTGGAGGAATCACATCCACTCCCGGTGATTTATTATCCTTCATTGCCTTTATTTTCTTAGCTACCATTTCTGGAGTTACAACTAACGGTCCTAAATAGTCAGATTTAGCCTCCTGAAATTTAGCATCAGCAACTGGTAATGAACTAATATCTTCTTTGGTAAACACTGAACTGAAGTAACCATTTAGGTCTTCCACCATTAAAAACCTCTATGATATTATATTTCCAGCACTGTCTTCTAGAGGCCAACCTTGTCTTGTACGTTTTGTTTACTCCTGACATATGCATAAAAACTCTTGCTGTCATTTTTTATGTTACATGCTAGTTTTTGCTCATAGCTTCTTTTAGATTGTCTGATTTCAGTTGTAGCTGCATCAAGTGCCTTTTTGTAATTTGCAGTCTTCTTCCTTTCTGGTACGCCTATAAACCCTCCACATAGTTTGTTTTAACACTAATTTTCTAATAGCCTCTTTTGACAAGTTTCTTTCTACACTATTTTCGTTGTTTTTGGAAGGGAACAAATTTATCGATGATACTCTCAATTTCATATTTTAGAATATTCCAACATTCAATTGCGGTCTTATTCATCAGCATGTTATTCCAATCTAGCTTTGCTAAGTATTTTCTCATATCTTTGTAGTTACTTTTGTGGAAGTTTCTCTTGTACGTTTTCTAATTTTTACTTTCTGATTTTACATTGATGTCAAAATGTACTTGATTATGGTCACTGTTAGTCAATGGTTCAAGAATTTTTACATTGTCCACTAATTCTTTTTGTGATGACAAAACTGTATATAATACATTTTCTCCCCTGGTTGCTTCTAGTACGTGCTGAGTAAGAAAGCTATCCTGGATTAAA
The DNA here is from genome assembly GCA_963662155.1 of Lamellibrachia columna. Classification (NCBI taxonomy): domain Eukaryota; kingdom Metazoa; phylum Annelida; class Polychaeta; order Sabellida; family Siboglinidae; genus Lamellibrachia; species Lamellibrachia columna. The sequence goes on along the minus strand of OY759271.1, from coordinate 4,156,886 downwards.
AATAGAAATTGTTGGTCCTCACTCCCTGTGCTCTCTAGAGAATTCCATTGTATGTGTCCATGGTTAAAATCTCCCATTATGATACATTCCCCTTTACTAACTTCCTTTATAGCGTTTTTTATTTTTGTGTTGTCCTCTTCGTTTATGTTTGGACTTCGGTAAACTAATCCAATAGTTAATTTTGAATTTCCTGAAACAATTTTGCACCAAACAGCTTCATCGCAATCTGCTTACCTTTCTAGTTTTATTTCATAAGCCTGAATAGATTCTTTAACATATAAAATAACTCCCCCTCCCCTTCTTCCTATTCGATCTTTCCTAAACATTACGGCCCATAATTCAGTTATACCAATTATGTGAGGGTCAATATCTTCTACCATAATGTTTAATTCGTTTTTCTTATTTATTATGCTCCTTGCATTTAAACATACGCATCTATAACCTGTATCATAGATGTTTTTCGGACGATTTGATATTGGTTTGTCTGTGGCCTCTTGTACTGCTTGAGACACCTCTAGGTAACCCCCCTGCACTTCTAGTTTAAACAATGTTTACTACGAAAAATATTTGTCATTGTACCCATGCCACTATCTACTGCTGCTGAAAGTTCGTCCGCGAATACTGCTGCCCCCTTTCCACTTAGATGAAGCCCATCCTTCATATATCAGCCTTCCCAACAAAACTTCCCCATAAATCCACAAATGCAACTTCCTCTTCCCTACAGTCTCTGGACTAACATGTTAATTGCCATCCCCCGACAATTTCGATATTTGTGACTCCTCCTGCCCATTACTGGTAAAATCCCTGACAGTATTACCTGCTCAACCCGCGCCTGTTTTAGTGTTCTGACCAACTGCCTATATTTCCTAACTATGGCAGTTGCACCCTCCCTCTCTACGTTATTTGTCCCTACATTTACTAAAACAGATCCACCCTTACCCGAACCTACGATGTTTTCTACCCTCTCAGTTATCGCCCCTATTTTGGCTCCAGGCAAGCAGACCACCACATCATCTCCCTTGTTTAAGACTCTGTCGGTCTTCCTAACTATCGAATCCCCCACAAACACCCTCGCTCTCTTCCTCACCCCCTCTATCACTGCTGCAGAATAGCTCTTCCGTTCGATCCCTTCCATCACATTCTGTCCTGACCCCTTACCTCCTGTCTCCTTCCTTCCCCCACTTCCCTCTCCTTCACTCCGGTTGTTTTCCCTCCCGTCTCCCCCACTCCCTTCTCCTTCCCTCCTGTCTCCCCTACTCCCCTCTTACAAAAAGGGTCGTTCTACTTACAAAAAGGGTTAATATTAGCCGGCTGCTAATACTTCAGTCTTTACATTGACACTAGTTCCGATGTAGGCCTATATAGGGGAGACCGGGACTAGTCCGTCCCCCATGGACACTCTAATAGATCTGGAGACTGTATCTTGTCCACATTTGTGTTATCAACAAATGCCAAAACTGTTACAAGCTAATATCCAAATATGACCCAATTTACCCAAGCATGGGCAGACTTGCTTCATGTCGGGGCAAGTCCGCCCAGGGGCCGGGGCAAGTTCGCCCCACACGTACTTTAAGCAGCATATACACAAGAACAGTGCAGTTTTGTCTTATTTTTATGTCAACGTCATGTTTGTGACACACATTTGTTAGAAATTTAAACTCCTCAAATTTATATTGTATCTATGAAATAAACCAAGCAAACAAAAAACAAGGTTTGGCACTGCATCAGCTAGAAAATGGTGAAATCAAAATCTGATTTCATCACTTTTTGACTAGAAAATAACACTAAACTGGACAATTGGAAGTCTTTATAAGAGTGCGTGTTAGTGGGTTTATGTTCACAAGTGATTCCGAGCATTTTACATCAAATATCCTAGGGGCGAACTTGCTCCGTAGCACACAGATGGACGTGCCTCAACACAGATACTTATTTGGTGGGGGGCAACTAAATATCACTGACACTGGATAGAGCAACAATGCAAGATCTAAACAATAGCTCTACGGGCTTTACTCAGCACTCTGAATGCCACTTATAAACACCGAAATTTGATCGAAAAAAAAAAAAAAAATTACTTTCATTCACCAAAATCAGTTTTCTAGCTCACAACTTTCCAGCCAGCAACTCGTGGTCGCCAGTTTCCCGCTGCATCAGTGTTCAAAATGAGGGTATCTGGGGGTCCAGGACCCCCATAACGCACGAGGAACCTCCCATAAGAAAAATGTAAGCTTGGGGGTCCCACATTTTATCGTTGTACCTGACAATAACTGGCTGTATGTTGCAAACCCTGGTAAACATTACTTGTTGTTGAATACTGTAGAAAAGAAAGTTTATACATATGATAAGTCTTAAGTTGTAAATCCGTTCAATCATAGCATGAATGATAACAAAACCTACGCCAACATACAGAGTAATAACTTTATTTATTACAAAAAACATTCATTTAAAACACCACCATAGAGAGGCAGCTGTGAGAATCCCATGAACCACACATTAAACTGGCAGCATTTTGGTGATTTCTAACTGGACTGACATACTGCAATCCCATTGCAAGATTTTAGTATAAAAATGAACAGAGCTGGCCATCAACTTATCAGCAACATGTTCTAACATGACACTGGGTGAAATCGCACGTATGTTGTCAATGACTTGTGGCTCATGAATGACATGTGGAAGAATTAAATTGACAAAAAGTAAGCATCTTGCTTGCTGCAGCATTCAACAAGATGTCAGAGACACACACACATACTACTCGACTCCCATCACAGCTAACTCACCGACGGTACCAAGGCTTAGCATCCAACAAGATGTCAGAGACACACACATACTACTCGACTCCCATCATAGCTAACTCACCGACGGTACCAAGGCTTAGCATCCAACAAGATGTCAGAGACACACACATACTACTCGACTCCCATCATAGCTAACTCACCGACGGTACCAAGGCTTAGGGACTGTGACATATCACCAAATACTGCTGCAGCAAGGGTATTCAAATTATGTCATATCCATTCTAATCTGGTTACCCCTGGTCGCATTTTTAAATAATAAAAGATTTTGCAGATGACAATACCTACACCCATGCCAACTCCGCCAATAGTAATGGTGATGAGCTGAACAATGCCATGTTGTTGGCATATCCCTGTTGAAAGGATATAATGAAGAGCATAAGAACATCTCAAAAAACATCCAATTTTTTTTATTCTACACCAAGACTTCACTATCATCCAATCTCAGACATATCCTAACAAATGCTGCGAAACAATCACTGATCTGCACCCATAAACACATCTGCAGAACATTGTTTCTTACGAAGGAATTGTAAAGTAGTGAACACAGTCATCATTTCTTTGTTGGTAGTAATCGTGGAGGACCAGCCATCATGGGTCGCATTCCCATGTGTCCTAGGAGTGGAGGTGCCATGGGTCCTCCCATGTGACCCATCGGTCCCATAGGTGGGCGCATACCTGCAGGGAACGGAACCAAACATCAGAATTTTTAAAACGTCATCTTCAGTTCTTGCAAAATGCGAATCGTACAACTTACAAAAGTGATAGTAGCCTTGTGTTAACGTACATAGAACATTGACCCCTTTTCACAGAGTTTTGACCAGATCCAGTCAAAAATAATTCAATAATTTGTCCGACGATTTCATCAAAATTAAATAACACATTTGCACAAATGAACTAACATGTTGTAGTGGATACTAGATAGGTTTGATCTTTTGCGAAATGATTCTAAAAAGAGTAAAAAAAAAAAATTTCAGGAAGGACATTTAACTAAACAATTTGCTTTGTATTGGTGAAGATTTCCATAAGTTATTTGCGAGATAAATGTAAACAACAAAATAATACATTGAAATAAGTGAGTAAAATCATTGTGCAATATCAACATTTTGTTCATAATACAATTCTCACATTCCAACTAACATTCATCCATTGAACTGAAGTAAACAACCAAATAGCTTAAAATTCTATGAAATGTCCAGTCAAATGATCCCACCCGAGTAACTGAGCTTTACAATAACAAATCATGTTCATTGCAAGATTGACCCATTTCACACCAACAAATTCAACATTCCTATATATTATAACAGGATAAGTTCCTACCAGAATCGTAGTTGGTATGAAGTGGGTTAATATCAACCTTGCAACTATGAATCAAATCATACATTCCACATAACGATTGGTCCATGTAAGGGATTACAACACAGCAGAGACTGGGCAATTACACCACAAATATGTAATCGATTATCGGCACAGACAATTCACTGTGCTACACCAACACAGAATCTCAAACCTTCGTCATATTTCTTGACATGTACTTTGCATAGAAATTAAATAAAACACGACCTTACCAGCCATCATAGGTGGCATAGGACCGCCTGGACCTGGTCCCATCATACCCATGTGTCCTGGCATAGGACCGGATGGAGCTGGCATGGAAGCTGGTGGTGGTATAGCTGCCCCTCCTGATGATGACTTTGAGCCTGATATGAGAGAAACAAATACAACCTCCGCACTGATAACTCAAACGCATCATGCTCCGGTTCATTACACGCGTTCAGTACGTGCTGTGCGATACAGGGGTGTAATATTAAATATTAAATGTTGTGTTGAACACTCGTGATATGAACCGAACTAGTTATTTATGTCATGACACAGTCATCGTCATGGTGCATGCGATGATGAAGTTGAGTCGCCCGATTCCACTGTCAGTGGGCACCATATTCCAGATTCATGTGTGCCCATGCTTTCTATGTCGTAAAAATAAACTATAGATGCTTGAAATGTATTGTCGGTAAATTTTCTCAGCTTTCTTCCGCACCAGTTCAGTGATCCACAACCGTTCCTTACAGTTCCCCTTTGCCATTCTCCGCTGTGCACATTAAATCAAGACGAAAGTATTGTTTACGGCATTGCGTACAAAACAACAAACAGAAATTTTATTGTTTAAAACTGAATGACTGCAGTGACGTAGAACATAGTCCTCAACTTTTAATTAAATCTTAAAAAGTGAATTGCCCAGTGAATTGTATGATTCACGGGCGAATGACATCTCAAAGGTGCCAATTAGCATAGCATTACACCAAATATTGTTGTGAGGTACACTCCTTCGAGTAAATACATCAATTGTACAAGTAGCAAGACAGCTGGACACAGGACAGTTACCTTTAACTAATAATAATTATTTAAAAATGTACAAAAGCAAAGAAAAGTGTAAACCGTCTGCAAATATGCATTTTCTAAAAATGTGGCAATAACTATGACAATCCAGATGAGGTGCCGGATCAGATGTGGTAATCAATGGGTAAGCTGCCAGATCGCATGGATCACCTGGCAGAGGGATGCATTCATTAAGCCGTACAACAATGGGACTCTTGTACGTATTACAAAAAGTAAATAATATTCTGAAACTTACCAGCTTTGAATGCAGCCGCTACAAAGAGACAAACACACACAACTATAATACAAGTTAACAAAACTTTGTACGAGTGTGCTGACATCTCAAAGGTGTAACTCACCGTGTAAGTCACCAAAAGTTGTGACTGAACAAGAATGTAGGCATAATAGTGGAATGAGCACATAATGGCTTTTATCCAGTGTTGTCCAAGTTCCTTTGGTTTATTTAGCTTTCTTTTGATGCCTTGGCTTTGCAAGAAAGTATCAAGGAATAACTAAGCCAGGCTATAAAGTTTGTACTTGCAATTGTGTCATATTGTGATATATGCATTAACCTGAGGATTTAACAATTACAAATGTATTTGTTATACTGATATCTAAAATCAAACCTATTGAGTCTTTGCACTATCAAGGATTGTTTGATTAGTTGCATAAAGGACCATCAATTGTAAGTATAAAAATAGTTATAAACAAACAATTTTTTCTCATTCACTTGTTTTACTTCTGCGTTGACAGTAATGCATGCAGCTTAATAGACTTACTTGTGTCATCGACTAGTTGTTGGACCTGCTCCTCGAGCCACTTCTGGTAGTAGACTCGCACATTCTCCTTGTGCTTCCTGCCATTACAGTGGGTCTTCCTCACTGATGGCTACAACAATACAACATATACATGGCGGTGACACACTATAGACAGGCCATTTCATAAGGATTATTTCTGGGAGGAATGCGGCCATATTGTGTATGTATACAAATCTGTTTAAAATTTATGGAAAAACCTGCTGTGATAACGTACATATTTTCTTGTGTTAAAGTACATATTTTCTTGTGATAAAATACATATTTTCTTGTGTTACAACAGTAAAAAATTTGAATGACAAACATTTAGTGGTCAAAGCACAAATATTTCTGATGTTGAGGAGGAGGAGGAGATGATTCCATAGATTTGGTAGAAGGCAACATTCTATCCGAATCATAATACAGATTTATAAAGAATTTCATGTCAAAAATAAGGATTTCAACCAAAACAAAACTGCATTGGAAACATGTACTGCCTGACATATTGGTGCTATTTAACAAATGGTGCTGTGTTAAATAATGCCAAGGTTTGCAACTTTGTGTAAATGGTGTTTCCATCCAGCTGTCATACAGTTGCAAAGTTATCCTTAATCCAGGGTTGAAAAAATCATGATTTTTTTTATTTCAATCGGATTTTTAAAAAAAAAATTTTTTTTTTTTCATTTTTTTTTAATCTGGTATACACGATGTCATAAAATATTTTACTATCAGGTTATCTGATGTCAATACAGCTACACAAGTGTGCGCACTTTGTGCTTTTGTATTAAAAAACACACAAAACTTTGTTGATCCCGATGCTTGTAAATAATTATTTGTGTTAAATTCATATAAATCAGCTATTAAAAAAATCGGAAGTAAAAAAAATCATAAATCAATTAATTTGAATTTTTTTTTTGTGATTTAAATCAAACAACCCTGCCTTTATCTAAACATATTTGAAATAAAATGTATTGATTTACTTTTATTACAAAATGACATACTGTAAGTTGGCAGTTACATCCTATTACTACTAATACTACCAGTCTACTACTAGTACTACCAGTCTACTACTAGTACTGCCAGTCTACTACTAGTACTGCCAGTCTACTACTAGTGCTACCAGTGCTACCAGTCTACTGCCGGTGCTACCAGTCTACTGCCGGTGCTACCAGTCTACTGCCGGTGCTACCAGTCTACTGCCGGTGCTACCAGTCTACTGCCGGTGCTACCAGTCTACTGCCGGTGCTACCAGTCTACTGCCGGTGCTACCAGTATACTGCCGGTGCTACCAGTCTAATGCCGGTGCTACCAGTCTACTGCCGGTGCTACCAGTCTACTGCCGGTGCTACCAGTCTACTGCCGGTGCTACCAGTCTACTGCCGGTGCTACCAGTCTACTGCCGGTGCTACCAGTCTACTGCCGGTGCTACCAGTCTACTGCCGGTGCTACCAGTCTACTGCCGGTGCTACCAGTCTACTGCCGGTGCTACCAGTCTACTGCCGGTGCTACCAGTCTACTGCCGGTGTTACCAGTCTACTGCCGGTGCTACCAGTCTACTGCCGGTGCTACCAGTCTACTGCCGGTGCTACCAGTCTACTGCCGGTGCTACCAGTCTACTGCCGGTGCTACCAGTCTACTGCCGGTGCTACCAGTCTACTGCCGGTGCTACCAGTCTACTGCCGGTGCTACCAGTCTACTGCCGGTGCTACCAGTCTACTGCCGGTGCTACCAGTCTACTGCCGGTGCTACCAGTCTACTACTGGTGCTACGAGTCTACTACTGGTGCTACGAGTCTACTACTGGTGCTACGAGTCTACTACTGGTGCTACCAGTCTACTACTGGTACTACCAGTCTACTACTGGTACTACCAGTCTACTACTGGTACTACCAGTCTACTACTAGTACTACCAGTCTACTACTAGTACTACCAGTCTACTACTAGTACTACCAGTCTACTACTAGTACTACCAGTCTACTACTGCTGGCAGAGCATTTATATCCCAGTTTATAATAATCAACACGTTTCATTCCTCAGTAGCCTACTTCAACAGTCTACAGTTGCCACTGAACGAGGACAGAACTAACTACACCAATTACGAATGGAGTCAAACTGTTCGTCAGGTATATCGGCTGAATTCTACCAGGTCAAGATGCTTTGGCCCAAAGGCACTGGTTCCAAATACAACTGAATTTGGTCAAATACTGTTTCTATAAATTACCCAAAAATGTTCAGTCTGTAGTTTATGTAGTTACTTGCAATGCATGTGTGTTATTCATAAATGATATAATATGAACATTAAATATTTAGTTTGATCACTATTTAGCTACAACCACGCAGGGCAGCTATGAATGGCCAAGAGTGGAAGACCATCGCAGAAGACAGAGGGAGATGGAGAGAATTAACAATGAAAGTGGATGAAGCTACCAAGTGACTTGGACCCCACCCCGCAAGGGAGCAACGGGAAGAAGAAGAAGATGGTTATGATGCAGTTTTGTTACAAGTATGCGCATGTAGCAAAAAGCGATCTCATAATCAAACAAACTATGCTAAGTACAGCTACCGGACATTAATTATATATCTTAAATGGGCAACTTGTCAATGTCCATAAATTCACGCTTCATCATCTGAACTATCTTGCTCATGCTGTTCATCCACCTCAGGTTTCATATTAGAACAGTCCTGGAGACAACAAGCATCTGTGCATCTGAGTCCATTCATAAGGCACTCGCAGTCTGGAGCTGGGGATCCGGTCATCCAGTTAATGGTGAGTTTGCTCTCACCCGTGACCATTAAGGGGGGAGGGAATGTCAGGTCACTCGTCTAGACTCCGATGCATGTGGAGACAGTCTTTACAAGGAGGGAGCTGGCTAGACTCCAAATCCCCCTTCTTGTCTCGGAAAAGTTGGTAGCGTACCTCATTGGCATGTTGTATTATGATTGTGAAGGAGCAGTTTAGGGCCTCCCGCTTGACATGACCCAAGAAAGCACTCACTGTGTCACACCATGTACATGCGTGCATTCCCAACAGAGCATCACATGTTCCTTGTCCTTGAACACATTTTCTTGACATAGAGTAATCTCAGTATGCTTGTCCTGGCTCTTGTGCCACACTTCACGTAAAGGTTACAGTCAATGCGAGCTTGGACAGCCATGCAAAGAATCAACACGTCAATGTCACCTGTGACAACTATGATTGAATCATAGTCTGCAGCAGCTTGTTTTGCATGCAGCAACATGCGAGTGTCTGCCTCTTCTTGTGCCGTCTTCATTTCATTCACTTCCTCTGACCTTTCTGCTGTGAGCTTGAAACACTTATCACCACATGTCACATATAATACCTTGCCTTCCTACTTTTCCCTCAGGTGCGGCCTCTTCCAGTCTTCCACTATGAACTGGACCAGTTTGGTTTAGCTTGAAGCACACATTAGCAGATGCCTCCACTGCTTGATTCTGTGGCCAAGTATGATGTTAACAAGCACTACACTTTCATCAGACCCTCTCTGCATCATTTCAGCTGATTTGATCGATACATCTTTGTATACATCAAATATGACATCGATTCTTTCATTTTCACCTCCAACTTTCCCGACATGCGCAAACACATGTCCAGACAGCTCAACAAAGGTGCAGTTTTCATCATGCATCTTCTGAATGAGGCTCATGCCATCAATGATGCAAGCGGATGATGGTGATTCACTCTCAGCAGGGGTCACCTTTTTTCCAGCTCTGGTGCCTAAACAGCTTTGTTGGTATTTTTCATAGCAAGATACCAGGGCAGAGGGACAAGGCAGGGGATCAGGGCAGAGGGACAAGGCAGGGGATCAGGGCAGAGGGACAAGGCAGGGGATCAGGGCAGAGGGACAAGGCATGGGCCCAGGGCAGAGGGACAAGGCAGGAGACCAGGGCAGAGGGACAAGGCAGGAGACCAGGGCAGAGGGACAAGGCAGGAGACCAGGGCAGAGGGACAAGGCAGGAGACCAGGGCAGAGGGACAAGGCAGGAGACCAGGGCAGAGGGGCAAGGCAGGGGACCAGGGCAGAGGGACAAGGCAGGAGACCAGGGCAGATGGGCAAGGCAGGGGACCAGGGCAGAGGGACAAGGCAGGAGACCAGGGCAGGGGACCAGGGCAGAGGGACAAGGCAGGAGACCAGGGCAGAGGGACAAGGCAGGAGACCAGGGCAGAGGGGCAAGGCAGGGGACCAGGGCAGAGGGACAAGGCAGGGGATCAGGGCAGAGGGGCAAGGCAGGGGACTAGGGCAGAGGGGCAAGGCACGGGACCAGGGCAGAGGGACAAGGCAGGAGACCAGGGCAGACGGGCAAGGCAGGGGACCAGGGCAGAGGGGCAAGGCAGGGGACCAGGGCAGAGGGACAAGGCAGGAGACCAGGGCAGAGGGACAAGGCAGGAGACCAGGGCAGACAGGCAAGGCAGGAGACCAGGGCAGACGGGCAAGGCAGGGGATCAGGGTAGAGGGGCAAGGCATGGGCCCAGGGCAGAGGGACAAGGCAGGAGACCAGGGCAGAGGGGCAAGGCAGGGGACCAGGGCAGGGGGACAAGGCAGGGGATCAGGGCAGGAGACCAGGGCAGACGGGCAAGGCAGGATACCAGGGCAGACGGGCAAGGCAGGGGACCAGGGCAGAGGGACAAGGCAGGGGACCAGAGCAGAGGGACAAGGCAGGAGACCAGGGCAGAGGGACAAGGCAGGAGACCAGGGCAGAGGGACAAGGCAGGGGACCAGGGCAGACGGGCAAGGCAGGGGACCAGGGCAGAGGGGCAAGGCATGGGATCAGGGCAGAGGGGCAAGGCATGGGATCAGGGCAGAGGGGCAAGGCAGGAGACCAGGGCAGAGGGGCAAGGCAGGGGACCAGGGCAGAGGGGCAAGGCAGGGGACCAGGGCAGAGGGGCAAAGCAGGGGACCAGGGCAGACGGGCAAGGCAGGGGCCCAGGGCAGAGGGGCAAGGCAGGGGACCAGGGCAGAGGGGCAAGGCAGGGGACCAGGGCAGAGGGGCAAGGCAGGAGACCAGGGCAGAGGGGCAAGGCAGGGGACCAGGGCAGAGGGGCAAAGCAGGGGACCAGGGCAGAGGGGCAAAGCAGGAGACCAGGGCAGACGGGCAAGGCAGGGGCCCAGGGCAGAGGGGCAAGGCAGGGGACCAGGGCAGAGGGGCAAGGCAGGGGACCAGGGCAGAGGGGCAAGGCAGGAGACCAGGGCAGAGGGGCAAGGCAGGGGTCCAGGGCAGAGGGGCAAGGCAGGGGACCAGGGCAGAGGGGCAAGGCAGGAGACCAGGACAGAGGGGCAAGGCAGGGGACCATGGCAGGGGGCAAGGGGATGCTTACGCACTTCTTGCATGTTGAGGTTTCGTTGCTATCAATACCATGTGACCACACAATCTGTGATCAGCCTTCAGGATAGTATATTTGTTGATAGTCTTGGATTTCCGCAGTTTCTTGATACTACTGAATGTTTTCAACTACATTCTTAGAATGCGGTCATGAAACTGTTTACTCCTTCTTGTCTGCAGTCTTTCTCTCTGGAAGTCTGGATAGGCCTATTTACTGTTGTCCCGAGCACTTAGTAGGTCAAGGACAATGTCAAATGGAGATGCCGTGCTTGTTGATTGAAAGGCTTACAATATTAGACGGGTTGCTGTTGAATGGGTTTGTTTACTGGGTTTCTAGAATATCAACAACTGAATCCACGTCACCCTTGTCCCTTCATATACGTGATGGTTGAAAATCAGCATGGCTGACACAAGAACTCTAGCTTGATCGTATCATGCAGATTCTTCAGACACGTGCTATGGTACTCGGCATTGAGGTAGTATTTGCTAACAGCATCTGGTTTGACGCTGAACCCCTTGCCTCTGTCCTAGTGGCGATTTGGTCTCTCTATCTAAATAAATATTACGACACCTTTGGTACTGATATAAAGAAGAACTAACAAATAAAGCTCCACTATATTAACCAACCTTAATCCTTATTATAACAATCAATATTAAACCCTGACAGTCTGTCACCTATCAGCAGTTCACCAGCCACCATTAAAAAAAAAAAATTATTATTCAATTCAATTCCTGAATTTGAATTGAAAGATTTTGCCAAGCGGAATTTTAATTGAAAGATTCTGAGTAAGTTAAATTAGAAGAAAACGAATTGAACTTCATTTTCTTGTGCTGGTGTGATAATTTCCAATGTAGCCCTCAATCCAACCCTAGAATTGCATACGAACTCAAAGTCTTTGTAGCAGCTAAACATACATTTGTACACCATTTGAAGATCTGAGATGAGAACATATGCCCAAATTTGAACAAAGGGTCTGCGACTCTGCATAGCAAACTGGCAATGTTACCATGTGGCAATTGGCTCAGAAGTTCTGCTCAAATCAAACTATGGTGGGGTGTGATGAGCTTACTTTGAATTCAATACAGGTTGCAGCTCCTGCTCAAAGACAACATATGTTTGCCTGCACATATCTGAAACCATGCCCTTTGTGTGTGCTAGGAATGTAGTGTAGTGTAATGTATTTGGATTTACTAGTATTCTTATTTGTAATAAAATGTGAAATAAAAGTTCACTGTGTGATTCTGTGTCTGACACTCCCATGGAATTAATTTGGAATTGGAGTTGAAATTTAAATATTTGAGCTGGAATTGTATTTTTTTTATTTATAAATTTTTTTTTAATTGAATAGGAATTGGTTAAATTTAATTGAAAGGAAGTTGAATTGATTAAATAGAATTGACCCCAGCCCTGATGTAAGTGTTAGTATGCAACAACTTTGGGTCCACATTAGAAATAAGTGTACTTTTGTGTGCTTTTATGTGTTATCTTTTATAATGGGTCAGGTGGTAAAAAACACCAGTGAGGTGGGCAGGTGGGACACCTCACTTGTCATATACCAGGGGATATACTGTCAGGGCTGGGTCCAATTATTTAATTGCAATTGATTACAGCAAAATTGTGTAATTGTAATTGATTATGGTTTCGAATTTTTGCTGTAATTGTTATATTTTGTATAATTGAAAGTGTATTTCAATTACAATCAATTACAGTACGTTTCATAGCATAAACTACCTGAACAAGCTGTCAATAAAAATATTATTTAATTTCACACGGATTAAAAATCAAGACTAATAATAATACCTGCTTATATAATCAAACAAGTGCACCAGAAAAGGTATCCCTTTTAAACAAAACTATAGGTTGTACTGTAGGCTTTTGTAGACTTTTCACATTGTTTGATTTTGTTTGTACATAGGGATTATGTCTTGGATTCACAAATTACATATTGATCAGGATACATATATATATATATATATATATATATATATATATATATATATATATATATATATATATATATATATATATATATATATACCCTAATTAATATGTAATTTGTGAATCCAAGACATAATCCATATGTATATACATACATACATACCAATATACATACATACATACATACATACATACATACATATCAATTGGTAACAGCCTGCAATACACATAAGCTGGTATTCAAACAACATGGAAAGACATGTAGCCTGATGCTTCAGAAAATATCAACTCAGTAAAACATTGCAGTGTTAGCAAGCCAATTGCACCCTTGTGTTGTGGTGAACTGGAGACAGGTCAGGTGGCAAGGACCGTTTATATGACCTTGCTCCCCTTTCCCAGCTCACACAAAGGGCAGACCAGTTAAGAATGTTAGCTTAGGGCAGGAGCTACAACCTCAAATTAAACACATCATACCCTATTATTAGTACACCTGATGTTGGTTTGAAGCAACAAGGACATTGTTTAGAATACACTAAAAATTCTGATAAATGATCGATTGACTGGATGTTGTTATTGTTTGTAATGTACAGGCCTGCTTTATATAATAAAAATATGTTTTAAACGGATGTGTTTTTATTTAATATAATTCAGTCACAATTCAACAAAATGTACAAACAAATATATTTGTTTATCAGTTGTGTACAAAATATTGAAATTCAGTAAAACGTGCAAAAATATATAATTAACAAATGTTGAATATATTTGGTTCCGCATAATATAATTGTAATTGAAACAGTGTAATTGCAATTGATTTGAAAAATGATGAGTGTAATTGAAATTAAAAATGGAATGTAATTGTAACTGATATAATTTTGTGTAATTGGATCCATCCATGAACACTGTAAATACACCTATAATGTGGAGTATCAATGTAAAGTTAACACAGACAGAATCAACCAGTGATACAAGAGCATTGTGATAATTATCATATCAAATCGACATGTTTACGTTTTAAAATAAAAGTATTTAAGAGTATTTTATTTCTTAACATAAAAACCAACACTCACCGAGTCATGTGTCAGATATGTGTCACAATAATCACAGTAATATCTGGAAAGAAAAAACAGAGATGGAATAATCATATCATATCATATCATAACTATCATACTTGCTTGAGAATGCAGTAAAAAGAATGCAGTTTAGTACGCTAATTTTTTCTGTGCAAAGCATTTACATGTAAATGCAGCTTAGTCAAGTTAGTGCGCAGAAACTATGTACACTATCTTGTACATGCAACCCAAAGTTTGTATTTATAGCAGATGAACTTCTTGTGAGACTGTGGGTTAATTCTATGTAGCTCTCCAGTGTAGAGAAATAGTCAGTCTATTTGTGCCGGAGATGGACGGGGTCTCTCTGCCTCTGCCCTGGGACAAATCGTTGATGTTGTGTTAGTAAGTGGGAGAAATAGGATGGATACAGGTCAGAACGGCGACAAGTCGAAACGGCGACAACCAAAACGGCGACAGATCCAAAACGGCGACAGATCCAAAACGGCGACAAGGCAACACGGCGACAAATCAAAACGGCGACAATCGTGGTCAAAACGGCGACAAGGCATAAGTCAAAATGGCGACAACCATTGGTCAAAACGGGTACAACCATTGGTCAATTGTGACAAATATTACGTATGTCAAAACGGCAACAAAAACGGCAACAAACCTAAACGGCGACAACGGAACGGCAACAAACCAGATAAATGAAGATGATAATTGTAACTTTATACGGTTAATGAATTGCATAAATATTATATTATATTAATTTTATATTTTGTGGGTATTACTATTGGAAATAAAAATGCCATCATGATATCATACCCTAACTAACTAACCCATGAATGGTTTGAAAGGAAATGATCAACTGAGTAGATGTTGCGTGTCACCCCAGTTTATGCCACGAGTTCAAAACCTTCAAATCAAAGTTAGGTTTCACTCTTTTGTCCACCAATAAGTGGCTTAAGAGGAACGGGTATAAAACCGGTGCTCCCTCCACGTCTAGTCACTCTGCTTTACATGACGTTTCCTCATATAAGTGTGTAAAATCGTGTTATATCGTTCGTGCATTTTGTGAAATCTCTATATATATTTTGTTAAATTGTACAATGCCAAACGACAACACAGACAACTGTGTGGTATGTTGCAAATTGGTCAGGCCTCGACAACAGGCACTGCAGTGCGATGATTGTGACCGGTGGCAACATCGGGTATGTAAGACAGGGCTCAGTCAACGCCGGTACAGGCAGCTGGTAGCCGATGACAGCAACAGTTTGGCGGTGTAGTGTGTGCTGCGGACGCCAGGTAGCAGACAAGGAACCAGCAGGAGATGTGGTAAGTGATTGTGATTATGGCAAATATAACAGTTAAATGTTAAGCGAGTTGTGTGCAATAGAGCCAATATGTTTGATAATTACATAGCCTGGTATTACATTACTGACAGCACCGTCGCAATGCCTCAACCGCTTGGTCGGAATGCCCCAATGATGATCGGAATGTTCTATTGATTTTAATGCAGGAAAACACGTGTACAAATCATTAAAGTGTACAAATCTTCTCTTACTTCGAAATTTTAACTTTTTAACTGTTTTCATAGACTTCGTGCAGCCATTTTAGTGCTCATTTTGTATTAACTACAGCAGTATATTTCACCATTTTTATGTTCAGGCCGTTAAGTTATACACAATGATTATTTATTTGTGTCGCCGTTTTGACCAAAGTGTGTTGCCGTTTTGACCATTGGGTGTCGCCGTTTCGACTCGACTTGTCGCCGTTTTGACCACGGATGTCGCCGTTTAGGATTGTCGCCGTTTTGGTTAGTCGCCGTTTTGGATTTGTCGCCGTTTTGGATCTGTCGCCGTTATGACCAGTACCCAATAGGATAGCCCGGATGCAGAGACGTTCTGCGATCTTTCTGCCTGCAGGGTATGTTGCAGGTAGTGAGATCTTGAGGACATATCTGGCCTGTATTAAATTTATTCTGGCATGGTACAAATAGACTGACCATTTCTGTTCACTTTACAGAGACCGAGTCAGACATTGTGTAGAACACAGACAGTGTCAGTGAGTGTGAACGCGCCTTCCCGCATTTATGTTGACATGCTCTCGGGGGTCGGTAGCTCAATTACATAGATAATCAAAAGACATATATTACAAACAACACGGACCACGCAATACCAACTTACTTTGGCATTATAGCGTCACTGTTAATAACAAACAAGTAAAAATTTCACGCATTTATCGCACCGGAACGACGAACAGACATACGAGCCGTCATTTACTACAGTAAATGATTCTGAGACATACACGTATTGCGGCGTCATCTGTCGGAATAGTAAAACACTAGTAATTTAATTATGCGATTGCATTTTAGTAACGAAATGACACACTTGTGCAATGATTGGAATATTGTTCTTCTAATTGTAAGGAAAATATGTTATTCTTTGCCAGAGATCAAATGCATCAATTAATAGTAGGTTTATAAACAAATGCCTTTCAATACCGAACAACCAATGACGTCAATTAAGATGCTGACAAATACAAAAGACAGATCAGTGTGAAGGGTCATTATCGCCAGACACAACACCTGCGTTTAGAAGAAGGATTAGAAGACAGAGAAAAAAGGAGAAAGATGAGGAGAAGAAGAAGGAAGATAATGGTGACGAGAGAAAAAAAGACAACGAAGAAGGGGAAGAATGAGTATCGAAGAGGTGAAGGAGAAGGATAATGACAATGTTGAGGAGAAGGAAGAGAAGAAGGAGGTGTAGGAGTATGACAAGGAGAAAGGGTGAGAAGGAGGAGAAGACGGGGGAGGAGAAGAGTAATGATGATAAGAAGAAGAATTAATAGACAGCGGAGAAGGATCGAGATGAATGGGGAAAGAAGAAAGGGAAAGTAGAATGGTGGGAAGGAGGAGGAGCAAGAGGAAAAGAAGAAGGAAGATGAGAATAAGGAGGAGGAGGAAAAAACATCCCACTCTAGATGCCAGATGACATGATTTATGTTCAACCGATTGAAAAAAAGTGTTACTTTTCTCTGGATATCAAAGGTTTGTTTAGCATACAACTTGATTGATTTACCGATCTTCAGTACATCCTGCTCTCAACTGATGGTGTTCATCAGGTAAGTTCACAGTGGTGAAGGAAGAATTCCTAGTTTGCAATGACCTCGAGCTAACAACCAAAAGTGAAGATGTGATCGATGGGGAAACTCTCTCTTAATTATTTGAATTCAACAGCCTTGACTAGGGCAAAATATGAGGAGTATGTACCGATGGGGCCCCTGCAATGTTTAAATTTCCAGCAGGATTCGTACGTGATCCTCAACAAACGAAAAATGCACCACATGCCTTCTCATTTAATCGCATGATACACATGCAGGCTATATATATATATATATATATATATATATATATATATATATATATATATATATATATATATATATATATATATATATATATATATATATCATCTTGGAAACTCAGTCATAAGAATTCTTAATCTTGTGAAAGCATGTGTCCTGAGCTTGCACCTTTTCAAGAAACTCTTGCTGCCAGCTTGGATATGGACTTTGTCCATGAAACCCTCTTGTTCTACATGCAAATCCGATGACTGCAAAAGCAATGATGTCCGACGTGTGTTCGTACTCAGACAGGAACCAAACTTAACCTCTGTCTCGGTATCCAAGACAAAGTGAATCTGCTCTCAGCTTGGACAAACGATTATTGGGAATTACGACTAGCTTACCTCGTGGAAATTTTCAGACAGCTCAACTCTCTGAACATTGAAAGAAAGCTTGATCATCGATTTTGTTGTGAAAATCAAAGCTTTCGTGCGCAAGCTTTGAAATTGGAGGTGCAAAATTAACTTAAACAAGTTTGCAGTACGTCTTGGAAGCAGTATCAGAAGTTGCTGAAGACTTTGATGACACAACACGCGTAGTTTGATCATTGCATATGAGCACCTGGAAGCTGTTGGAGGTGAAATTCATGTGATACTTCACAGAGATATTGAGTCAAACATCTCGGTTTGTAGGATCCCATTCACTGTCCCAGCGACACGTAGACCTGATAACAGCGCGATGCTGCTCACACAATTTTATTGCATACGTAGCTTCTGCTCAGAGTTTTTAATTGTCACAGCGACAGCACATCGGAAGTCATGCTCGACCTGCAGCCGGTTTCGCCATTGTCTTGATTGATGTGTATTGGAAATCAGATGACGGAAGGCCAGATAACACTTGTTAAGTTAAGGTAGGTATAACCAGAATCAGGAAGCTTGTCGATGCAGCTTATCGTTTGGTGATTCACCCATTTCATTGATAGAAACTATAATTCTTCTTTATTGTATTACAGTGTACTTTGTATTGTATGGGCAACGTCAATAAGATGACTTCAAATAAAGGTGTAATACAAATGTTTCTCATATCGTCGTTTTTATAATAAATAGTAATTATTTGGGATATGTGATGACACTATTAGAAAAGGGGGTCGTGGAGACTAACAAATTGAGAACCATTGATTTACACAATCAATAATTCTGAAACGTCGTACAGATGATGTTTTTGAGGTAATGATGGCGGTTTTTACTAATTTGGGGTACTAATAATTTATACCCTCGATATAGCATAAGTTTATTAAACTACTGCAGTGATACTTTTTATTCTTCTATCGGTTTGATAAATATAAATTATTAAAACAGTTATATACCTACAAATTGTTAGCACAGTTTGAATGACCCATGAGTAATGGGTATTATATTCTAGGCTAGGGTAGCGAAAATGGCGGCAGAACGGTGTGTGAGCTTTCGCGAAGTTTTACAAGACCAAGATTACCCTTTGCGATGGAAAGAAATTACTGTTACAAATTGTAAGTTAATATTTTGCAGCATGAATAACGTGTACACACAATACTATGTTTTGACACAGGTATCAAATCATAACGATCAGCTTTGGACACGATTGATATAACGAGACCCCTGAGCTCAGGCTCATCGACATCGGCAGGCGCGAGATTTAAAAAGGTAGCCAGGACCGAAAACAAAAGTGACGGACCATTTAAAAAGCGATTTCCTCAGCGAAATGATGTATCCTCTGGGACTTGGTGAACTCGTTCACCAAACTCGATGGCAATGCAACAGCGGTTCAGTGATGCACATTGGCTCGGACATCAGACAGATTAAACTTGAAAATGTCCTATCGATGTGGCCTTGATCAGGTCATTTGTCTGATAAAATTATCATTGGAGTGGTTATGTGACCTATCTTTTTTATCACTGCAGACACTCGGTCACACTGAGATCAATTTTTATCGAACTCCACAGTTCATTCGCTAGTTTGGCTTTTCACTATTCGGCTGCGTCAGCAATTCATGCTAATGCGTCGTCTGTTTCTGGCCCTGAAGTAGGCACTTCAACAATAATAGACATTTTTAAAACGCAAAGTACTTCGGTTCCTAAGCATTAGGGGCCCTGTTTTACAAGAAAAAATTTATTCACTAGCCGCTAGGGGCGCTGCCAGTCCAACAACGGGCGTACCTTGATGCAGTCACTATCCACCAGGTGGCGTACTCAAAATTCTTCCATTACTAGGCAATTTCAAGATGTTCTGGCTTAAGTTCTTCGGTATACCAGTTCTCCCATTCATTTCGGTTATGAGATCTCAGCCAGTCTAGATCTTGTTGGTTTCAAATACGTTTGCTGGCTTCTTGCAGATCTTTGTTGAGGGCAGTTGGGAATGTTGTTCGTGTACGCCCTCGCCAGCCAGCAATGTCTGCAGATGTGAAATATTGGTCTATGGAGCACATGTCTAAACACACACATGCATGCGCGCACACACGCACGCACACTTATTAAAATATATGTAGAAAGAAAAAAGTTATGCTCTTAATCACAAATTTATTGAAAGAAAACACAAAAACGAGAGTTGCCTGTATATGAGATACAATTTTGTTTCGAATTTTCACCGTATTAAAATGGCAATATCTTTGGATCTAATAAAGATATATAACATTTCTTCACCTCCATGTGATTGATATCTTGGTACTCGATTTTTGGTGCCTCTCTTTCAGTATCTAATTTGTTACCAATGTGCCAAATAATTAAAAGTGTGCTGATTGCAATATACTATTGTATGTGAATGAAGAATAACATTTGTTCACCTAATAACTGCAAAACTTTTAATTTTTATTAGTATTGTTCTTTATAACTACACTGAATTGCACGCTGTATGCTGAACTAGTTAGTACTACTGCTCAGGTCTCCAAGTGCAACCAAAATCAGTGAGCATCTTTCATGGTAGAACGTCCTATTGTTTTTGTGGAGTCAGGACATTAGGTCCTATTGATTTCAGAGGTTCAGGACATTTTGTCCTATCACTTCTGTTTTCAGTGTGCATCACTGGCAGTTGAATAGGCCACTGACAGTAATTCCTGATGAGAAAGCTTGCGTCACGTCGAACGTTCTTGAACTGCTTGTGTCTTTCTTAGCTCGCTGTGTAAATAATGCTGCATGTAGCATCATGATTTCATGTGCGTTATTTTGAATGATTTTATGTCAGTGTCCTCTCGTGTCTTTGTGACGTTTGTGTGCTACTAAACTAATCTAGGCATTAGATTTAACATATTGTCTTTTTGAGATTGTATCATTTGATCATGGATGTCATGAAAAAAAGTCAGTGAATGAATACTCTTAGATGTGGCACACACACCAACACACACACACACCGACACATGCATGCATGCGCACGCATCACACACTCACAAATGAAAGTTTAATATTGGATATGTCAAGTCATTCCCTGTGTGTGTTATCTGGTGATTTTGTTATACTTCATAAATCGCTTGTCAATAAGTTTGATCATCTAGGGTACTGCTGACCGGAGAGTGATTCACTCTTCTTGGAAATTCTAGAACGATTTACCACTTCTCATTTTCTTTAGCGGAATGACAGTATAAACTCTCATCAGCTTTATTGGATCAGCTTCCTTCAGAGTCTAAGTAGCATAAGAAAACATCGACAGTTATTCAAACTGGACCTATCTCCTAGTCATGTTGTTCTTTGCATATTGAAAATAACTGATAAGTCACAAGTTTCACAAGACTGGTATTATGTCAGATACAGTCCTGCTAGACATCACTACCAAATAATGTTTACACTTGCAGCTCTAAGATTACATTTGATGCCAATATAAATGCAATGATATTTTGCTGATAACACTGGGTGTGTGAATGTAACTTACCATCTATATATTAATAACTTTGGGGGCAGTCTGGCAGTTTCTCCTCCCATGTGCTGAAGTCCATTTGCCTCTTTCTAAGTTCCTTTGCCTCCTCGGGTCATTGGCCTCTGATCTACCTGACGATGTGATCTACCTGATGATGTTATCTACCTGACAATGTGATCTACCTGACAATGTGATCTACCTGACGATGTATTTAAAAAAACCACAACACTAGTTTATAATATAACTGTTGCTAATCTGAGTGATCTGTGGCATTGTCTGAAAAAAATTCCTCAGACTTTGAAGATGCAAGTCTTAACGAGACAAATCAAGCCCATGTCCTCTTGGCTGATGCTCCTACCAAGTTGCTCTTGCTATCTGCAACATTTTCTCATCATCGTATACCACATTGCAATTGAGAGATTTTCTCATCATCGTATACCACATTGCAATTGAGAGATTTTCTCATCATCGTATACCACATTGCAATTGAGAGATTTTCTCATCGTGTACACCACATTGCAATTGAGAGATTTTCTCATCATCGTGTACACCACATTGCAATTGAGAGATTTTCTCATCATCGTATACCACATTGCAATTGAGAGATTTTCTCATCATCGTGTACACCACATTGCAATTGAGAGATTTTCTCATCATCGTGTACCACATTGCAATTGAGAGATTTTCTCATCATCGTGTACACCACATTGCAATTGAGAGATTTTCCGAAGTTGGCTAAAGTTACTAATGCTTTAGGTGGTGTGTACAATGAATCGACTGACACGAAACTGCCCGAGTCTGGTGGAGGATATTCGTATAAAGAAAGCGGTCATGTGACATCACCAGCACGCAATCGATTTATCTATTGGTAAGTGGAACTAAACTCCAATCATCCATTATACAACTGTTGCTGAATAAATATTTGCAATAATAAATATGTATTTAAAATCCACTGTATATGCTCTCCTTTTCTCAAGCATTGACACAGACTAATTTATGATTGCTGGAAGACTAAACAGTCTGGCATAACAGTGTAATTTCAATCAATATGTGACAACACAACATTTTGCATTAAAATTCTGCTTAGCACAAAGTAGGCCAATTAAAACATCTACATTGATTTTAATCTACATATAATTTAATCTACATTGATTGTAATTGATTTTCAACAACATTGCACGACTATCGTGAATTATGTGATTATCCTCTAGTAAAAATGTACATAATAATTGTCTCGGTCATCATATGTGGCAAACAGGCAGAATTCTTATTAAATTATAATGGATGAAAATACTCAAATCTGAAACAGTACTTAAAAAAATTATTGAATCTTATGAATCAGTCAAACTGAGAGACTTTGGTGACATGCTTGCAGGAGAACGAAGCAGAATGTTGTTGAGCTGGTGGAGGTGTCCCTCGACTACGATCTGTGCAGCAACTGCGTGCGGTTCAGCTTCCAGGACGCCCCCGTCGCTGGCGGTGTCACCATCCATGAGTCTCATGGTTACATAATTGTGCTTGTTCCCACACTTGGAGCGGCCCACAGACTCGTCTTCCCACATCCCAACCGACTGCAGAAATATGTAAGACCAGCATTTGTGCTATTGTATAACGGGGAAGCCAATTGTACAGAACTTTGTTATAGTGTTGTCCACAATTTTGCAGTCAAAGACACTGTGAGCAGTGCTGTCTATACATGGTTTATGGATCTTACTAAACGAGTCAACTAGCATCAGTGTGTATTATTTTTAAATGTTGCACCCTGTTGAATATTGAACTGAATAAAATACATGTAAGTACTGTTACGGAACATATTTGCCACGATGACAATGTACAGGTAGTAATTAACCTGTTATCGAAAAATTTAACAACAGGATTGATTACATGATAGAGTCATGCTTCATCCTTGAATAAAAGTGATTTAGAGGTATGCAATTGTTATAAAAGTGAATTTTATTGATAGTAAATATGCAAAAGTACTGGAATACAAATTTTGAGTGATTAAAAAAACGTCTTTTCAGTAGGAGTGTGTCCCCTTAAATATCCAGGCTGCTAGGACTGAACGTACGATGACTGACGGTCACATTGCCTCTCCTACAAACACCACCGTATGTGCTTCATGGCCACAATTGGACATGTAGACTGTCACACCAAGCACATTGGATACTTCTATTTCTATATGTGTGTTGTGTACTTTCAGGAAAACATCTACACGAAGGGAACTGACCTGCCTGTAGCGTCAATCTTCTCCCATGCCACTGTCATCAGCACCCAGGATCCCACCAACTGTCACCACATCGCCCCTGGCGGGGGTGGGGCATACCAGATCACTGCCGCCACAACTTGGCTGGCAGGTGACGGAGAGGCCTACTACGCCATGGTGACTGGTAGCGGCAGCATTCTGTTGGTGAAACTGCCACCAACTGGAGTACATGGTACGTTCTCATGTCGGTATGAGGGAAAAAAGTAACAGAAAGAAAATAAGAAATTTTTCTAGGAAAAAAGAAATGAAAAAAAGTAATACATTTTCCTAGGGAAAAAAACTGGCATTTATTGTTACATTGCAAAATTGTAATTACTGATTTGTGTACGCCCGCAAGATAAATCCATTCTGTTTACAGTCATGGAAGCTACAGGGATCATTGCTAGACCGCATACCAGAGAAGCCAACGTCACCTCGATCACTATAATGCCATTACGCTACATGCCATTCTGAACTTTAATTATTTTAATCTTGAAAGCCCTTTAGATTATGGTATAACTAAGTGGACAACAAATGTATGCATATTACACATATCACTTTCAAAACACACAGCATTGTAACACAAAAACACTTATGATGTATAAAATAGTAATAATCAAAATAACCAGTTTCTTTTTTCCGTTACTTGTTTTACGTTTAGTTTCTCTCCTACGTTCTCTCATGTCAGATGTGGGGGTACTTCACATGTCAAGTTACCAGCCAAGGTTAGGTTTGATCACAATAGTGGCTATCAAGATTCAGAAATTACCTTTAGTGGATACCTTAACAATCATTTGTCGACAAACTGTTTGCAGGACAATTGTCTATTTACATTCCTTGTTCGAAAATGTTTATCAAAATGTTTGTATCTATTAATCTAACTGCTGAATAATTTAGCATTGGCATTGATGCATGGTTGTTTTGTGTGCACAGCAAAACAATTGTGAATTTTTTAATTAATTATCTGTTTTATACAAATTATATCGGCCACTCTACGATACAGATATATCCTGATATTTTTTTGTATCAGCCCCTCAGTTAAAACTAATATCTGCATAGCTTCTAAACGTTAGTGAAGATATAAACCACAAGATAATGTGATGATAATTTTTGGGTTCAAATGTGTTCCACAGCTTTGTAGTCGCTGACTATCACTATAGCTTTATGCTTGTTTTAGGTGGTGCGACACAGTGTGAACTGCAGCAATCCTCCATCATGCAGAGGTTATGGAGCGGCCTACTCCCGTCAGCCATGAAGTAAGTGTATCATACTGTTTCTTAGGAAGAGAGTCTTGCAGTATAATATGTAAAAAAAAGTATGTAAAAACCTCTTGAGTGACTATTTCACGATGTTGACATTTATTCATTCATTATCTGATAGCATAGTTGTTAGTACACTTCATTGTGTGATGATTTTACACAGTGTTTAATATTCCTTGCTTGAATGTGTCCTACCAGGGTTTACTGATGAAAGCAGATCTGTCCAATTCTTCTGTTAAATGTGATTTAACAGGGAAATTCCCCATGATAAGAGACTGCTTTTTTGTCGAAATGGAAGAAAAAGAAATGCCAATGGAGCATCTGTGGCATTTGCAAGAAAGCAGGCATGTGTTGGTTAATGAGATTCTCTAGAAGTGCTTAGTTTAGGAGTGTCGCGTCTATGAATCAGTCATGCATGACCAAGTGATCAGATATTTGTGAAACAGGTGCGAAGAGAAAAATCTTTTGTTTGGTGTATGGTACGTATTTGTTACTTTTGTGTCGAGTACCTTCATGACGTTGCAGTCTGCTGACTTAATACTTGCAGGGGCAATCAGATCTCGCCTGATGCTAGTATCAGCCTCTGCTTCCACCAGATCGGCAAGGAGAAGTTCATTTACGCTGTGTGTCGTGATCACAAACTAAGAATGTGGTCGTGTAAAGTGAGAGTGATATTTCTTCTCTGTGGTATTAATATCACTCTGATTGATTAGTCTGCAAAACTGGAAAAAATAATCGATGCAAGTACTAGCGAGAAAATCTAATGGATGTAAGCAGTAAAATGATAGTGCAATGATTTTATTTTAGTTTTAATAAAAACAATGGAATTTTCATATTTATATTACATAACATATCAATTTGACTGGTTTCACTTGTGTAGTTGGGAATGCAATAAAACATTAACTGGTAGGCTAGCAACTGCGAGAATAGGGATCATAGTCTTGATATCATTTGCCTGTCAGTTTTGTTTGGTCACCATTTCCATACTTCCTTCAGCTGTAAAAATAAGTTGCAATGGACAGGGATTACAGTATCAAAACAATACATTTATCTATACCTGAGCAGTCCAGTTTTAACATTAGCACCATTTTAGCGGCATTTTGATAAACTGAGCAATGTCTGGAGCAATTATGGAATTTTCAAAATTTTTATGCTTTGAGCAGAACTTGTCTCATTTAAAAATAAGTTTTGATTAGTTGTTCTATCCTGTTTCTATGGCATTTTCCGTGGATGTTTCAGACCAATGAGTGTGTGATGGTGACAGATTTACTGGAGGCGATGCCCGTGTACCTTGGTACGGCCACTGAAATCATGGCAGGTGGGTGGGCTACTGACTGTTTCCAGCATTAAGGGGCAAATTAGGCAGTACAGTGGGCCCTACTTGGACATGTGCTGTGGAAGATTCCATAGTTGATGAGAAAAACATTTTATAAACCATTGCGCCATTACTGAATGAAGTGTTGTTTATTTGCAACAATGTCTATTTGTTGGCTTCTTCTAAAATATAATTACCCTTTCGAGAATCTCTGCAACTATTATGATACCACTACATTTGAATGGTCTTTGCCAGCTAATCGGTTTGTTGTTTGTCATGTTGTGTACAAAAACGGTATAGATGAAGTTTAAACGAACTGGAAAGGAAAATATTTGTGGTTCTGGTGGCATGGTAAAAAAACTGGGTTTAATTTATATATATATATATATATATATATATATATATATATATATATATATATATATATATATATATATATATATATATATAGATAAATTAAACCCAGTTGTGATCAAACCTAACCTTGGCTGGTAACATGGCATGTGAAGTACCACCACATCTGACATGAGAGAATGTAGGAGATATATATATATATATATATATATATATGAGACTACTGTAGGCGTATAATGACCACTGAAGTGTATCTACAGGGAATGGTCACATGATCAAGACATTTTACAACCAGTCGACCCAGAATACAATGCTGTGCGTTTACCTGTGTCTGGAAGACAGCTGTCAGGTGTGTATGTCCAGTTACCTGCTAGATGACCATATGGTTATGTGGACTATGACGTCATAGTAGTATTTGTATCAGGGTTGATTCCTAGCGGAGACAAGAATTTGTTGGAGATGTAGCAGAAGTAAATATGTATTTAATTCCCCAGGCACACAACTGATTCATAAGGTTGGAATTACCTTAGAATTACCCCCCACTTCCAACACGACTCTTATTTGATTCCAGATCCTTGTCATTGTTTAAATTGTGTCTCAACCTTCCATCTGCAGGGCTGGAGTCAATTCCATTTAATCAATTCAAATTCCTTTCAATTTAATTAGTTCAAATTCTATTCTTTTTTTTCAATTCAAATTCTAGCTCAAATCTTTCAAATCAAATTCCGAATTAATTCTGTGGGAATTTTTCCAATGCAAACATGTGTGAAACGTAACAACATGCAGAGTATATAGGATTTAAAGTAATTACATGAACATTATGAATGCATTTAGTCCAGGAACACACAGACTCAAGGAGTGAAATATTATTACAAACAAGAACACTAGTAGATCCGAATACATTACACTACGCTACATTCCTAGCACACACAAAGGGCATGGTTTTAGATATGTGCAGGCAGACAACAAATTTAATTGAATCAAATTAATTTTTTATTCACACGAGCCCTGCCCATCTGTGGTTGTATTTAGGCTCGACCAGCTCACCTTTGTGTACATGTTGCTGTATAGCAACATGTAGCGTACCATTGACAGGCAGATCAGAAATTAGTTTATTTTTCCTACAGTGTGGCTATATTTCTATTGCATCATTGTGTAACTTATAGCTACTATGAACAAGTTATTTGTTATGGAGCAACATCAGCATACACTCAAATTGCAGGATAATTGTGTTTTTCGTAACTGATTATGCTACTTTGTTGATGCACAAGGTCACAAATAAATGATACTAGTTTTGGGATATTGTCCATGCCCTATTGTTTGAAACAAAGATGTTACTGTGTGTTAATGACGCTGTCCTGATTCTTCCAGTTCTGTCTCTACTCTCCAGTCATCATTGATGGATCACACGCCTTAGAGTTGATATCAACAGTATTCGGCTATGAGGTAGGACACAGGTACCAGAATATGTAATTCTTGAAGAGTTATTAACAATGCACATTCACACACACACTTCAAACTAGTGCAAATCCTTCAAATTTGAAGATTGATTGCTCGTAACCTAAGGAGATAGTTAGTCCACAGCATTTTCCATTTCCCTGGGAGGAGACCTTTTTGTTTCTCTTCCGAAAGACACATGCAAAAATGTTGCATGAACAAAACAGTCCCAATGCTAACCAAAATGATCACTGATTGATGAAACTAAATAGTTAGTCTTAAAAAAATTGCACAAATGTACGATTCATGTGGTTTCAAAATAACGAATAAAACCAGTTGTAGCTGACAGAATCATCAAGTTGAGATTGTTTGCATGGATAAAGTGAGTTGCTTGTGGGGGAGTGCGAGTGTAGGTATACTGTTGATACATGTGACACCAGACTTGACGATCATTGGTGACATTTGCAGGAACGGATCGTTGAGTTCTGTGTGACGTCAACTCATATCTGGACCCTTCAAGTGGATGGGGAGATGGAGACAGTAGTTCGGTGTGCACCCATTGTCAGGTAAGATACATGTTGCAAAGGTCTCGGCACTTGTTGCAAAGGTCTCGGTACTTGTTGCAATGGTCTCAGCACTTGTTGCAATGGTCTCAGCACTTTTCACGTCGTGTCTGGCACTGATCCAGTAATATCACTGTAAATATAAATGTCTCAATTCTCCTTGATAGCAAGCTAAACTAATGCACAACGCAGGGCATGATGACAATATATCAAGAATTGTTAATCCACCATGGGGAAAATAGCAGTATTTGCTCAAATTGTGCTGTAGTAAGAACTTTTGTAACTTTTAGAAGTTTTAAAAATACTGAATGGTTATCTCAAGTGTGAAGTAGTTATACTCCAAACAGCCCAATCTTGAGCTAACGCAGGAGTTTGGACCAACGGCTCATAGTGTCTCTTCCGAAAGACACGGGCAAAGTGGGGTGAACGAAGTTGCCCAAGCTTCGAAACAGCGGAGGTGGAATCGAACCACCGTCCTCTCGATCGAGAGGCGGGTGCTCTAACCATTAGACCACCACTCCCCACGTTATGAAGATATTTATAGAAATATTTTCTTAAAACAAAGAGTTTAGAGTAGAGGCACAAAGCAGTGTGGATTGGATATGAGAACGCACTCATTTTCACAGAGGGCAATAAACAAATGGAACAAACCTAATGAATATGTTAATGCTAACAGTGTGAATATAAAAAATAAAATTAACAGATATCTGATTAGGGCTTGCAATTTGTAGGTTAAGCATTGTTGCACTAGATAAGCCAATGGCTGCCTTACCCACTTGCCATCTGGAGTGTCCTGGTTGGGTGGCAGTCTTGTGAAATATGGTTAAATCTGCATGTTGCAGTGATGGTCCGGCCATTCTCAACTGGCTCACTGTTCTCATGGAGCCAGCAGAGAGGAGCAATCTGGAGATCCCGAATCATGTGGATCCTCGTGAGGCCTACGTGGCGCAGATCTTCTCACCCGGTCGTTTCAGCACCCTTGCCATCCTCAAGGCCTGCAATGTGAGTAGCTTCCACTCGAGCCTCCAAAGTAAGACCATATATATTATTACTATACATTTGCATTGTGCTATGGGTCCAGGTTAAAAACCTGCTCAGATGCACTAACAAGATAATACAAAGTTAATTTTAAAATAAGTTGAAACATTAAAATAAAATTTAAGATGAATAAACATAGGTTAAATGAGTTTAGCAACTAAATTAAGTTGATACATTAGATAAACAGTTAAATATAATAAGTTAAATAAGTCAAACGTCCCAGTCATTAAAATGTCACTTCTGCTAGCAACAGAGTTGTTGGAATATGCAGGTGTTGTTATAATTCTGATATTGTCTAAAGCCTTTAAACCATTGAAATAGATATATTTAATCGCTATAATGTCATTCTTTGAGAGTATTGACTGTTACCAAATAGCCACAAATGGCATGGATATAGCAATTTAGATAATTGTAATGATAACATACAAATGAACCCAACAATTTGGCAAATAGATATAGAGCCAACGTGAAATAACCCTTGGTGTCTCTGGTGCATAATATGATGGTTAAATAACCCATGGTGCCTCTGGTGCATAATATGATGGTGAAGTAACACGTGGTGCCTCTGGTTCATAATATGATGGTGAAATAACCCGTGGTACCTCTGGTGCATAATATGATGGTGAAATCACATGAGATTGTCGACGGAAATACACGTAATCTTTTGCCATACAATATCCAAACGTCCAATCAGCCAAAGCATTATTTTTGGTACAATGCATTCTTTGCTGAAACAGTAATTCTTTAACTATTTGCGTTCTTGTCGTTGCCGTGGACACATCCTTGTTCCGACTCTAATTTCAAGTACTAAATGACGTGTTGTACTTCCGTCGACACTCGATCCTGCAATGCATTTATACACGCCTGCCATCTAGCAATTAAAAACATGTTTTCAGAGTACCAACTATTTATATAAACTTGTGTTTCAGATCTACAGACGCTGCTTGGACACGGCCCAGCTGCCCGACGCTGCCAGTATTCCAGTCAGCGCTCTCAAGGCGGAAGTACTCACTATCATTGAACACGAGGTAGATACTGAGAGACAGGGAAATCAATGGGTCTGTCTGGTATAGGCCAACATGCCACGCAGTACCACTGCGATGGATTTTACCACGCTACATACTACTAGTTTTGCTGTCACTTCTTAAGTTCTTATTGTTTCTTTGTTTGGCATAAATTAAACTTGGCATCACGAAGACAAAGCACGTGAGAAATCATGACATTTGAGACACAAAGCATAAAATATTATTTATGTATCCCGCTACTGAGTGGATTAAACTGAATGTTCCTATGTGTGGCCGTAGCTTGTTTGATGCAACAATACGAACACTTGACGAAAGAGTTGTAAGGTTTGAAAAAAGGGCAAATTTTAATGTCAGATTATCTCATGGTAATTGGAAATTGTATAAATGGATCTATGCATTATAATAACATAATTATGAATTAAAGCCAGCATTAAAATTACTGCTGTTTACATGCATTGACATTATCAATACCAAGAATTCACAACGTAAAAAGTATGTCAGCACCAAAGGTGAGGGACCAACCGCCAAAATTAAAATTACTGTAGTACCTCAATCAAGAACATGGTATGACTGGCACATACATTAACAATGACATACATCATGAATTACCTAAACAAAGTTGCACACAAAACTTAAACACTTGAACTAATAAAGTAACTTTTAGAAAGAGGTGGAGGTTTTGAAATTTCTTCTCGTGGAAAAAGAACTGTCAGCGATGGCGGAAAATTCGAAGTGATTGAGCCCAGCCCATTTTCCAGGGAAGACAGGATACTCCTTCGCATCTACATAAAGATCATTCTTATAAATCAGAACTTCATATTTGGTTGTCGGTCATAACAATAAGAAATAAATAGTGTAGTGGAACATACCATTCATGTGAAACCGTTACTGTATGTATTAAATGTCAACATTTAAATATCTATATTATAAGTAAAAACATGGTTCTTCCAGTGTATCCCTGTATTGCAGGATAATATACGAAGTACATGTTATCGTAAATAAGTGATTTTCCACTACGACGGTGAGTGACTGCAGCTTGTTGATGAATGACGGTGACATTGTATGACTGCTTGTAGATCCAGGTGGCTGCAAGTGAGTACGAGATGGCGGAGGAGGAATACTACCAGCTGCAGCTAGAGCAGTGGTCTCGTTTCTACTCCTGCTGCCTGCAGTATCAGGAGGTACACCTTCGCACTCTCAGTCCATTTGTCGTCGTCATTCTGATATTGTCGCCTTGTGAATCGATGTTTGTGGTTAGAGCTCTCCACTGTCTGTCATTCTCGTGCTCGAAACCTGTATTTGAAATGTATTTGCTATTACTTATTGATCGATCGGTCGGTCAGTAGTACTGGATTTTTGGTCAACTTCTTTCAGCCCTCATTACCTACATGTGTGGTTATGAAGCAGTAGCAATAAGCAGCATAGTTCAGTTAATATGAATACATATTTATATTGTGAAATTCCGAGATTCTGTATAGACATTTTCCAAGTGTAGAATCTGTATGCATTCGTAACAATAAAGTTATGGAATAGGTACCCAGACATGTTTTCTGTTGGAAAAGCTCTGAGACACAGCCAATACAATATGTATTTCTGATGACATTTCAGCAAGGCACACGCGCTCTGGGAATCTTTGTGGATGGCATCACTGGCATGGTGTCTATAGTGAAGAGTGTAAGTAATGAGGAATTGTGTAAACCATTACATTTTCATGACTGGTATGTTAATTTTAGAGTAATTGTGTTGATGTAAACAGTACCAGAGAATACTTGTAGCTGTGACTGATTTGAAAGATAGTGTTTTCTTTGTATGATTATGTCATGATTTCCCCTCAATGTTAAATGTTGATATTGCATGATGACTGGTAATTTTTTTCTTTACGAACTGCCAGCTGTTCATAAGATAGTTACTCATTTGGATCATCTGTGCTGTTGCAGAACTTGGCCAGTTTTGTGCGGATCTGCGACCCGATGGAACACATCCACCTGACATCTGAATCTCACAGTATCCCAGAAATGCTCATCTCTATGCCAAACTTCGCCAATGGTAGGAAGTGGCGTAATCTCTGCCACATCCCACTCTGTTGACCACGTAGTCTGCCAGACCAGACCGCACTGTTAACCATGCAGTTTGCCTGCCTGCCAGATCCCACTCTATTGACCATGCAGTTTGCCTGCCTGCCAGACCCCACTATGTTGACCATGCAGTTTGCCTGCCTGCCAGACCCCACTCTGTTGACCATGCAGTTTGCCTGCCTGCCAGACCACACTCTGTTGACCATGCAGTTTGCCTGCCTGCCAGACCCCACTCTATCATGCAGTTTGCCTGCCTGCCATACCCCACTCTGTTGATCATGCAGTTTGCCTCCCTTCCAGAGCCTCAACTGCGTAATGACATGCTGCTGTTGATCGAGTCTATCAAGCTGATCGGCCTGTGCCTCACAGACGAGGTGCCGTATTACTTTGAGCAGGACCTCTATCATGCCCAGTGTCCTCGAGAGGTTGCCAAGTCTATCGCTATGAACCTCGTCGCTGACCAGTCCATGTGAGTGTCCATTTAGTGAGATCTTCTTAGCTGACAAACCAGGCGGTCATTACAATTCCAGCCAAGGCTTACTTTCAACCATCTTAAGAATGGCGACAATATATTTCTTGAAAGGTAAATGTAGTTTTAATGTCGGTGAAATGTAAATTTATTGTAATTTGGATCAAGAGTCAATAGACGAAACGTTTTCATCAGTGTATTCCTGGCCTGCCAAGGCCTAGTAACACATAACAGTGTAAATTGTGTAAAATTGTCATGCATTTCATTCAACAAATTTACATTACCAACTAGTCTTAAATGCTTATGAAGTTTGGGGTGACTAAATAGTGCACTACATGCCGGTGATTGTAAATTCCCATACATTTACCTTAGTTATGAAGAATGCCTAAAAGAATGTGGTTTAACAACCCTAGAGACAAGGAGGTTAAGAGGAAATCAAATTGAAATTTTTAGGATATTGAATGGGATGAAAATATTAATAGAAATATTTTTTTCTCACTCGAGAAAGATAAAAGGACATCAGATAATATTAATAAAGGATCAGTGTAGATTGGATATCAGGAAGTACTCGTTCTCACACAGGACAATCAATGAATGGAATAAATTGTCTACAGATTGTGTAACTGCTAGCAGCGTGAATATGTTTAAAAACAAGATTGACACATATCAGGAGGGCGGGTTACACATAGATGAAAAAATTTTGGACTTTCAATAAGCTAATGGCTTCCTTGTCCACTTGCCATCTGGTCATTTGCCTTGGATTGCAATCTTGTTAAATCTTGTATATCCAGGCACTCAGATGTTAAGTCACTATCGTAATCCAGGCACTCATACTTTCTAAATCCCATATCAAACCAAATGCCGATAGGTGCATTACTGATGCTAGGAGCTGGAGTAACAAATATTTGATTGGGATGTGAATATTTGAATGTGCTTGCAAAACAAAATTAACAAATACTTCAGAAGGATGGGCTACAAATGGATGAACAATTGATGGACTCTCGGTAAGCCAGTGGCTTCCTTGTCCACTTGCCATCAGTGATTTGCCTTAGATGACAATCTTGTTAAATCTTGTTAAATGTATATTAGAAACAAGTGTGTGCGTTACAGCAAAGAGGTGAGTCTACTGGCAGAGCTCGAGAGACAGGTCCAGAACATAGAGGATGTCTTCCAGGTCGTCAGCATCCTTATTGAGCTGTTGGATCTGGGCCAGGGTCAGACGGAGGTACTGCTGCCCGACGACGCATGTGAGTCGGATCGGGGGAAGTTCTAAGGCATGCAGGACTTAGTGTGAGGCGCGACGTCTCTGTTTACTTGCCTCGGTTATTGCTGTTCAATTATCTTAGTTATGCCTGTTGAATTGTTTTAGCTATTGCTGTTGAATTATCTTAGTTATGCCTGTTGAATTGTTTTAGTTATTGCTGTTGAATTATCTTTGTTATGCCTGTTGACATTTTTTAGTTAATGTTGAATTATCTTAGTTAGTGCTGATAAAATGTGGTGATTTGTTGGATCTGTTATTATTGTTCTGATATCTTTACACACAGCAAACATGTGTTCATGCATATCTTTTATCTTTGTATTATTTTATTAAGATCGTTATTAGTTATCAACACTTCTTGTCACCTACAGTTGTTCTTTTAGGTCCCAGTGTTTTTTATACCCATTTAAGCTGTAGTTTCTACACAGCATTCATTGCATTGTAGGCAACTGGCTATTGACACTGTCAAGTTACATCTTGTTTGGAATGTAGTGGTGTGATCACTGTTTCTGCTCTGTCTACAGCGGTCGATGCCGCCCGCCAGCTTCTCGTCGGACACCTGTTTGGCAGTATGTCAGGCGTCCGTCTGCTGTGTAACAGCACTCGTCAGATGGCACTTGCAAGGCTTGAAATTGCACGTAATCTGCTCATCTTGCTGACTTTGATGGTGCAACTTACTGGACAGGTGAGACATGCACCAGGGGGCGCTATTTTTATGTTCACCACCAGGGGGCGCTATTTTTATGTTCGCCACCAGGGGACATTCAGTTGAAAATTTAAGTCTTAGTTGAACCTTTGTTGTGTAAACCTGCTATGGCAAGAAATATGTCATAATCATTATATTATAAAGTCCTATTTGGTTTTAATATTTACTCACATTAGACATAACAAAATAAAGTTAAGCAGTCCATAAGTCTCTTGAGAATACGGGACCAGAGTCCTATTCTTATTGGAATGATGGGATAAGCAGTCATCCTATTTTTGTTATCACCATATGGAAATTCAGTTATATAATTTCTCTAGTCGATATGGTTTTTTAGATATTGAATGAGTTTGAAAATATTAGATAGCAGTAATTTTGTTCTTATTTAATAAAGAAAGAGAGCTAGAGGACACAAAATAACGTTACTGCAGCAACAGTGTAGATTAGACATAAGAAAGTTCTCACGCAGGACAATAAAGGAGTGTAACCAATTATCTACAGATTGTATCAATGCCAGCAGTGTGAATATGTTTAAAAACAAAATTGACAAATATCTCGCAAGGGCGGCTTATACATAGATGAATAATCGACTCGATAAACCAATAGCTTCCATGTCCACTTGCTATCTTGGTGTTTTGCCTTGGATGGTAATCTTATTAACCTGATGCACCCTGAACACCGAAATTTCGGTGTTGGGATGTAGCATTCATATTGATCGCCATGTGGCGCCACGTTCATTCGCTTTGGTTATGCTGTTGGTGCCCAGATGAAAACAACACATGTGCGGATGTTTTGAGCCGTTTCTCGAATCGATCCGTCAATTATTAGTATTTTTGCAAATTTTTTGAAAGTGACCGATATCTCGTCAACATTTTACAATTCATGGTTATGATGACTATGAGTGGGCAATGCATCTTTTGGGTTTTACATCCGATAATTCGGATGTAAATGACATTAGTAGCGGACAAGACAACGACATCGACGTGTCAATGATGTGTTGTTACTGTATCCATAGTCTTTTGACGTAACATTTGACTCACATTTGCAGAATTACTGCATTTATATTCCTTGAATTTTTCTTTTCCATAAGTTATTATACTACAATACGTGGTGTGCTCTGATATATATGTCAGTAGATTACATGTACCTACGAAACTTTCATTATTATGCATTTTGTGAACAGTTTTGTGTGCTTTATATGTATATATGCGATCAACCAAAATCATAGTACTTGCATGCTAATTGTAATATTTCACAGGTAAATGCAGATATTATTATAATTTCTGTTGCTGGTCATAGAGGACATGTAGGCCTACCTTGCAGTACCAAACTTGCCTCATTTTGTGCTTTATTGTGTCCATGAGTGACGAAATAAAACTAGATTTCGTATTTAATTTTTCACTTTGCGATTGTTTACATATGCTAATTAGCCACAGTTAATCATAACATTGATAGTGTTATTACCATTGGTAAGATAAATATTCTGTGATTCAGAATATGTATATATTGTAAGGGTTTTGATGAAGACTTTACATATTACAGTGCATTTCATAATCCCATGGGTTGAAACAAAATCAACTCCCCCAGAAATTCAGGGCTTATCAGGTTAATCAGGGTTCGTGCATAGCATGGAATTTCATTAGTCCAAAATCAAGGCCTTGAAAGCTTTGCATTTTTATAAATGGCATGGAAAAGCCTGGAATAAGTTTTTTTAAATAAAATGGTGGATTTCCATTCTGCCCCTATCCACCGGGTGCTGCCATGATTTTAGTGCTTGGTGGTCTAGGCTAGCGCTGCCGATCGCCAATTGCGCCACGGGCGAAACGGTTTCCCATTTGGCGAAAGGAAAACAAAACTCTTCGCCAATTTGGCGCATTTACGATCACGTTAACGCGCATTGTCGTGTAAGCGGCGGTGAACCCGTGAATCATAGCTGCCCGCCATCCGTGGAATTGTTTTTCGCACCCCCTAATCTATAATTGCCCGGCGATAAGCCAATGATGGAATTGCTCTCAGCGAAAGTTTGCATCCTGCTGGGCAGCT
Source organism: Lamellibrachia columna (assembly GCA_963662155.1). Classification (NCBI taxonomy): domain Eukaryota; kingdom Metazoa; phylum Annelida; class Polychaeta; order Sabellida; family Siboglinidae; genus Lamellibrachia; species Lamellibrachia columna. Next base: position 4,119,594 of record OY759271.1, on the reverse strand, counting down.
ACAAAATATTATAACCTTAACATATGGGAGCTCACTTCCTCGCAGTTTTTAAATTTGTTATCGGTTAAAATGATTCGTAAATGTACTTCGGCCGGCGAAGATCGCGGAAAGGAAAAAGGCGGACTGGTTCGTACATTTTGCGTGGCTTATTCACGATAGCAAAAGCCACGTCTTTCGCTGCAAAGTTTGCGTGCACGCGAAAGCAAGAACGTGTTTGTCACCGGGAAGGACTGCGCCAAGCCCAAGAAGACTTGGCAAAACACGATATATGTGCAGACCACCGGAGATCGATGTTACTGCCGAAGCGCCAGAGACAGATAGACTTCGTCACTGCGAACGATCACGCGAACTCGGCGATTATCGCCCATAGGCGGACCGTGTTGACGCAAGCGATGCACCGTCTCCTGACAGCTAAGAACACTTTCATGAGGAAGCCTTCAAGATCTGTACGGTGAAGGAGCAGCGTCCCGGATTCACTCTTAGTGAAACGGGTGGACACTGTCGCAGAGACCAGAATAGTGGTGGTGGACATTTGGGGCGACACTTGTATCATCATGATTCATGGTGAAGTTCTCAGTGTTGGAGATTTGCAGTGTGTGCTCGATTTTCTTGTATTATATATTTATAATTAAACGTTGTTATGTTAATTTATATTGGTGTTATGTTCTCTTGTGACTATCTATATGTTTAATATACGTATATTATGTTTATATAATATATCGTATATTAGGCCTAGTAAAAAAGAAACTAGTCTCTTTTTTAAGTTAGAGGGAGGCCTTCAGTTTTTTTCGATGCAATATGGAACATGCCAATGATGTATATTACTATTATAGCCTGCCATTCCATTGTCAAATACATTACTTTTTAGTGGGAATGGCAGATGAATAGAAACATTTACGTAAATGTAATATGGCACATACCTGTTACACCGGAACACTACTTAAATTGACCAGAAAGAAACAAGAAGCAAATGCAATGTTGAATATATTTATAAATGTCATGTGCAGGTTTGGCCATGGTTTCATTAGTATGTATCACAGGCATACACCTGAATGGTATTTATACTGATTGAGACTGGAATTTTGTAAATGAGTCTGCCAAGACTATTTAATGCAAGGCATCATCATTCAAATCTTATTTTAGACTCTGTAGAATGCACATACATCCCTACACCTTGTATGATGAATAACGAGTGAACTGAAAGAGTATAACAGTACTTTGTACAGCAAATTTTGTTTCGACAAAGATTTCTTCACAGAACCGGAAAAACTTTTTAAAATAATCTTTTTCAATAGTAAATAAAACAGGAGGCGGAGACAAAAAAGGAAATGGACGGGGACAAGAAACTAGTTTCTTTTTTTACGAGGACATAACACATTTTTTTATGTCATGTTTTTTTATTTTGACATTTTGTCATCTTAGTGTCTGCTAAAAAAATGGCTAAACAAAATCTCATTTGGCTAAAGTAAATTTGAACCTTTAGCCAAATTGGCTAAACAGATTTTAGGCCCAGCGCTAGCCTAGGTGGTCATAGACAGAACCAGCATAGCCCATGAACTGGTGAAATGATATATGTCATATAACATAATTATTAAGCTTAAAATGTATGTTTGGTATTAAGTTGCTTTTGGCATGGATTTTCTTTAAAGGAAACCTTTAAAAGCTTGGAAAAAGCATGGAATTTTATAGTTGCTGAGGTGTATGAACCCTAATTAATGTAATTCTGTTTAATTCGCTGCAATAAAAATAAGATTTGTATGTTTAAATCCACATCACAGGCGAGTCTACAGCTGGCTGGAGTGAACATCATCACGTCCGAGCTGATCAGCCACGTCGCCATTCTCGTGCAGTCCTACTACATCATTAAGTGGTGCTGTGACACTGTCGCCACTCCACCGCCAGCCAATGTCATGTGAGTTACGTTTTGTTGCTCTCCTCTACCACTGAAGTCCGGAGTGAGGTTGTCATCGATACTGGTCGCGTTTTTTTTTTTCCTTCTCCCGTCATGGATCCCGTTTCACTGCCGTGTCCCCCACCCATCTCCACTCCCCTCTATGCCTCGTTCCCCACTCCTGCGAAATCTCTCTTACTGCAGTCCTCCCATTCGCTCTCTTCATCAACCATTCCTTGCACATGTCCAGCCCACTTTCAGAGTGTCTATTGTATTATTTAAAACACATCTTTTAGAGTAATGTTTTTAAAATATACTGACATAAATATTTGTATACACACCTATTATTATTATTATTACATATATAATTTTTTTATTTATGGTAATACCATTTTTATCATTCATGGAATACATTAATTTTTAGAACAATTATTGTTGGTATAGTTTTTATTAGAATTGTAAGTTATGGTTACATGTATGTAAAGTGTTTAACAAGATTGCCACCCCAAACAACAAGTTCCTGATGGCAAGTGGACAAGGAAGCCATTGGCTTATCGAGAGTCCAACAATTTTCTCATCTATGTGTAGTCCGCCCTTATCAAATATCTGTCAATTCTATTTTTTTAAATATTCACACTACTAGAATTAACACAATCATTTGGCATTTTGTTCCATTCATGTATCACCCTCTGTGAGAAAGAGTACTTTCTCATGTCCAACCTACACTGCTCCTTAACTAATGCTGCTTTATGTCCTTTAGTTCTACTGCGTTCTTTAAGTTTGAAGAACATATTCCTGTCAACATCCTCATAACCATTCACTATTTTAAACACTTCTATTTGGTCTCCTCTTAGTCTCCTGGTCTCTAGTGTTGTCAAACCACATTGTAATAAGCGACTTTCGTAACTAAGGTCTCAATTCTGGAATCATTTTAGTTGCTCTTCGTTGTATTCTTTCTAGCTTGTCTATGTCCTTTATACGATACGGCCTCCATGCTTGAATACAATATTCCAAATGTGGTTTAACTATTGCTTTGTACAGGGGTACAATTAGCTATTTCTCCTTATACATGATAGTTCTCCTAATTAGCCCTAGAATTTGATTTCCTTTCGAAGCAGCAATACCACATTGCTCTGAAACTTTCATGTCAGCACTAAAAGTCCTTTTCTTGTGTGGTTCTACCTATTACAGCATCCCCCATTTTATATTCTTCGTCCATGTTTCCATGTCCTATGTGTATGCATTTACGCTTCCCAAAATTTAATAACATTTGCCATTTTTCTGACCATTTAACTAATTTATCTAGATCATCCTGTAAACTTTGTTTATCTGTATCATTCCAGTTGATTACATCATTACCTATGCCATGGGCTTTTAGTTTAAGTAACAATCTTTGATGTGGCATTTTATTGAAAGCTTTCTGAAAATCTAAGTAGACAACATCCACTGGTGACCCGTCATCTACCCACTTTGTAATTTGTTAAAAAAAACATAAGAGATTAGTTAGACATGACCTTGCTTTTAGGAACCCATGTTGAGATGTATTTATTAATTTATAGTTTACAAGGAATTCCACCATGTGGTCCCTAATTACTGTTTCGAGTAATTTACATACAACTGATGTTAAATTCACTGGTCTGTAATTTTCTGGCTTGTTTCTCGATCCCTTCGAGGAACAAGCCAGTGCCTGAGAGATATTTTCGTTGGTCAGATGCTGTATATATACTTTGCTATTATTATTCTATTTGCCCTGTATATATACTTTGCTATTATTATTCTATTTGCCCTGTATATATATACTTTGCTATTATTATTCTATTTGCCCTCTCCGCAGAGATAAGTGGCCATTCTATCAGTCTTGGGGATGGGTGGAGACCTCTACAGGACAAATAGAACAGCCCTTCATGCTCTAACTTTGACATTCATATTGAGCTATCACAATACAAAACTGCCTGCATACTTTCAGTGTCAGCGCCCTTAAAGGTACATAGTCTGATTGTTTTATCATAAAATAATGTTATATAGTATAAACTACATCTGTTCTAGCATCTTGATCACTCAAATATGTTTTAATTAACCACAGTGTGTTAATATAATTTGACCGTTATTTGATTAATTTCAATGTTTCGACCCGAATATCATGCTCACATTGCCTGCTGAACAGTAAGGTCAATATTTTTAAACAGATAACGGTCAACTTATATTTGTAAATTGTGGTTCATTCAAACACATTTGGGCGATCAAAATGTTAAAATACAGATAAACCTCTGTAGTTTATACCATAAAACATGATTTGACAATAACAACGGTCGGTACCTTTAAGGACAGTCATCAGAAAATAAGCAATGGTTTTTAGGGAAATACGTTGACATACATTTCATGGGGGTCAGCAGCTGTTTGTTTAGCATTGTCCGTCAATGTATTTCCCAAAAAACAGTGATGCACAATGCTGAAGAAACAGCTGCCGACCCCCATGAAATAAATTTCACGTAGAGTCGTACATCAGTGTTTTAATATTGTCCCTTATCATGTCTGATTTATTGCCGTTGTTTCAGAGATTCAAATGTTCACCAACTGGAGGCCCTTGACTTGACTGACACGTTGCCCGCTGGCTCACTGCAGAAAGAACGTGAGTACCTTCCTTCTCAGACTACGCAGTCACAACGGCAAATTACCTTGAATGTGTTAGAAATTCCGGTGTCTTGGGTTGTGAAATTAGACATTGTTTATCTTGCAAGAAACTTGGTTTGTATGACCAAATATTTTGGACAATATATTGAATTTGAAATGAAAAGGGTGGATAAATAGGACAGACACAAAAGTTAGTGCGTTATATAAACCCAGATAATGTTGAACATTAGCCATTGTAAATAGGACAGATACAAACGTTAGTTCCTTATATAAACCCAGATAATGTTGAACATATAACTTTTTAACTCAATTATTTGGTACAATTAATCAATAAAATATTTTGTGTATATCATATTTGTTTGTATATATGTATATATTTTATGCAGAAATTAAATAAATAAAAAGCTGCTCTAAAATGTATGTTATTTTTTAGCATTCAGTATTCTGTTCACACAGTTTTATTTCGACATGGAATTGATTATTGGAATTGGAATTTTTGAGGTGAAATTGGAATTGGTGTAGAATTGGAATTTATGTAATATAATTGACCCCAAGTCTGGTTTTAGCCCGCTACATCTCATTGCAGATTTAGAGAACCTGTCGATAATGGAACTGTTCCTGCGGGCGGAAGGAGGGGAGAAAGTGCAGTACCTGCTCTCCCAGGGGGATCTGTTGGAAGAAGACCCGTGTGCTGTGTGGAAGAATGTTGTCATGCCTGTTGTCACCTCCATCTGTCAACTCATGTATCTTTTGGCAGTGGCTTCAGTGTTTGTGCAAGGGCTTAAAGGTTTAACAAGATTGTGTGTAACCCGCCCTCCGGAGATATTTGTTAGTTTTGTTTTTAAACATATTCACGCTGCAAGTGTTTACACAATCTGTAGATAATTTGTTCCATTTATTTGTGTGAATGAATACTTACTTATTCCAGTCTACACTGATTCTTTACTAATGTTTCCTCATGTCCTCTAGTTCTGCTATTTTAAGTGAGAACAAGTTTGTCTATCAATATTTTCATACCCATTCAATATCTTTAGAAAATCAGTTTGATCTCCTCTTAACCTCCTTGTCTCTAGAGTTAATAAAGAAATATGATTAAGAACCTGATTAAAAAAAAAATTAGTTGAAGGATTGCTGAAGGTTTACCTAATAAAAGATAATTGGGGGTATTTTAAAATGGAATGTTGTTGGTGACCAAGATTGGTATATTTTCTATGAAGGTCAAGTCATCTTATGGCATCTGTAATCTTTCCGAGGCATGCAGAAAAATTTATTTCAACCATGTAACTATGTTCAGATGTATTTCTTTGACCTACAATTTGAACAAAATGTAAAATTCATGATATAGTAAGTTGTAGAATTTCAACAAAACTAAGCATAAAAGAAAATTTGATGGTTGCAGAGGTTTTGAGAGGCAATTGAAGATAGGTATTTGGTGTATTATGTAATGTTGGTCATTTGTTCAAAGAAAAGTTTCCGGTTTGACTAAAAACTGTGAATGTGACACTGAGTTAGTTTGGTCTCTGCATTGGGTTGACAAAAGTTAGTTTCGTCATTACACTGGATTAACGTGAGTTTGGTAATTACACTGGATTAACGTGAGTTAGTTTCGTCATTACACTGGATTAATGTTAGTTTGGTCATTACATTGTATTAACATGAGTTAGTCTGGTCATTACACTGGATTAACATGAGTTAGTTTCGTCATTACACTGGATTGATGTGAGTTAGTTTGGTCTCTGCACTGGGTTGACAAAAGTTAGTTTGGTCATTACACTGAATTAACGTGAGTTAGTTTGGTCCCAACAATGGATTGTTGTTCTTGACCAGTGTGTCAGATGGCCCGGTGGCTCGAGCTTTACATTGCCTGAGTTCCTGCTCTACAACTGTCAGTACATCCACCTACAAGACTATGTCCGTCTGACCAAGCAGTGGTGTGAGTGGAACGCATCGTCCAGGAACTTCATGCTTGGTCAGAGCTACCTCAACTGTGGGTAGGTAGCTATGTTAGCTGTGTAGGTAACTTGTTTGTGGGTTAGGGATTATATGAAAACCTTGATGTACGACTAATTGTGAAATGGGTTTCATTGTGGAGGGAGTTCATCAGCCATTTCCTCTATGGCTCTCGAAGCGGAGAAACTGGAATTCTAGAGCCGGACCTGGCTATCCATGAGTGGTTGCTGAGCTGCTGAGTGCCAAGTGACAGACTGCAACTTTAGGCTGCAGACAGACACGAGAAGAAAAAGAAGCTGTTCATTTTCCATCCTACATCGATATATATTTTTCAAAAAAAACTTTGTTTATTTTCCAGTCGCAGTTCATACATGTGACCCGCTCCATCGAAATCAGGAATGAGTTAGTATGTGTAGGCCTGTGTGGTATGTATATGCCTGTGTGGTATGTGTATGCCTGTGTAGTATGTATATGCCTCTGTGCTATGCGTAGGCCTTTGTGGTATGTGTACGCCTGTGTGATATGTGTAGGCCTGTGTGGTATGTGTAGGCCTGTGTGGTGTGTGTACTGTATGCCTGTTGGTTTGTGTGTGCCTGTGTGGTATGTTTATGCCTGTGTGCTATGCATAGGCCTGTGTGGTATGTGTATGCCTGTGTCGTATGTGTATACCTGTGTGGTATGTGTAGGCATGTGTGGTGTGTGTAGGCCTGTGTGGTATGTGTAGGCCTGTGTGGTGTGTGTACTGTATGCCTGTGTAGTATGTATATGATTGTGTGGCATGTGTATGCCTGTGTTGTATGTGTACGCCTGTGTCGTATCCATAGGCCTGTGTGGTATGCATAGTCCTGTGGTATGTGTGTGCCTGTGTGGTATGTGTATGCCTGACAAGGATATTTTCAGTTATCCACAGGTCGATGTCATTCAAAGTTTCTTGTCGGGGGGGGGGTCGGGTCAGAGGGTAAATGACATCAGTTTAGTGGCGTACATCAATGTTTTTAGATCATCCCCTAGTTAGCTGTAGCTTCCCTGTCCTTGCTTGTTATATCCGTCTTCCACAGACTCGTTAGTCTCCTCCCTCTCATCCCCTTGTATCTTCCTCTGCCGACAGTGAGCCCTACAAGTCCCTTGACTGTTTCCGGGCTGCAACCCACGGCCTCAAGTCAGAGGAGTTTCTCATCAAGTTGTTGCAGACAGCTATCGTAGACCCCAAACACACAGAGGTCGTCTACTACCTCAAGGTTAGCCTCACTGTCTACGTGTTTCATTCCTGTCAATTCTCTAGAATAAGTGATGTCAGTGTTCAAAAATCTGTCCTTTCAATTACGCTGTCTAATTTGATACATACATGTATTCTTCTAGATTCAGAAACGTCAGTGTGAAGAAATATATCCATTCGCATTTGATTCTGGTGTCTTATATGATACAGAAGTGTAGTCGTCTATTACAGTGGCACATTATATAGCGACTCATTTGTATAAATGTGTGACGGAAGTCTATATTTTTTCATAATAATAACTTTTGTTTGTAAAGCGCAATATCTCCAGAAAATAAATTCTTGCATAAAATACAAGATTGTTAAACATTCGTGATATCGTGCTTACTGATTCTGGTTTGTTCTGCCTCTGAGCTTGTGTCCCTGAGGATCTAGGCACTATGAAAGTTTTATTATTTGCAGGATCGATGAAAATTTTAATGATTAATATTGCAGGCACTTTGTTATTGATTTTTTTACTTTGAATATGTTTGTTTAAACTTGACTGATATTTTAGGTGCATGCATGCGTGCATGCGCACATCTGTGCACACAGGGTTGATGTTACTGGTTGTAGTGTGACATTTCTGTTTTAAATAAAGAATTTCGACTAAGTAATAACAACGTCAATTTGTAGGTGATTCGCCTGTACGAACAGTTCCGTCTGCCCGACCTCATTGTCACCTTGGCGAAGACGGCCATCAGCGTTGCCGAGGACAATGACCCAAATGTGGTCAGTCGCACTTCTTCGTTGTATTTGACTTTTCATGTGTATATGACGAGGAATTAATGGGAAAAACCAACCTTTGTCGACAAGCTCCCTGACCCAACCAGTCGAAGTTATTTGTACACCTGCCAGTCAACCGTCATACTGCTGCACCACTTAGTTATATAAAAACAAAACTGAAATTCACTGCAAGTGTGATCATATTAATTGTAATGGTCTATTCTGCATCAGTTGCCATGGGTTACGAGATAAAAGACGACAACAACAAAACAATGGCTATTCATGTGGAGTCACTAAATTTAAAATTGGTTGTCATTGTCAAAATGGGTATTGACAATTTAATCATTGAAAACTGAAAATATCCTATGCAGTGTTGTCATGTACTGGGGATAAACGCATCTGATTCAAGCAGTGGAAGTAATATTATGTACTTTGTACATTAAGTATATCCCAAACTGTGAAATTAAATGTTTTCATACATTCTGCTGCTGGCACACGCAATAAAGAATGGATATATTGTAACACTGCTGAAGAATCCAGACCATCTGAACCAAAAATCAGCTCTATTATACCTGCATGCTACTGTGGGGTTTTATATTTAATACATTCATCAGGTTATTGAAATCGAAGAACTTTTTATCAACAGACAACAATGCAACTGCTCAGTTATGTCTAAACAGATAATCTACCAACATTTACTATGCTGTATATTTTGTTGTGGTTGCAGTTATTCCCATATATATTGTCTGGTTTTAGCCGACGCTCTGGTCCAAAGTGTTCAAGCACCAGCTCGCGTTGGGACATAACGAAGAAGCTTACAATGCCATGATCGCCAATCCAGATTCATCCCGGTTAGTGCCCTGTCTTCTTCCCCGACTCAAATTTCAGTCCCACATTCTCATTTAAAATTACAGGGTTTTTGTTTTAATTAATTGTGGTTTCTATACTGGTTTCAAATAAAGATGTATGCACACTTGTATTATATATGTATATCTATTGCATTTGTGTAAATGCATAACCCTAATATGTCTATTGGTTCATTATTTGTTATTTTTTGGGGTCAAAAATAAACTTCATTTTCTTGTTCTTGTTCATCCCAACCCAGATTCATCCCTGTCAGTCCCAAATCTTCATCCCCAACTCATCCATGAGTTAGTCCTTATATCATCTGGTCAGATGAATTGAGATTTTGCAATGGGAAATATCCTGATTACCTCAGGAGAATTTCTAAGATCATCTATGCAGAATCATTGCACCTACAACTTAAGTTTGTACTTAAGAAATGTTCCCAGGTAAGGGATGATCTCAAACTCAAAACACTACATACAATTGGTTTCATGGTAGTTTTGCATTATGATGGCTGACTACGAATGACATGTGATGGCTACAGTTTGAAGGCTGAGGAAATTGGCAGGGCTGTTCACAGGGGGAGGGGGGTTTGAGGGTAAATTATATAAATTTTGTGTAATGTCATACATAGATGTAAGATGACCCCTAAGTGATCTGTTCTAACTGAGTGTGTCTATTGTAGGCGCAAGGATTGTCTACGCCAATTCCTTGTCGTGTTGTGTGAGCGCGCAGACTTGCAGACTCTCATTCAGCTGCCCTACAAAGACAGACATGTCGACTTGGAAGAGGAGGTATGGTGTCCTGTGGGCCATATCTCTAGCTCGTTTTTATTCCATACATTCATCCAATGTATGCATATAAGTGAAAAATACTCACTGTTCTTGCTCTTTGCATGTAAGGTACGTTGTGTGTTTGGATTTGCTGCATTTGTGGTAGTAACTGGTATTGTAAACTAAATATTTGGACTATACTCTTCATTTTTAGTGCACTGTTGGTGAGAAGGATTGACAGAATTATGTTCACATAAATGATGAAATTGGAAAAGGAAAGTTAATTTTCACAACAAAGTTGTAGTATCTCCTATAAAGAACATTATTGAAAGTCATCACTTTTTTATTCGACAGTTCATGAATCCTGACAAATATATTCATTGTCAGAACGAAAGATACGTTGTACTAGTTACTGCCATCTTCATGTCAGTGGTTGTGACTTTGAGGTGATTTCTTTACCAAAAAAGTTAGTAATAATCATGAGCACATTGCCACTGTCGTTCCTTGCATTTCCCACAACCATTTCACAATCCGCTTGTCAAGATCTGCTGTGCTCAAGAGGTGCAACTTATCTTAGTACCCAGGTAAAGGATGGCTGATGTAAATGAAAATTGGCCCATATATTCTGACATAGATGATTTTAGGTCAGCAAAAACAACATAACTTTTGCATATGTAGTGCCCCATTGTATTTGTTGACTATGTAGTGGGGCGCAATAATTAGTGTACTGGTTACAGCGTGGGACTCTCAGTCAAGAGGACGGGGGGTTCGAGTCTTGTTGCAGTCATTTTGAAGCGTAGCTTTGTTCATTCCAAGGTCCCTCAGTTCACTGAGCTTTACAAATAAGTACAATCGAACCTCACTTTACAGTCACCTTGGTAATACAGCCACCTCGCCATTACGGTCACCCTGGGACAGTCCAAACAGCAAAGAATAGGGCATTATGTTCCGCTAATACGATCACCTCGCCATTCAGGTAATTTTGTCCCAGTCCCAGTCGCCTTAATAGTGAGGTTCCACTGTACCTGGCAAGTGACAGTAATGGATATATATATATATATATATATCCATTACTGTCACTATAAAATTATACATATATATATATATATGTATAATTTTATATATGTGAAGAATAATCTGTACAGTAATTACAGCATGGCTGAATGCTTCCCAGGGAAGTTGAGTTCGTGTAGGAATGAACAGGTCTGGCAGGAGGTGAAGTGTAAAGTGCTTTGAACAGTCCCAAGGACTGGGTACGATGCTATATAAGAACTTACATTTACGTTTTTACCCCACCCTGACAACACTTTAATGATGGAGTGGGAAACAAGTTACGTTTGATTCGTACATTTGTTTCAGGTTGTGAACATCCTCGCGTCTCGTGCTCGCTCCATTGATCTCAGCAAGCACAACTACTACGACCTGCTGTACGCATTCCACGTGTTCCGCGGAAACTTCCGGCGAGGTTTGTTGTCAAGAAGTGTGAATCTTGTGACTCGTTTTTAAGTGCTGGCTTAAAACACAGAAACTATAACTACAAATTATATCATTATTATTATTGTCATCCAGCTTTTCGAATGACTGATGTGATTGGCAGTTTGTTGTGTGATGCTAACTAGACGTTTGTGTCATACCATGTATTACTAACAACTGATTTTTAAGTTGAAACAATTATCAGTTGGCCACCTGACACCTTTGTTATCTAATGACCATGTCCCGTTCAAATCTAGCTCACCAGATTTATAGTGTCGTCCAACTAAATTTATAGTTGTGTAGCAAACACAGCCGCTCTGTGTGACTAATGACTACAATAGAGATATTATAATGACTTACCTCAAATTATGATGTACATTAGCATAGTAGTTTGATCATCAAACTTTCAATTGGATTGAACGTCATTCAGTTCACTCAGCAGTATAAATGAGTACCTGGCTATAGACAGTGGTAGATAGATATGAATGAATTGTCTTCACCATGTAATTGCAGCATTACTAAATGGATTGGTGTCGGAGGGAACAGGTCTGCCAGGGGTTGAGAAGAACTGACCTTTACCCTGATATTTGTTTTAATTGCCCATTATTTGTATGCAGCGGGGACAGTGATGTATGAGTACGGCCTGCGCGTGGGGCAGGAACTGTCCAATCTGAAAGGTCTGCAACAACAGGCCAAGTGTTACCTCGCCATGCTTAATGCACTCAGACTCGTTGACCCAAAGTATGCATGGATAGTCAAGCCAATTCCATCCACAATGCAGGTATGTGCATGCGTGTGTGTGCGTGCCCGAATGGTGTGCTCTTGACTGCTTGTGTGTGCGTGTGTATGTTATTTACAAGAACTATGTTTGTGATTGTGGGAACCACTTGATAATTGTTGACGTGTAATGGTATATGTATGTGAATGTCATTGCCAGTAAGTTTGTGAATGTGGGAACTTCATAATTTTTGATGCGTAATGGTTCAAACCAAATAGTAAAGTGCTGTCTTTATGATTTGGTAAGGCACGTAGAGCAGAGATGATGTATGATTGTGTCATTGTTAAATTTCCAAAATGCATCACTCTCCATCACCTGTTCTGGAGTATCAATCAGTAAAAATGCTAGGTCAGTACGTGCAACTCTCTACCCATGAGGATTAAGGACCAGTTTCTTGGAGTATAATTTTACGGCATTTTTATGAAGTAAAAGTTTGTCAAAGAAAAGCCTGAAATAAACGTGTGTTACCAGCTTGGATGTAATCATTAACATAATTGACATTCTTTGTTGAGTGCGGTATTGTTCTTGTTTCTAGCAAGAAGAAGCAGCAATGTCGCCCAAACGTGACATTGATGGAAACGCCTGTTGTCCAACACGTAAGTGCTGTGTCGGTTCGAATACGACCAAATACTTGTCAAGTAGTGGTCTGTTTGGAACTTGCCCGGTTGTATCCCGACCCAATTGTGTATTGTAACAATTGGTCAATAAATAGTTGGCATGAAGACTTTTTTCAAACAAATTACACCATGAGGATTGTTCTTAAATAGTTTTCTTTGACCAATCTAATTATTATGCCAGTGTTTCTGCTTCATTGTGTGTATATTTTTTTAAATCTTGTACTGCTCAGAGGTAATCTTAACTTGGAGACAGTCTAGGTTTACAGAGTTCAATATTAATATCACAGTTATTAGAGACCGAAAAAGTTACATTTCTACGTATTCTAACAGCTCATGAATAAAAAATTTGCTACTAATCTTCAGTTGTATTCTGTGCCTCTTATGCAACCATCAAGGAATTAATAACTCATTTGGGAAGGTATTTCCTTTTCCATATATTCATTTTGATCAGTTTTACTAAATTGTTGCTGTGACATGCGTTGCACGTGTGGCCATTTTTGCAGTGCGCCGCCAGGTGGAGCTGCTGGAGCTGGAAGACATTGAGCGGGAATACATGCTGGTGCATGCGCGACTTCAGCTACTTCAGAAAGAGGCTGACCCGGCCCATATGACTGGTAGGTCATCCCGTTATGCAATAAGCTTGACTTGATTTTTATTCATGAGTTAGTCTTTGACCTGACATTTACATCCAAGGTCATACCAAATAGGGCAGTGGCCTAAAACAGTATAGCAATTTGTATGATGTAATTGGCGATTAAACCAATAATATATCTGGTGGTTGTAGCAATGAAAAACAGGTGATCTGTTTGACAATATTATGTGTCAGTGCACTATCGTTGCAATATCTGATGGCAGATTTCAAGCAGTTTGATGTGGCATGAATTGAATTGAGCGCCAGTGAGCGCACCTTATGCGACGAATTTTAAACTGAAAAATTTAATTTACTCATTCTTGAATTAGTTTTATTACTAGTTATAAAAATGGTCATTAGCATGAGGCGTGGTTCACCTGAAATTTTTCATAATGTGCACTGGTTATAATTGGATGAGAAACGATAAACTGATGACTGCATGATGCTGATGCCGACAACATAAAGACTTCTTTGGATTGCTGAGGAACTCGATGCAACTTTTCTGTGGAGGCATTAGGATAAAATGGGTTAATGAAGATATTAAATGAGAACTGACACGGTAATGTTAGCCGCTTATATGACTTATATGATAGTATGATTATCACTATTGTTTGACCCTGTCCTAGGTCCCACGCCACCTGCTGATGAAACAGTCGGTTTACTCGTGAATGCTGGGCTGTTTGACAGTGCTGTTAACATCTGCAAGCTGTACAAGATGTCGTTCACCACAGTCTTCGAGGGCCTAGCCTCAAGGTCAGCGAGGCAACTCAGCGCTTTGTTAGTCAGATGGTTTTTCATAAAAAATTTGTTTCCAGAAATGTTTTTTTTGAGAGGTCACATGCTATTGGAAAGCTTTGCAGATAAGTGTTTGCTTACCACATATCATACTGCAAATAAGCCAGGTATTCACACAAACCAGCACCTTGTTCATGTTCATGTAACTAAACTTAACGCTGTTAAGTATGTTTGATGAAGATAATGTTAACATTTATTTTATTTCCGGATTCATGATGAATGAATAATGTGCTGGTGATTTTGAGTCTTCAGGGCATGGATGTTCACTGTGGTTTGGTGTAGGTGTGTGGTCTGTTGCCTTCATGGCATGGATGCTGATAGTGCATGGTTTGGTGCAGGTGTGTGTCGCTAGCAACCAGCTCACAGGACTACATGCCGGGAGAGAGCGCCTACACAGCCGCGGCCTGGCATTGGCTGCAGCAGAATGAACTCGCCTCAGCTAACGCCACCAGAGACACAAGGTACAAGCTTGCTCTTGGTCTTCTCCATGTTCTTCTGGTTGTAATTAATTTTTTTTGCGACACAGTAAAATTTCATTAAACGTGTTTTATAATCGTAATTTATCGTTATTTTACAAGTAAAACTGCCATGGAAATTATACGAGTTCATAAAACACAAGCTAATAAAATATAAATTAAATTAAACATTTGTTGCCACTGACCGTGTGCATGTTGCAGTGCGGCTGACCAGGCCTGGCGTCTGCTGCAGTCCTATCTGAGCAAGTATGAGGACCGCACGACAAGATACCACCGATGTGTCGCTGTGAAGCTTCTCACTCACAACTTCCAGCTGCCTGACTGGTTTATTGCATCGTACAAGGTTCGGTTGCCATTACAGGTCATTCCATTGCAATGAAACTTCTTCCGTTAAAGGACCTGGCTCTTGCGAGTGTATTTACCTCCGTAGCGAATTTTAGAGATAGAGAGTTTTAGAGATAGAAACCAGCTCTATGACCCCTGACACGATACACATTTACCCCCCGTGTGGGATCTTTAACTTAATGAGAGGTGAACAAATCCTGTAATTCACTGTCTTGATCATGACGATTTCAAGGAGTATGATCTTCTGGGTCTGTTCTTTTGATGAATGCAAATTAATTTTGTTTCCAGAAAATCAACGCGCCAGAGTTGTTGTCATTGTACTTGAACTATGACCTTCTCGAGGAGGCTGCGCTGCTGGTAATCGAGTACATAGATGCCGTACTTGGTAATGGAAAAGAATACTTTGGCCTACAGGTACTGAAATATCCAGACATTCTGCTTATATCCTTTTGCACTGAAAACGTTGCATAGAGCGGAAATATTGCTGTATGCAATAAACATTGCTGTTTTATTTATTTATTATTCCTAAACCTGTGGATGGGAAGGGAAATTTATGGATAAACTAATGCACAGATGAGATCGATGGTTGGACAAATGGGTAGACGTTTTCACCATGAAATTCCAGCAAAGATAATGAAAATGAACTTCCAGTAAATATAAAGATCTCTTAGTGAATGTTAGATATTGTTAGTGAATTTTATGCAACACTACGGTCACTTGTGTAGAGCAGCATCAAGGCTTGGAGACTAATAGACATTATGGTAAACCAATCACATTGCAGACATCACTGCACTGCGGAGCACCTGCCGTCTGGTTGCCATACTTGTATATCGATCAGCTGTTGGCAGCCCTCTATGAAGTACAGTCAGACAAGTTCTATGCCCAGGTACGAGTTCTTGCATCAAGACCACAATTAGTTTTACCAGCTCAACAATCATCTCTCACATTGGTGAATATAATTGCATGGATCAAAATGATTGACCTAATGTTTACAAAGAATTTCTTTGCATTAGCTTTGTATAGGCATGACCTGCATTTAGCATATGAATCATTGGAGACAACATTGTTTATGAACTAGATAAATACATATGTGTATATTGCAAGAACTTATCTTTTTTGTTTGTTTGATTTTTGCTGGCATGGATGTTTATATTATGTAGTATGTGTTATAGTGGGTTATCCATGTGTCTAGCTATGTAACTATGAAAAAATGTGATCTAAGCGCACTATTTTCAACAGAAGTTTATATTAGATTTCTACCACATATTTTAACAACTGAATTCAGAAAGTGAGTGTATAGTTTGTTTTCAAGTAAAGACAAATGCCAGTGTTGAATTTCTGCATCCTCTGCAAGTAAACATAATCTTTTACAAATTTAATGGCAACATTAATTTATAGTCATGTTTCCTGCATTTTCGTCAGCACATGGATTCCATAAAACGTCAAACACATCTGGAAGAGACTGGAGTTGAAATGAGATTATAGGATTATCATTAGTCAAAGTAATTTAATGACCATCTGTGGACAACATTTCGTTTTGAATTTGCACCCACTGACATTTTTTAGCAAAAGCTTTGTGGGCTGAGTCAGCAAACTGGTTATACTGGTTAACATTGTATGCAATCTATCATCACATTATGCTTTAGCCGCAATCAAACATTGGTGTTTGTAGAATAATAATCATGTTTCATTGGCATTTTTCCAGCTGCACGATCAAGTAAACAGCAAATTGAATCGCTACTTTCAAACAGTCGAGGAGGTTTCTGATGACGCAGTATCTGTCGCTATTGCTGCTGCACAAACTGCCAAGGCGACCACCTCAGTGAAGTCAGTCCGGACGAACAGATCGAGTCGGTCGTCTGCTCGCTCATCATGCCTCGACAGTACCGGTAGTCAGTAGTGTCTAGTAGACGAGCACCACTAAAGAACTGTGACATTGTTCGTGTGATTAAATGAACACCAGACATCAGCACTGCCAGTTCTCTAACCTTGTGTAGGATGTGTGCAGGGTTTATTCAGCAACCGAGAACACTTGAAGAGGAGGTTTGCTTCCTAAAATTCAAGGTCTGAAATTTTGGTGGAATGGCACGAAAGTGAAAACCAGCCGCGTTAAAAAATTATTACTTTGTTATGATATCTGCCATTTCAAGATGGTGGGACATAAACAGGTGGGTTAATCAGAAGTAACAACTACTGAAAAACATCTAGTTTTGGTAATAAACTTAACAAACTGGAGTTCTTTTCATTACATGCTGATGTGGCATGAAATCATTGAAATTACTGTATCACATAAAATATTTTTTATCACATTTGTCTTGCATTCTTGTTTTTTGGCAAAACAGAAGTGTTCTGGTTTACCAATCATCAATCAATGACCACATGCATGATAAACCATGGAGACAAATGTTAAGATTTTTCAGACTTATGTTTATATAATGTTAATAAAGCATTTTGTTGGCCCAACTCCACTGCGTTTCTGGAACGAGATAGGCGTACATAATTATTATTTTAAAAACACAAAATTAACTAGTAGATCAAACTGATAGAAAGATGTTTAATATAATTATTAATGTACTAATATGAGCCATGTAACTAAATATATGGTATAGGAAAACAGGATTTTTACATTACTGTAAAAACTCTTAAATGACCACCCTAATGACTGAAATAAAGTGACCCGATTAAAGGGCTGGTCAGATATACAGATGTGGGAAAACAGACTGTGATACAGTGGTGGTTTTCAAGAGGTCGTTTCAAAGGGTGGCCACTTTGAGAGGTTCTACTGTATATATTCAATATTTCCCAGTAATAAAATAATGGTCTTTTTGTGGTAATATATGTTCTTTGTGGGAATACGTAGGAATACATTTCTGTGCAGAATGAATTTATTGAGCTAGTAATAAACTGCTAACTGAAAATGGAAACTGACAAAGCGTAACACAAACTTAATAAATAAACTTGTTTTTAAATTCATGTAAAAAACAGGAAATGTAACTATGATTGACATCAGCACATTATGTAACAAGTTTTCAAAATAAAAAACAACGATGGATGACAGTAATTCATTAAAACATCAATATATATATACCATATTCGACCTAATAAGTGCACAATATGCTTGGAAAAAATTGGGCCATGGAAAAATGTCAAGGAATATGTTCTTATAAGCATACAGCAACATTGTTTTCTCTAGACAATAAAATAACTGTTTAACACTAGTGGTGTCATTTGGTGACTAGTGTACAAATGCAAATTGGTGCCAACTGTTTAACATCAGATGGCGACACTTCAGTTGTTCCACACTAGTGAAATTACAATTATGGACCCTGCTGATTAAAAAGGGGTGTATGTTAATTAGGGCATGTACGCTTAATAGGACGAATACGGTATATATATGTATATACATATATAACATAAGAGGTTGCTCAACTCAATTATTTTGTACCACCAATGCATGGTTATTTGTGTTTTAACATGGAACATAAAAAAAACATGTAACTAACTAGAATTATTAATGAGTTGTTGTTATGTCTTTAAGATGTCTAGTTTACCAGTTTGAAAGAATATGGTTTCTTAATAAAAGTTGTCAATGGTAACAAAGTCCATGCTAACTAAGCAAACGGCCAAACAAATAAGGAACATTCTTATCTAAAACAGCAGTCTAACACGCTGAATAAATCAACACACTTATTCGATTACCCGTTAAACATATATTGACACACAAGTTAAATTTTAGATACAATTAGCTCAAAATATATAACACACACATCCACCCATACAACACAAACAATACTGATCTGTGCCCCACATATCGTATACTGTCAAGATATATTAATATCAATTGCAAATATCGCATTATGACACCTTTTTCTTGAACAATAAAACATGGAAATTAATATTTAAAACATGCGTTGCACCAGCAGAACTCTGACACGAGATGTTAAACCGATTTGGATGTCGGGTTTAAAAAACGGCATATGATAAAATAATTTAATTAAACGTAAACTAGAAAGAAGAAACTATGCCACTGGTTGTAACTAAGGTCAACACGGCCATAAACTAGTTATTTTAGACCACATCACATTTGCATGAGCTAATCTTGAAATGTCCTCCATGACAACTTCTGCAGGTGTTCATATTTGAATGTACCTGAGCGACTATCTACACAATACACTACTCTGCAGGCAGTGGATGTGTCTTGCTGAAGACTGATGCCGTGGACATTGGCTAGTAGGGACTGCACTGCTTCAGGAAGTCCTGAAAAATAAAAGCCAATGAATGCTACATAAATCAAAACCACAAATGGTAAATCTTTGGGTCTGCTCAAAGCACTTTACCCCAACAGACCTGTTCATTCCAACACCAATTCGACTTCTTTGGGATGCATTCAGCTACACTGCAACTTGAAACTGGCACTGGCATGAAAACTATTTGTTCATATATGGTTTATATGTAGCATATAGCCAGGTACTCATTTATGCATCCGAGTGAACTGAAGCAAAGTGGAGTGAACGAAATTAGCAAACTTTGAAAGGGCCGGATAAAGATTTAAATTTCAGTCATCTTGATTGAGAGATGTTCTAATCACTGTGCTGCTGTGCTACAAACCAATGCAGGCAAGATAAATCAGGTCAACAAATCACTGCAAACAGCAAACCACAGCCCAGTGCTGGTTGTAAATAACCAGAAGAGACTGACCAATAGTAAAAATTGGGTAGAAAACATCATTGAGTGGTTCCAGTTTAGTTAAAAACATAAGGAGACAGGAGTTAATTTTTCTCAAGGGGTGTCGATTGTATTTTAAATTTGAATCTCCCCAAGCTGTCATCCTTTATTAAATGGAAAATAACAGCAATGAACCAACACTGAACAGTTATATCTTCAAATTGTCATTACCTGCCATCTCCATGTGGCGATTCCTTTCTTAAGTATGGTGTGGCACCATTGTTCTGACAGAGCCACAAAACAGAATTCACAATAACAACGAAACCATCAATTTAGGATGAGCCCAGTCAAGATTAGACCCAATTAGTAAGATCTGTTGGGAAGCTCCTGCATTGAAGTATTTCTGAACTTGGGTCTAGACAAATTGGGAATCGTCACCAAGAAAGCGGTATTAAGAAACTCAGATTGACATTTAAAGCAACTAATACATTTTAAAGAAGTACAGTGTATGTACATAATGTATAGCGATATTTACCTTGTCATACTGTGGACCAACTAGTCTCTTCAGAAATGCCAGATACTCAACAGCAAACTCGAACACAGTGGCCTTGTCTGTCTTGAGAGTGATTCCAGGTACGAGTTCTCTCAGCTTCTCACAAGAAATCTTGATTCGTGCTCTACCAACAACATCAAGTTTCAATGTTTAGAGACAATATCACATGTTCATTTACCTAGATGAGAATTGTTGCATACAGTGCTGCATGCTTTCTTAACAAGTTAACAGTGGCACTGCGTAGTTGAGCAAATGGAACTGGCAACAACTGCTTGACGTCTAAATGCAGGCATGTGACTAGAACCCCAAGGGGGGCTGCAACTAAGGAGACGTGGACCTTTCTGTATAAACACGCAGACACCTAATGTTGATATCTGGTCCAAGGTCATAATGGAAGCAGCTGAACTTTGATTATTTGTGTACCAATAACGCATATATACAGGTATACTGGAAAACTAATAATTGTCTATATTTTATGAGTAAAATAATTATCTTCATATTTTTTTATGTTTGTTTCTGTAAGCATGCATAGTGTAACAGCTTCTGCAATCAAATGTCACTCTCATTCCTGTATACCATTCCATGGCATGGACAGCCTACCTTCTAGCTCTTTCCTTGGCATTGTGCGCATGTCGTCCAAGATCGTAGTCTGATTCACTGACTGAATCATTCTTCACTTGAAACAAGGCAGCATTTAACTGGGTAGCTGAAGGAATGATGGGAGTAGACATGGAGAATCCCTTCACCGGAGTGTTGTATGGTGGATTACCAGAGGTGTCGGGGCTGCTCTCATTAGGAGTTGAGCTTGCATGCTCTTCTGAGCCAGTGCTGTTCAGACTCAGATTGCTCATGTTGCTCATGCCAAGACTCGTGCTGGAGAAGCCAGTGCCCTGGGTAATGAACAATATACAGACATTGCACAGCTGTCAGTTGAAAAACGCTATACCTGAATGCAATATACAGAAATGCATCACGTTTAGTGGGGCAAGGTAGTTCGTCGTTTAGAGTGTCAGACTGTCAATTAAGGGGACAGCTGCCATTTCAAAACTTGGACAATTTCATTTACCCCACATTGCCTCAGTTCACTTCTAGCTGCATAAATGAATAGCTACCTATAGATAGTGGTGAATACAAAGGAAAGAAGTCTTCACATAGTAATTGTCGCGTGGCTGACATTGAGTTAGTGATGGAATAAACATGTCTTCCAAAAGCAACCTACCTTTTTAAATGTGATCCACTACATACATCCACTCACAAGTTTTTTCTGGAGGCACAGGATGGTGTTTCGGGACATTTCCTGCTTTATGGGCATATATGCACAGATTTCATATTTTGGAGTCTGGTACCATGTACATTTACCGGGTATTCATTATTTTACTCAATGTCACAGACAGATTCGCAGAAATCATGGTCGTTGCCTCTAAATGCTTACCACTGCAAAACAGTTGTTGCAGCTTGTAGTTGGGCCATTCTTTTCAAGATCCACCATAATAGTGCAGTAGAAATCGACAATGACCCGGATATTTTGGTTATAAAGCAATTTTTTCTAAATGACCTGGTGGGTGCCCAGAGTACCCCCAAAAATGCAACCAAAATCAACCCTTGTTTTTTACTCCAATCCTTGATTTGGGGTATTTCACCCAATTGTGTGGCTCCGATTTATATTTGCGTATGCTCATCATATTTTTAACTGTTTCATTTAATACTCGATACGTTTCCCATGATATGTGTCATGGTGCACTATGTTATATAATGATTTATAGTTTAATTACTGATTAAACTCTATAAATCATTATATAATAGTTAATAATCGATCTAGTTGTCTGGCAAGGGCAAGCAAGGGCGATATGTAAGATTGGTGTGACACAGGTCCCAATATAATATGACATGGATACTTGCGATTAGCAGTAGTCTGCGCTTCTCCTTTGATGTATTACTGGTGTGTCCCATGTCAACCATGTGGGTAAGAAGAAGTGGAGGTATCTGTGACTCAAGTTTGTCAATGCTGACATCTTCAGGGGAAGGGTAGATATTGAAGGGTTGATCCAGAGTGCGAATGTTATCCTTTACAGGTCAAGCAGCATTCCCCACCAAATTCTCAGTTTTGTCATTCTCATCATCTATCTCTTGATAGGAGTCATGCAAGTGTTGCTGCACTCCTGGTTAAGGTTACGTTTGTCTTTCCTTGGACATCCACAATTGTGATGTCAGATCCAAAGTGTGCAATCAGACAATGTATGGTGTGTTTTGTTGTGTATACTGGAACACCAGGGGAAGGAACGAGAACACTTGCTCTGATATCCTGCAGTGTTTTGTTGTGTATACTGGAACACCAGGGGAAGGAACGAGAACACTTGCTCTGATATCCTGAAGTGTTTTGTTGTGTATACTGGAACACCAGGGGAAGGAACGAGAACACTTGCTCTGATATCTGGCAGTGTTTTGTTGTGTATACTGGAACACCAGGGAGAACACTTGCTCTGATATCTGGCAGTGTTTTGTTGTGTATACTGGAACACCAGGGAGAACACTTGCTCTGACATCCTGCAGTGTTTTGTTGTGTATACTGGAACACCAGGGAGAACACTTGCTCTGACATCCTGCAGTGTTTTGTTGTGTATACTGGAACACCAGGGGAAGGAACGAGAACACTTGCTCTGATATCTGGCAGCGTTTTGTTGTGTATACTGGAACACCAGGGAGAACACTTGCTCTGATATCCTGCAGTGTTTTGTTGTGTATACTGGAACACCAGGGAGAACACTTGCTCTGATATCCTGCAGTGTTTTGTTGTGTATACTGGAACACCAGGGAGAACACTTGCTCTGATATCTGGCAGTGTGTAGCATTGCTGAAGGCTTCCATCATTCAGTCATTCACATACAGCGATGACTGTATCAAGATTGCGAACATTCATAGCTTGCTACCATGAGGTATGTTTTTCCGGAGATGAAAGCTGTCATACAGTTCTTGCATGCATGTGGTATTTGGCTTCAACCGTGCGTATATCTTCAGAAAATGTTATGCGTGCCCTTACACCAATAGCTACTGGGTCAATTTGTTTATTACATGCACTCATTAAAGTGTCTTGGATGATGGACGTCTTGTCTCTCCCAACAATTTATACGTTACAGATCCAACTACATCGTTTAGGGTGATGATATACATATTCCTGATAAAGTTCCGTAGCACATATCAAGCAGTGAGTTGGACAGTCAAAACATCTTGAACATGTATGAGTTGGCATACATTCAACTGAATGTATAAATGTAAAATGCTACAACCTGATTTGCTGACTGTGCTTTGTTAATATTTCTTTGTGGCAGTATAGGTTTTCCTACATTTTTCATGGACATAATGATCATTACCACCACTTGCTTTATTGAACTTTTCGTGCAACCTGTCACCACGTAGTTTACCAGTGAGGTTATACCTTTCTGTCCAAGTTTTCTAACCAAACCACCACCATCTTCTTGACATAGGACACATGGGTCTACATTAGCAACTGATTCCTGAAAAAGATTTCTTTCTAGGCACTCTTTATAATATATGTATCTGCATTATATCCATTTTATTTTCATTAACAGTTTAATTACTTTAACAGTTTTAATTAATCAGACAGAGTTAAAATTTAACATTGTGTCTTACTAACTATGGATTTCTCAACGATAAATAAAGCAAACACTATCATTAGGCATTGTTAGTATGGTAGTAAAATTGTGAACAATGTCGTGATTGGCCTTCCATACCTTGCATACTCGATGAAGCCAAATTTGTTAAACGAACTTTTCCTAAAGATCAACACAGGAAAATTGTACACTTTTCTTACAATTTGTAATCAATAAAATAGCTATTAATGATTTAGAATATCGATCACTTGCACAACAGTATCTTCAGATGTTTATAAAATCGGTATATTATATTATACACTGTATATATTATTTAGGTAAAACAAATTTGGGTCCAAACAGTATGCATGTTATTATCACTCGTGTTTGTTTTTCAGATACACAATGGTCCATGTCACATAAGATCTACCCTTCCTCCAAACATATCATTTAGTATATTAGACAATGAATGGATACAGGAAAATAAGGTATTAATACACATCAACACAAGTAAACTAACCATCAGCTTGCCAGCCAGTGCTACACGTTGTGCGCGCAAACTAATTTGCATTTATGTATGGAAAGCCAACAAAAGTAAATCAGATTGTATTCAATAGGTAGGGTGTGTATATTGTTCGTGAGAAAAAAAAATCAATGTTCCCCAGGGTTGATTTTGGTTGCATTTGTTCTGCAAGTTCAGGAAACCCTTCTAGTCATTTAAAAAAATTTTTTGCTTTATAACCAAATTGTCCGGGTTTTGTCAAAAATCTGCTGATTTCTACTGGACTATAAATCTTGCTGACAACAGGCAATAATGGCCGATTAGCTATCAGTAACGGCTGCAGGTAACAACAATGACACAATACAAAATTATATAATGATCTGTCACTTTATAGTTTAAAGTCACTCAGAAGTGGTCACAAGTAATATTTTTGTTTGCTATAACTTACCTGCCCTGTCGTTGATGCTGGGTACTGCAGATAGAGATGTTCATGTTGAGATATGCTGTTTTCTTGGCCATCAGTAGCACCACCATATTTTGGCACAACACTGGAGCTAACAGAATGTACAACTGGCACGAGATACTTGTCAGTGATGCCTGAGTGGGGTGTCCCATTGTATTGGGTGTTGTAGGCATTGGTCCATTTACTTATGAGGTCCTTTGTTGCCTGTGAGATGAGCGGTTTTGCATCTGGTGTCACCTGTAGCTTCCAAGTATCCGAAACCATAGATTTCTGTGCTGAAGATCCGCTGCTGTCTGGTGTCGAACTTTCTTCCATTGTTCTTGTTGAAGGAAGACATCATCAATGAATGAATACACAATATAAAGTACTTTTCTTCAAATGCCAAGTAAATACAGACTTTTAAAGTTATGAATTGTTGTTGGCATAAACCATCTCAAAACAATTTAACAATAATTGATAACATTCAAACAGGAAATAATTTATTCAAACATGATTTAAATTAAAATTCCTCATCAATCGTATAATAAGCATGAATGACAACTGCTAAAAACAATAAGGTTAACATGAAATAGTTTGTTTCATGTTTAAAAAAAAAATTATTCTGGTAAACTTACCCAGACCCTGTTTCTTTATCTGCCTGTTCATTCCTTGTGTAGAACTGATCACTTTTCTCTGTACTGGTCACATAGTAAATCTGTTGATTTGCAATTGTTTCTGCATTAAGCGGCTTTGTCTGGGTTTCCTGGGCACTGGCATTGCATAGTTCATTTTCTTGTTTCTGCTGATAGTAGAAGGTTGGTTCCATGCAGCTTCCTATGCCAGACACATTTTTTGGTTTATCTGGTGTTTCAGAGTCTAAATAGTCAGAATATGACTCAGAATTATTCTGACAACGTTGGTTATTGTCTCTAAAAGGTGTACTCGTGTAAGCATGTGGTGCATACTGTGTAGTAACAATATTGACAGGAGTTAATTCATGGTATGTTTGCTGAGTGGTGTTCTCCTTAGTGCCACTGGTGACATTTTGTGCAGCTGTCTCATTTGACAAGTTTAATTCTTCAGTTGTTTTGTGTCTGATAAAAGCATCAGAACTATCAGATGTCACGAAAGATAATTCTTGTGTGGTTTGGTCGGACTGTGGATAAATAAGTGTCACATGTTCTGTATGTTCCTTGGTGGCAGTTTTATCACAATAAAAATTGTCTGGGCATCCTTGGTGCATTGGAACAGTACCCTTGTCTGCATTTATCTCTTCACAGGTTTCACTTTGTCCTACCAATTTTGTATCTGGCTGCGATTGGACCATTGATACAATCTGCACTTTCATTGGTGGTTCAGTGCTGCCAACATAATATTGCTGCTGCAAACTACTAGTGCGATCTTGCTCAATTGGCGGTGATATTTTGTTGAAATCCCCAAACCGCTTTAACTGTTCAGTATTGGTGCGTTGAGTTGAATCACAGATTGAAGTTTTGTCAAAATCATTAAACTTTATCGCTTTTGCAGATGTCGTTTCGCAGAGTCTGTCGCATTCGATTGTCTGCTTTGGTTTGCATTCTGACACATCATGTGGAGCTTTGCTAGTTACAGTCGCATGTACGGTTTGAGATGTCAAATTCGACAACCCTGTTCGCTTGCGTGCGTCGTAGGAACTGTTCGTCTGATGCACACGAATCGAATCGTCAGCGTATGGACTATCCATACCTGCTGCCGAATCGCAGACCTTTTTCACACAAGTCCGCGCCCTTTGTGCAATAAATGTGTGTCCTCTTTGTAATTTTTTTTTATGATACGTTTTCCAGCGATTTGCAGTCAGAGACGCAATCTTCGAATAATAGTTCAAGTGTAACCAGCTTATATTGATGTTTGACTAAAATTGAATAGTTAACTTGATGAAGCATGACAACCAAGAATACTCACTACACGCCAATGTTACGAAAACACACAATAACACAATGTATCGCGCATTTTCGCACCAAACGACAAACGTCCGACAGCGTTCACGCTCGCCATGTTTGCCTCGAAAGCTTTCAAAAGCAGCCGATTTGATGACGTCACGAGAAATATACATAGTCGCCGACTAGCGGAAATGTAAGTTTTGATCCCTGGCGGAAAACGTCTGCATTATTGCATTTGGGATGTAGGGGAGACCGGAACTATTTGAAATACGGGCTTGTTTAAACATTGGATTACACTCTGCAACAAATTAATGGAAAACTATAAGCGCTCGTTGTACTGAATAATAGCGACATTATGCATCAGCTGTTTTTGTGTGGCATATGCAAAAAGAAATTGTAGAAAATTAGAGAGGATTGTTATACACTTTTGTGAGGACAAATAACAAAATCAGCGTTATGAAGAATGTTTTCTTATTCATAGTTACTCCAGGGCTATATTTAACCTAGATTACTAAAATGATGTAATGACATTTAGGCACATGTTCATGATAAAAGAAATAGCATCACCTATTTTGGCACAGCATCATGTTGAATCGCCAGAACTGTGGCATTGCCATTGGTATATATTAGCAATGCCGGAGCTCGTTAGGCGGCGCTAGTAGTGCTATGATCAGCAAGTCGACCAACACGTGTACCCAGAGAGGCCCGTTTATAGGGGGTGCCTTTAACGGTCCATGGCAGCCGACATAGACCACCTATAATAAAAGTGTGCATATGCCTGTAAAGCTGAATAAACGTTCTTTACTCTGATGTATATCCTGTTTTATTTATTTAGGTGAAAGTATTTTGTTTTTTAAGGTGAAAATTTCACGATTCTCGCAAATCCGGGATTCACCTTGATTCACGAATAAAACAATTGCATGTCTTTCATTGATCATTTATTAACACAAAAATATTTTTTTTTGATTTTGGCTAAGTCTGGCTAGTAATGTATCGTACAACTAAAACAACCCCCTATCACTATCCACTGACGCCAAGAATTATCTAGCTATTTGAACGTTAGGTGGCGCCACACACATGTCAGAATAATAAATTATGCGATGTCCTAACCCACTGTTGGTTCAAGTTCGTCTTTCTCGTCGTAGTTGTTGACAGTTCATAAATATCTATTCTTCAAGTACGTGTGTAAGTAGTAATTGATCTATCTAACTATATTATCGTGTAGCAGTGTATGTTTGAAGTTCTGGAGGGTGTTTTACCTTATGACCTTATGATACCTTATGACGATTCTGATCGCAGGATCCAGTTGGTTCCTCCATGATCAGATCTTCAGAATCAAATATTTTTATATCATAATTTCCGGTTCCATTAGTTATTGTTAAAGGAGATTCATAGTCGTATATTATTGCCTGGGTAGACCAGAATTTGTCTAATTTGTTTTTAAATGAGTTAATTGATCTAGCTTGTACTACAGAGTTTGGGAGACTATTCCATGGTTCAGCCACTCTAAGAGGGAATGCATTTTTTCTTAAATTTATTTTTGCTCTTTGGGTAAATATTTTAAGGGAGTGTCCTCTATTTCCTGATATAAGTGTGACATCCTCCCATTTCAGGAGGTTTGGTGCAGATTCATTATCGTACAATTCGTGCATTATTTTATAGACTTCTATCATGTCTCCTCTTAGCCTTCGGTATGCTAATGTGGGTAGCTTCAGTAATTTTAGTCTTTCTATATATGATAAATCCCTCATACCAGGAAGTTCTTTTGTGGCCCTTCTCTGGACGTTTTCTATTGCTATTTTATGTTTTATCTTATATGGATACCATACTGCTACGGCATATTCTAGGTGAGATCTAACCATTGTCTTATATAGTGGCAAAAAAGTGTGTGTGTCTAGGAATTGGAAGGTTCTTCGGATTATTTTTGTAATTTTGGTTGCTTTATTTACCACTTGGTTTATGTGATCATCAAATGACAATTTTGAATCGATAATTACACCTAAGTCAGTTTGCTTATCTGTGGTGGCTAGTGAATGTTTAACATTATTGCTTGTCATGAAATATTCATTTTCACCTATATTATTTTTTCCAATTTCCATGTGTTTACATTTGTCTGGGTGGAATTTTAATAGCCATTTGTCGCTCCATTGTTCTAGGATACTTAAATCTTGTTGTAGTATATCCTGATCATTTTTATTTGTTATGGCTCTAAATATCTTAATGTCATCAGCGAACAAGAATTTATTGGATTTAGTTAAATCTGGCAGGTCGTTTACGTATAGAACAAACAGTAAGGGTCCTAGGACAGATCCCTGCGGTATCCCTGATGTTACTTTGTGCCAGTTTGATTCTTTTCCATTTACTGCTACCTTTTGTCGTCTATTTGTGATGAATGCCTCAATCCAGTTAACTAAATCATTCCTAATGTTAAAACTTTTTAAGTTACTTATTAGTCTCGTATGTGGCACAGTATCAAAAGCCTTTTGAAAATTCATATAAATAACATCTATGTAATTACCCTTATCCATTGCTGAGGTCCATTCATCTAGTATTTTAATTAGTTGGAGAACTTTTGATCTGCCAGAGATAAAACCATATTGTTTTTGACTGAACAGACCATTGACTTTCATGTAACTGATGATGTGATTTCTAATAATTGTTTTCATGCATTTACAAACTACGCTTGTTAGGCTTATTGGACGGTAGTTGCAAGCTAATTTCTTGTTTCCTTTTTTATATATTGCTGATATTTTGGCATCCTTCCATTCATCGGGAATACTTGATGTTTTTATAGATGTTTCAAATATTTTTTGTAATGGGAGACAGATATTTTCTGACAACTCAATTAGTAATCTGGCACCAATTTCATCAGGGCCAGGCGATTTGCTTATATTAAGTTCTTTTAATGTTAGTAATATTATGTTTTCAGTTACTTTTAGCTCATCCATTGGTAATTTAATGTTTACTTTGGATGTAGTTGGGATAGACCCTGTCTGTTCAGTAATGAATACACTGGAGAAGTAGTTGGCAAGAATATTTGCTTTTTCTTCGTCTTCAGTTGTTGTTTGGGATTTCGGATTTGTGTGGTCTATATTAAGTTCCCCAATTCCTTGTTTAAATGTAGTTTTTGATTTATAATAGTTCCAGAAGACTTTAGGGTTTTTCTTAGTTTGAATGGCTAAATTTTTTCAAGGTTTAAAGCTCGGATTTTATTCCTGCTTTTACAATACTCTAGATATTTTGTCCTATCCCTTGTTTCAATGTATCTTGTCCATAGTCTATTTTTACGTCTAATTAGTTTTCTGGTGTTTGCATTCAGGGGGAAATTTTCCTTTCTGTAATTTGAAACTTACGTATTTATCTTCTAATAATCTTAGTACTGTTTTAAGGATTTCCCATTGGTCGTTAACGTTGTCTTTACAGTCTTTAGATTTCTCTTCCCAATTTATATCTGAACACTCTTTCCTCATTCCTTCATAATTTGCCTTATTAAATAGCTTCCGTTTTTTAGTGTATTTATTTGTTATAACTTTGCACAAAATATTGAATGTAATGACACAGTGGTCACTTTTACCTAGAGGGCTGAGGTACTCTATTTCCCCTATGTTGTCTTCTTCGTTTGATAAAATCAGATCTAAAAGGTTTGTGTTAGTTGTGCCTCGTCCTCTGGTGGGATTTGAGACATGTTGATACATGAATGTGTCTCTAAGGCATTCTA
This sequence comes from Lamellibrachia columna, assembly GCA_963662155.1. Classification (NCBI taxonomy): domain Eukaryota; kingdom Metazoa; phylum Annelida; class Polychaeta; order Sabellida; family Siboglinidae; genus Lamellibrachia; species Lamellibrachia columna. Next base: position 4,089,003 of record OY759271.1, on the reverse strand, counting down.
CAAATTTAAAATTTAGGTTGCTGGGGTTAATTGATTTGGTCGTCCAATGTTTCCAGTTAATATCTGGGAGATTGAAATCTCCTGTAATTACAATGTGTGAATATTTAAGTCCTGATGTGGATCTAATCATATTTAGAAGTTCTGCGTTATTTTCTTCTGACCCCCCTTCGCTCCTATATATGCATCCAAAGAGAAGTTTGGTTTTATTTTTAAGTTTAATTTCTATAAATAAGCATTCCTTGAAGGTTGAGACCAGGTTTATATTTTCTGCGTATAGGGAATTTAAGACGTATATTATAATACCCCTACCTTCATTATTTTCTATATTTTTGGAGAACAATGTATAGCCTTCTAAGTAAAATTCTGGTATGGTTACAGTGCATTTGGGTTTTTTTGTTTTACCTCGTTAATTGCTATTATGTGAGGTTTCAGTTCTTTAATTCTTTGTTCAAATTCATTTTGCTTGTTCCTTAGTTGGTCAGCATTGGTATAAAAACACAGAATGTTGCCTATGTCATTAAGATTATTTTTATTAACATTTGTTTTACCATCCGTCACTCTAGGTGTAGTCTTTACTGGCTTTTCCTTATCTTTCTTATTTTTCTCTCCCATGGTGGACCCCTGACTCTGTACAGGTATTCCCCCGATTTGTCTGCAGCTTCCTGCCTCTTTGTTTCTTCATATAGCTTTTTTGATTCCTCCCTTTCTTGTTTAGTTTTGTCATGATCAATTTTTATGTTTTTGAACTTGTCATTTTCTCTGATGTGATGGAACCTTCGAAGAAGGGTTCGTTTTTTTTCAATATGTGTTAATGTGATTAGAACCGGTCTGGGACCAGTTGCATTTTCCTTGGCTTCCCCAAGCCTCTGCGTTTCTGTGACATCAGTGTCTGTGAAGTTATTGTTTATTTCTGTACACATTTCTAAAATTTGTTCTTTGTCATGTTGTTGTCTCGTAGTTTTTAGTTGTGATGTAGATTCTGGTAAGTTGAAAATTATTACGTTGTTGAGTCTTTTTTCTCTGTCTTTTGATTCCATGTTCTGTTCTTTTACCTGAATTTGTACGACTTCCTTAACTTCATTTGGGCTGATGACTTTGCTTGGGTTTTTTTCCAACTTAGCTTCTTTGATCATTTCGATGACTCTTGTTTCATCCACTTTGGTTCTGATTTCTTTCTCTAGTTCAATGATTCTCTCTTCCACTTTCTTAAGGAACTTCTGACACCTTTCTTCGCAGCTTTTTTAATTTTTCAAGTTTTTCATTACTTTTGTGTCACATGGTGGACAAAACCAGTGAATTTGTGGTTTATCCGTCATGATTTTATATTCTTTAACAGTTATTTCGACACATTCAATGCAGTAATGTTTGTCACAGTACTCGCATTCCAACAATTTGTGGTTAGGTCCTTTGAAATTTTTTTTACACCCTGTGCATATCCATACGTCATCATCATCGGTCATCCATACAGAGTCATTTTTACTTTTTGTCCTTGTTTTTTTTACTTGCCATAACCTGGCTACTTTAGTTTTATTTATTTTATGTCTACTTTAAGACTGAGTTGGAGTAACTTTTTTTTATTGCTTATATATATATTTTTAATATTAAAGTGTTGTGCAAGGGATCAAGGCAGTGCTGGGAGAAAGAGTTACAGAAATGAAGAGTGGTACCCAGGGCGACTCTGGGTATATTGAGTTGCCTTGATGAAAGGGCCGAATTAGTATAAGGTCAAGATTATGTGCAGGACGGTTGAAGAAATGTATTTATGTCTAACTAATTTCTAGTGTTTTGTCTAACTAATGTTTATGTGTAGCTAATTTCCTATGTCTAAGTTTTGTATGTGGAGCGTTGCTTGGGGTTCTTTTTTCCTTTGTTTACTTTAATATGGCGGGAAAAATTCGATTTCAAAGTTAAAGTTATTTTGGGAATCCTAGAAGGTAGCAGTTATTTAATTTTTGGTACTGTTAACAGTATCTAGTTTGACTTGTGCTATAAATTGAACTATTAGTTAAAGAACTTTGAATGGTTAGTTAGGATTTAGATTTTGAGCAGCTGTTACTACGTACGCTTGTGCACCTGAACCGGAACCGGAAATCTCATTTTGGCGGGAGATAAAACATGTAAACAAACTTGCAAAGTGACGGCGTGACAGACCTGTCAAACGATGTCCCAGTAGACTAGACGAAGAAACGCATCCATTAAGCTCAAAGCTGACAGTCTTACACTTGGTCTTGGAATGTTAATATGATTGTTTTAACATTCCAAGACCAAGTTAATCTGATTGTTTTTCATTATAAGTACTATCATAACTGTGGATACGACTTATATGTATAGTGACTAATGACTATAGTAACTATAATAATTAGTAGTAATTATTAATGTAAATATTTGTTTATGCCAAATTTATCTATTTTGGATATGATGATGGCCTAGATGATGGGTGAAGGTGTATGCAACTCTAAAATTTATGTACAACTGATAGTTGGTATGCAATATTGTGTCAGAATGGTTATTCACTCAACGATCCACACATATATTGATATATGATACTTGTAATGACGTACATATTTATAGTAGTTGTTTCTTACTTTAAATACTAATACACCCAGATAATGCAATGACGTACATATTTATAGTAGTTGTTTCTTACTTTAAATACTAATACACCCAGATAATGCAATAAGTATGACAATAAAAGCTTACATTTCAACCTACAATTAAATTGTCGGGGGATGGCAATTAACATGTTAGTCCAGAGGCTGTGTAGGGAAGAGGAAGTTGGATTTGTGGATTTATGGGGAAGTTTTGTTGGGAGGGCTGATATGTACATGAAGGATGGGCTTCATTTAAGTGGAAAGGGGGCGGCAGTATTCGCGGACAAACTTTCAGCAGCAGTAGATAGCGACTTGGGTACAATGACAAATATTTTTGGAAGTAAACATTCTTTAAACTAGAAGTGCAGGGGGGTTACCTAGAGGTGTCTCAAGCAGAACAAGAGGCCACTAGCACAGATAAACCAATATCAAATCATCCGAAAATCATCTCTGAAAAAGGTTATAGATGCGTATGTTTAAATGCAAGGAGCATAGTAAATAAGAAAAACGAATTAAACATTATGGTAGAAGATATTGACCCTCACATAATTGGTATAACTGAATCATGGGCTAACATAGATATAACAGATGCTGAATTAGGACTGACAGGATACGTAATGTTTAGGAAAGATCGAATAGGAAGAAGGGGCGGGGGAGTTATTTTATATGTTAAAGAATCTATTCAGGCTTATGAAATAAAACTAGAAAGGGAAGCAGATTGCGATGAAGCTGTTTGGTGCAAAATTGTTTCAGGAAATTCAAAATTAACTATTGGATTAGTTTACCGAAGTCCAAACATAAACGAAGAGGACAACACAAAAATAAAAAACGCTATAAAGGAAGTTAGTAAAGGGGAATGTATCATAATGGGAGATTTTAACCATGGACACATACAATGGAATTCTCTAGAGAGCACAGGGATTGAGGATCAACAATTTCTATGTTTAATCCAGGATAGCTTTCTTACTCAGCACGTACTAGAACCAACCAGGGGAGAAAATGTATTAGATATAGTTTTGTCATCACAACAAGAATTAGTGGACAATGTAAAAATATTTGAACCATTGGGTAATAGTGACCATAATCAAATACATTTTGACATCAATGTAAAATCAGAAAGTAAAAATAAGAAAACGTACAAGAGAAACTTCCACAAAGGTAACTACAAAGATATGAGAAAATACTTAGCACAGCTAGATTGGAATAACATGCTGATGGATAAGACTGCAATTGAATGTTGGAATATTCTAAAATATGAAATTGAGAGTATCATCGATAAATTTGTTCCCTTCCGAAAACAAGGAAAACGGTGTAGAAAGAAACACTTGTCAAAAGAGGCAATTAGAAAAATAATGCTAAAACAAACTATGTGGAGGGTTTACAGGCGTACCAGAAAGGAAGAAGACTATGCAAAATACAAAGAGGCACTTAATGCAGCTACAACTGAAATCAGACAATCTAAAAGAAGCTATGAGCAAAAACTGGCATGTAACATAAAAACTGACAGCAAGAGTTTTTATGCATATGTCAGGAGTAAACAAAACGTACAAGACAAGGTTGGACCTCTAGAAGACAGTGCTGGAAATATAATATCACAGGGGTTTTTAATGGCGGAAGACCTAAATGGTTACTTCAGTTCAGTGTTTACAAAAGAAGATATTAGTTCATTACCAGTTGCTGATGCTAAATTTCAGGGGGCTAAATCTGACTATTTAGGACCGTTAGTTGTAACTCCAGAATTGGTAGCTAGGAAAATAAAGGCAATGAAGGATAACAAATCACCGGGAGTGGATGGGATTCCTCCAAAATTACTAATGGAAACAGTAGATCAAATCAGTATACCACTTGCAAGAGTATTCAACTTGTCATTAAAAGAGGGAGTTGTTCCGTTTGAATGGAAAGAAGCAAACATCATACCATTATTTAAAAAGGGTTCGAGAAATAAGTCAGATAATTACAGACCAGTGAGTTTAACGTCAGTGATTTGTAAATTATTAGAAAGGTTAATTAAAGACCATATGGTGGACTTCCTCGTTAAGCATAAATTATTAAATTCATCTCAACATGGATTCCTTAAAGCGAGGTCATGCTTAACAAATATGTTATGTTTTTTGGAAGAAATCACTAAGTGGATAGACATGGGATCGCCAGTAGATATTATCTACTTAGATTTTCAGAAAGCTTTTGACAAAGTGCCACATCAAAGATTGCTACTTAAATTAAAAGCCCATGGTATCGGGGATAGCATAACTGACTGGATAGAACAATGGCTGACTGACAGAAGACAACGAGTTGTAGTAGATGGCGAAGTTTCAAATTGGAAATCGGTTTTGAGTGGGGTACCTCAAGGATCAGTATTAGGACCTATATTATTCTTAATTTATATCAATGACTTGGACGAGAGTATAACAAGTAACGTACTGAAATTTGCGGACGACACAAAACTGTTTAGAAAGGTTAATACTGATGGTGATAAACAACATTTACAAAACGATCTAGACAGATTAGTGAAATGGTCTGAGAAATGGCAGATGCTGTTCAATTTTGGGAAATGTAAATGCCTACATACAGGACATGGGAACTTGAATGTAAACTATAAAATGGGAGCTACTGTTCTTGGTACTACTGTAAAAGAAAAGGACTTAGGAGTTACAATAAGCGCTGATATGAAAGTTTCAGAGCAGTGTGGTATTGCAGCTTCAAAGGGTAATCAAATTCTTGGATTGATTAGAAGAAACATAACATATAAGGGAAAAAAGTTAATTATACCTCTTTATAAAGCAATAGTTAGACCTCATTTAGAATACTGTATACAAGCATGGAGACCATATCGTAAGAAGGATATAGATACGCTTGAACGCATACAAAGGAGAGCAACTAAAATGATTCCAGAACTTAGAGACCTTAGTTATGAAGAACGCCTGAAAGAATGTGGTTTAACAACTCTAGAGACAAGGAGGTTAAGAGGAGATCAGATTGAAGTTTTTAAGATATTGAATGGGTATGAAAATATTGATAGAAATATGTTTTTCTCACTCAAGAAGGATAGCAGAACTAGAGGACATGAGGTAAAATTAGTAAAGGATCAATGTAGATTGGACATCAGGAAGCACTCGTTCTCACAGAGGACAATAAATGAATGGAACAAACTGTCTACAGATTGTGTAACTGCTAGCAGCGTGAATATGTTTAAAAACAAGGTTGACACATATATCAGGAGGGCGGGTTATAAGTAGGTGAACATTGTTGGACTCTCGATAAGCCAATGGCTTCCTTGTCCACTTGCCATCTGGGCCTTTGGCTTGGATGGCAAATCTTGTTAAATCTTGTTAAATCTACATGATACAGCTGTGAAATATTACTACATTTTTTAGACCAGGTACACTTGATCAAAATAGAAAAAACGTGTTTTGGAAATGTTGATGGGGGGTGTCTTTAAAGTGCTCTAACATGAAAACTAATTAACCTACAGCTACACAACTGATTCCATGATGTATCATAATAATATATCTTTCCAATGATCATCATCCTATATGATACACATGTCAAATATTCATCTAGCTTGTATCAGCATGTCTAGCTGTGAACATTCTTCTGTAAAGATACATAAAAGTTTGCAGTTTTAAAAAATCTTGTAAAAAATATTGTTCACATATATAATAATGCTAATGACCTATACATGTCAAACATGCTTAGAAGTAGATACTGAGTTAAACATATATATCTGTAGGGTATATACTGTGGTTGGTTTTTACTTTTTACCAACCGCCCCTGTAAAAATGTGCAAAATAAGTGAAAAATAACACTGTTTACAGCTCTCTTGCAACAAAAATAATGGATGCACTGGTATGACTGACCCCCACACAGGTTGGGAACATTGAGTACTTCCACAATATGTAAAAAAAATACATTAACATTAATATTAGTACATTTTTTAGACCAGGTACACTTTTTTGATCAAAATAGAAAAAAACGTGTTTTGAAAACGTTGATGGGGGTGCTTAAAGTGCTCTAAAATTAAAACTAATTAACATACAGCAATACAACTGATACCATGATGTATCTTAATAATAGGCCTTTCCAACGATGTATAATACTTTTCAATAACTTAGTTATCTCAAAATGGTCCAGCATAGCTATATATATTTCAATTGTTTTGTTTCCACATGACCTAAGTCTAAACAAATTGGAACATGACATATCTATGTCAAACGATATGTTGATATTATAAATATGTGGATTGCAGCAACTGGAGTACTTCAAGTTCAGTGTTATAATAACCCCTTTGCTTGTTTCTGCTAACCCTGTATACGGCATTAGTTGAAACAGACGAAAAGCGCTCATTAAAGTCGTCATATATGCTTTACACATACACATTCAATTAGTACCTTTGTATATGGCAAAGATATGTACACTAATGCCTGCATATAATTTGCTGTGATAAATAAAACGTATTTAAAAAAATATTTTGTTTACAAAGTGTTTCAACTCGCCAGTCTCCGTACTCTACTTTAAATGCTTGTTAACCCACCCTAAACTAATGGCAGATGCCTTAACGTCAGAGTCTAAAATAATAAGAGACAACACTCAATCAAAACATATATGTTCTCTTACAAGAAAGTTATAACCTCCTGTAGATATACAGCAAGATCTAGTTACTCCTGGTAGTAACTAAGAATTTACTGGGGGTCAGATTGAATATAAAACCAAAGTGCAAGACATTAACAGCTTTACAAAATGAAGCAGACAATAATAAACTGTGTAAAGATTACAGACTGTTTAAACATATTGTGGACTTAGAGTGATAGAGATGAAGTTAAATGTTGCAAATAAAATATGTGAAATCTAAATGTGAGAACCCTAATTTGCAAGTTGCCGATGGTCGATATTTGACATGCCTTATTCCAAAATCCCATAGGTCCTACCCTTGGTGAATTCAGAGATCAGGTGATGAATGTCAGTATATATTGGAGTGTCCTGCATTGGTAAGTCTTCAACAATAATTCATTCACTGATATTACTTATTAAGACCAAGTGTGCTAAACATGGACCAATTATTTTAATGTTAAAAATGTCAGACAATTGTCGAAACTTGCTAAATTTGTAAAGTTATAATTTCATTATATCGATTTTAAGTAAATGTAGTTTATGTAGTTTTGCTATGTCAAATAATTTTGTATGAATTATACAATTCGTATACATTGTATTTATATTACTGTATTCCATGCTATATTGGACACCTTTCTCTTTTGACAGTTTGTATGATAGTTTATTTCATACCATGCTTGGAAATAATAACTCATTTGTTATTTGTCTTCTGTGGCATAGATATAACAGTGTGGCATTTATAAAGAGGGCACTTGCTGTTCCCCTCAGCAAGTGCCCTCAGTTTACTTCTGTTATATACATTTTACAGTAATATTAAAGCAAAACAAATCACGGTTTTTAGTTATTAACATAACAATTTGTAACTACAGTTAAGAATATCTCGCCAGTGGCTTATTATAGGAAAACATTGTTGACCACACATCTTAATTTCATAGGCCATGCCATTCTGTTAGATAACCTTACGTTACAAGTGTGGCATTCTGGCAATATTTGCTCGCCAAATGAAAATATATTCCATTACTTGCCAATAGGATATGGCTGTGCTATTTGCATCAAAACTCAACTTATGTAACCTATTTTGGCCTTTGTTTACTAAACTAGTCTTCTTTCTGGCAAAATCATGTTTGTTTGAGGCTGCTTTGGTTCTGTCTATGCCGGCCTCCCTTAATACATCACTTGTAGTCTAGGTCAACTTTGATTTTTATAGAACTGCACAAGTGCTTATCAGTCGCGCTCGTTAACATATCAGCCCTCAGTCATTCGGAGAAATGACCGGAATTTCCCACTTTTAGAATAAATTCTGAGTAAACCACTGGCGTGATTTTCTTTATTTTAGTTGCACATGGTTAGTTTTTATTATCTCTTAGGTGCACTAGCTTTAAAGATATGTGAAAATATCAGCCTGAAAAGTTCTGTACAAATAAAGTGTCCATTAAAAATATTCTAATGGCAAAGAAAGACAAAGTAATATGGAAAATAATGTAAGTAATATTCATTTAATATATATAAAATACAGTGCAGTTTGGCAATAAACTTCAACTTCTCAGCATTTATAATTAGCTGTTTAATTATATGAATGGTGGACTTGTCAAAACATTGACTGTTACTAATGTTATGTTCATTGATCATGTTACAATAACAATTAGACCATGTTTAAGCCCTCCAAGAACACAGAGTACAGTACAGTCACAATCACAAATCAAACATGTTTAGACTCTTTAAAACATGCAAATTCTGACTGAGTACAGTTATTAACAACTCAACCATGTTTAATCCTTTAAAAACCACACAAACTCTGGTTAAATACAATTACATTAACAATTAAACCATGTAAATACAGTTACGTGAGCAAGTAAAGCATGTTTAGACCCATTAAAAACATTCTTATTGAGTACAGCTACAGTAACAATTCAATGATGTTTAATCCCTTAAAGACCACATAAACTCTGGTTAAATACAATTACATGAAGAATTAAACCTTTAAAAACCTCACAAACTCTCAATACGTAGAGTTACATTAACCAATAAACCAACTCAACCATGTTTAATCCCTCTAAAAACCACACAAACTCTGGTTCAGTACAGTTAAAGGTAAGTTCTTATATAGTGCGGTATCCAGTCCTTGGGACTGCTCAAAGCGCTTTACAGACTATTCGTTCATATCCACCACTGTCTACAGCCAGGTCCTCATTTACACAGTTGAGTGAACTGAAGCAAGCTTCAAAATGGCAGCAAGAGGATTCAAAACCAGGTTCCCTCGATTGAGTCCGATGTTATAACCTCCGAGCTACTGTGCCCCAGAGTTACAGTAACAACTCAACCGTGTTTAGATTCCCTAAGTACCGCACAAACTCTGGTTGAGTGCAGTTACATTAATAATAAAACCATGTTAAGACCCATTAAAAACCACACAAACTCTGGATAAATACAGTTAGAGTAATAATTAAACCATGTTTAGACCCTTTAAAAACCACACAAACTCTGGTTAAATACAGTTACAACAACAATTCAGCCAAGCTTAGACTCTAAGATCTACAGAACCACTGGTTGAGTACATACAGTTACAGTAACAATTCAGCCAAGCTTAGACTAAGATCTACACAACCGCTGGTTGAGTACACACAGTTACAGTAACAATTCAGTCAAGCTTAGACTGTACGATCTACACAACCGCTGGTTGAATACACACAGTTACAGTAACAATTCAGCTAAGCTTAGACTAAGATCTACACAACCGCTGGTTGAGTACACACAGTTACAGTAACAATTCAGTCAAGCTTAGACTGTACGATCTACACAACCGCTGGTTGAATACACACAGTTACAGTAACAATTCAGCTAAGCTTAGACTAAGATCTACACAACCGCTGGTTGAGTACACACAGTTACAGTAACAATTCAGTCAAGCTTAGACTGTACGATCTACACAACCGCTGGTTGAATACACACAGTTACAGTAACAATTCAGCCAAGCTTAGACTGTAAGATCTACACAACTGCTGGTCGAGTACACACAGTTACAGCAACAATTCAACCATGTTTAGTCCCTTTAAAAATCACACAAACTGATTGAGGACAGTTACAACTAAACTTTGTTTAGTCAATGAAACAACCAGACAAACTCAGGTTGAGTTCAGTTAAATTAAAACCTTGTTTGGCCACTCAAACAAATCAACAAACAAACAAACCACACAAACTGGTTAAGTAGTTACAATTAAACTTTGTTTTTAGTCAAACAAACCAGTCTCTGATTGAGAATAGTCACAGTTAAACCTTATTAAGTCATTCAACTGGCTGAGTGTTCATGAAAGTGTTCGTCAAGTTGGTAGATATATATGAAACGCTGAGTAAGCAATCCCAATATTGTATTTAGAAGAAAATCGTTATTCATAACTGGTTGAGTAGTTACAATTAAATGTTGCTTAGTCAAACAAACAACAGAAACTCTGGCTCAATACAGTTACAATTAAACCTTGTTTAGTCATTCAAACAATCCACACACACTCTGATTGATTCCTTCTCAAACACAAATTTACATTGCTAATGTACAAAGCGCTCATCTATTCATCACAGACGTAATCAATAGGAAGTAATGAAGTGTATCAATGCTACAATTGTACAAGCATTGTACTGATATCTTTCAGATCTCTTTGTGCACATAACTAGCAATGTAATTGTGGGCATGGATACAGAAGTAGTGATACGGCTACAGAAGTAGTGATACGGCTACATTGTATTTCTACACATTGAATGTGGCTTACTATTATACACAGGTGTTACCATGGCAATCATATCAGAATTATCAACGGCACAAAACAAGTGCACATTGCCGATTTTTTAAAAGAGAGATATATGCATGCAAATCTAAAGCAACACTGCTTTTATTTTATCACAATACCCAAGTTTAAAATCTAACATTAGCTGGTCATGGGCAAAACAGAACTATGTATGTTATCAGATCGTATGTTAATTAAGTTTGTTATCAGATCAATAAATTGCATTTCAAGAGACTGGTTTAACTGGCGTAATGCCCAGGTTGCATCATTGAAGCACAGTCAACAAGAGACTGGGTAACCAGTGGATAGAGACACTAATCATGATTCCAGGTACATTTTTGTTTATTTGCTAGGTGAAGTCCTTACGCAGGACTTGGTCATCCAGGTAGATGTTTCTAGGTGTTACTGGCCGGTAATTGCTCAAACTTTCATCTCGCGGGATTGACTGTTTCACAGAGTATCCCGGGGCATGGACGGAGGTACCGGTTGTTCCATCCTTTGTAGTCGATCTAAAACATGAACGATGAAGCACAAACATCAAACAAACATGTCACAGAAATTGTATGCACAAACAAAATAGACTTTGATTTAAAGGTTAATTACCAATCATATGAGTCTGTTCAAAGAATATTTGGTTAATTAGTTTTCTGCCAACACAATATGCTAGTGGTGTGTGTGCATGTTTCTGTGTGTGTGCATGCGCACACGCACGCCCTGTGTATGGTGTGTGGTTTGTGTGTGTGTTGTGTATGGTTTGTGTGTGTGTTGTGTGTGCATGTGTGCGTGCATGCATGCCTACATGTGTGTCGCAGCACATTGTTACATCCTCAATATATGTCACTTTCTTAACTTATGAATTACTATTTCCAATTAATATTAGTGTCTGGTTTAGTGGCTTATATACCGTTATATACATGTAAGTGCATATTTGAATGTGCATACTAACACAATGTAAATGTATGCATGACACAAATAAATGTATGTGTGCGTGCATACATATACTTACACTCTGTTTCCTTTTGGATGGGCGTATTTCTTGACATACAGCACACCCACAACTGCCATCACAAGACAAATGATGACGATGGGAACTACCGCTGCTATCACAGTCGTCTTCATGTTGGATGCTTGCTCTGTTTCAAACAAGATCTTTTTACACAAATATGTCAACAATGGAAATTCACTCAGTTGAAATATTTTATCCTACTACCATCACGAGAACTGTTTCCTTCTCGAGTATGTGCAATGACAGAATTATATTTTTCACAAAATGTGGGACCCTCAACTTTTCCATTGTTACACATTACAAATACTTGAATACCTGACTTCAACAATAGCCCAACTCTACAGATGGTGAATTTTGATGGGAGCAAAAAAAACCATCCTATTCCATGGATCGTGGGCCAAGCGCCATCACGTGGTCACTTGTTCATGGGCCAAGCAACATCGTGTGGTCACTGGTTGCTAACAACACTACTACGCAAACTTTGACCACTTTTCAGTTAGGTAAGTGCCGTAGCTTAAGAGTTCAGATGGGGTCAAAGGGCATGGAGTTGGGCTAGTGTTGAAGTAAGATACTGGATATTTACTTTTAATGTGACTAAAACATTGTGAAAACACCAGCTTAGGAACGACCAGATGTTTATTGGTTCAAAATATGAATCAACAAAGATGTGTTATGACTAATAAAGCCCAAATACAAACAGTGTCATTGGCTACAGGTCAGATTAGCAAACCTGACTATTTGTCTTCCTCAATATCATCACCAAGTACTACATAAGTTCCTCCAAGTTTTTCAGCAATGCTGTTGGTATATTCGATGGTGGACTGTCTCAAGTACTTTGTGAGCTATTTCACGGTAGGTATGACATTGGGTTTCATGACAGGAACAGTGTTTCCACAATGCCAGACATCTGTATGGAAACCTGCATGCATTGCTTGTCAGCTCTCCCAAAGCGGAATCACTTATATTCACTCAGTTTGAATTTTTCTTTGTTTCTAGTGACATACTTTTAAAAAGTGAGTCAAAGTGGCCTTTGATCATGTTACTGCAACAGTTTCGAACTTTGTTGCAATCATTTCATGCCATTCCATGAACATTTCCACTGTATCTTTTTACGCTTCATCTTCTCAATTACTCCAAACTTGCGATCGCACGGCAATATCCAGGTATAGGTAGATGAAAGTCTGCTCTGAACACGACATAGGTGAACAAGTGTGAACAAACATTGAATCATTGTGTGGTTGTGTCCACTGCAGCCATCACTGAAAACATCCAGGTGCTTAACACTTCGAAGAACCTTCGTCTGGATAAAGTGATTGAAGCAAGAAATCACCTCTCTACATCCTCTCCTGGCTGTTGGTTCAGACCTTGTGTGGACTTTCTATTTGCATTGATGCATGCCTCTTCCTCAGACCGCAATCTGCAACTCTCATTTCGTCCCCATTCCTCCTTCTTTCATCAATAATTTCCGCTTCATCCATCACGGCTGATTGCAGTGCGAAATGGCGACAATTTAGCATTGAGTGATAGTTACTCCATCTAGCAGAATACACAATGTGACATCAACACTGTCCCAATTCCCAACTGAGTGGAGTTGGGTCAGTGTTTAAGGCAGACGTTTTTTAACCTTGGCTTTGACAAGGCTTCTATAGTGTATTTGATTGATTCTTCATGACAGATAACTATTTGAAAGTTGTACCACAAGGCATACTCAACTCAGTATTGCAAAATACTAGAGTTGGGCTATTGCTGAAATCAAGGATTCATTTGTATTATCTGAGAGGTATATGTTTTATATTGGTGGTAAGTTGATCAATACCTTCTTTGCGTGAATCATAGGCTGTAGACATAGTCGTAGATGGTGCAGTTGGTTCAGAACCGTTTCTTGTAGATGTAACCACTGGAATTGGACAAAATGAATTAATCACCAGTGATATCTGAGTGGTACAGAACCACATTAATATTCAAGAATGTCATTTTATAATTAGAAAGACACTTGAAATAAACATTTGAAATTTGTGTGATTCTGCAAACAACTGATTTGAAACATTTCAACAATTTGTTGCCATGACATCAGTAATCACACTGGCACTGACCCTGATGCGGCCACTGTTGGGAACGAGAAGCAGTATCAGTATAAGTACCTTAATTTACATAACCTTCAAACCTTCTCCGTAGACAACAAACATTTGCTCTACTCGTCCACAAGAGAAGCGGTCTCTTGCATGTGGCTTTCAAACGAACGTGTAATAAGGATGTCAGAGGTCAGACTTTTTTTTACTTACCAGTGCAGTCAGTCACACTGGTAGCCTCAGTGAATGGTGTAGTTGTGCCATCGGGACAAGGCTTGCATTCGAGCTGACCCACTTCGTCCTGATACTCTCCCTCCTCACACGGCACACAGGCTGACCTGTTGGTGTAGGTGCCCGGGGGGCAGCTTACTGCAACACAGTCTCTCAACATTATTACATATGCATTGTCTTTCAGGAAAGACCTGAAACATTCATGTTCCGCCAACAATATACTGTCTGAACAACTGACATTTTAAAAGTTTTTGTTTGCCCCCCCCACCCTCTCCATATTGCTTTATCAACATAGTGCCCCTTGCTCAATACACAGTGACTCTTTTCGTATGAATTTCCACTGGGGTGAAGGCATTCAAATGTCACTCTCACTTTCAGTAACGATTTTCCAAAATCAAAAGTTTCTGTAGAGGGCCCATTTATTAGGGAATGTCAAGAAATGGAAATTTTTCTAATCAGAAAGTGCACAATAGACACGTTTCAAAAAACTTAGAGCCAGCAAGGTCAAGACTGTCATCACTAAATGATTTATATTATGCAAACACGATGTTCATAAGTGCTAATAATAATGTGTCTAGTACATCAGTGAGATCAGTATTATAATGACTGACATATATTACTGCAGTGTTGCATCACTGTATTAATTAACAACACTGCTTAAGGAAACTGACCACACATTAGAGTGACAGGACTTGTGACCATTGGCGGCAGACAGAACTGCAATCCCAGCTGCAGCAACGAGCCATTGACAGGGGAGTAGGTGACACCATCCACTGTCACAGACAGACTGCCAGTCTCCTCCGCCTGCTTGATCAAGGCGCTCACAGCCACCAAACTGTGAGTGGTGTAGGCCCAGTTGGACAATGCAAGTGACTCTGCAAATCACATTAACAACAATTGTATTTGTGGGTGTGCTTGTTCACTGTTCATTGCACCACAGACAGCCAGAATGTAGGATGTATGTACCTCTTGTTGAAAGACAAACATGATCATCTCTAGAGGGAGACCAAGATCACTGCAATTGTAGAAGTGATCATGATGAATAAATTAAGATCGTATGGTCGTGTGATGAGAAGAGAAGATGATTCTGTCATAAGAATGAAGATGATGGGAATTGTAGAGACCGAGAGGAAGGCCGAGGTTACGATGGCTCAAAGACATCAGCAGCCAGCTGCAGGAAAAGAATACCAGCCTCAAGAATATTAAGAACAGAACAGTAAAACAAGCGTACAGAATGGAGGAAGTTGACATGTCACTTGAATTCCAAACTAAAGTATGGTGAGCATGTGAGGACTATTTGTGTATGTGTGTTTTACTGGTGCTGGATTTGTTTTTACTGGAACAACTGCATCATTGATACACTGCCCAGAAACCATGTGTGTATTCTATTCCATTCCATCCATTATTCTTAGTCTAACTCCCATACATTGATTAATGATCAAAAATGGACTTCCGATGTTTCGACTCTTCAACAACAATATGTAGAATATCAAATACAACTGAATGCTTCTGTGATATTCAGCAACATTCACTGTAAGTTACCTGCACTGGCATTGTATGTGTCGTTGGAGATGTAGTTGATTTGTGGTGACATCGCAGACACACTGAGTATCAACATATATTCATCAGTGGTGTCTCTGCGTCTTCGACTGTCTCCAGAGAGCAGAACCACCTCAGTCTCCACAGTGCAACGTCCAGACTGGACACACTCGCTGCTGTTCACCAGACTACTAAGGTTTTTCACCACATGGTTCACCAGGCTGACACTAGGCACATTGTATGTTATCGCATTCACTGTCTCTCCCCGATCAGGCACTTTACTCCCTTCAAAGAAACACAACATTTAGATACAATGGCACATGATAAATAGTTCATACATCACGACCGAGCATGTGTGTGCACGTGTGCATGCATCTGTGTGCATGTGCGTATATATCCACCACTTTGTGCAGTTTTAAACATGTTTGAAACATATTTCTATAGCCAACATTGCAGAAACTGTCAGGTGTATTTTTGTATTTATTATTAGAACATAATAACACATTACATAGGTATCTACATTAACAACGTACATTGTTTAATGATTATTTACGATTGATATACACAAAATGGCGACCTTTTGAGAATTGCTCACATAATATTCTGCTGAAATAACCAAACAAGTTTTTGGTGAGACAACAATGATGTCGTCTGCATCCAATTATTAATGGGTCAGTCGTGTAACACTTGATGCATATGGATTCCAGAACACAATACCACGTGAGCCTGAGCCACTGTAAATAAGCCAGGTATTCTTTTTGAAAACCCACCTCCTTTCAATCAGTTCATGCACGCTTCATTTATACATTTATTTACGTAATAACAATAACTTGTTTCATCACTACCTTAATTACATAACTGGCTACTTACTTTCACAGCTGGGAAGATGAGCCCTCGGTTTGTTGATCTTATGGGACCACACATAGTTGGTGCTTGGCCCACATAAGTAGGGGTTCTCTATCGGACGGAATGGTGTCGTTCCAGGTAGACAGGACACATAACATTTGGTTTCATCATCATTATCTGTGGAGCAGTTTACATTCGTTTTCCGAAGACCCGGGAAATCCTTAAACCGGTGGCATTCTGCATTAGAAAAGAAAAACATTATCACATCAAGTCTCATTGTTAGGATGACCAACAACACAGAATATGGCTAAGAGGGGTGAAGGCGATGGTTTTGTTCTTCTGTTTTTTACCACATTAGGCAGAAAAGAATGAAAATGAATGTTTCTATGATGAACCACAAGGATCAAATGGGGATATCTGTTGTCTTCCCATAAGGAAGACAACTTGGTTGGTCTCTAACTTTTCATAAAAATCTCAGCTCACTGGCATTATCCATGATAAATATGACCAAGTATGTGCATATGTATGTTTGAATTATGTCAAAAGAAAAGAAAAATTATCGTATCACTCCAGTATGAGTAAAATTGCTCCTGACATGATCCTAACAGTAACAATTTCTACATTAATTGTTATTGTTACATTGAGACTGCATCACATAATTACATTGTGCTACATTGTAACTGGTCTTAACAGTATAAGTTTGTGGATAATTCAGCAATGTGTAATCTTGAGAATGTGTTCTAGCCTGGGCAATGGTCCGTGTTACACTCTTGTGTTGCACTGCTTGGTCCTGTACATGGGAGACCAACTGGGCCTGGTTCCGGATCATTACACAGACGACTGCGTGATTGGACCCCTGTGCCACAGGTCTTACTACACAAGGACCATTCGCTCCATGTTCCATAGCCGCCATTCTCTGGAAAACAAAACACTATATGAGGACCATCCATGGTCCATAGACAAACATCTTACTAAATAAGGATTTATTATTTGGGTTGTAGAAACCCAAGAAAACATATTGATGAATAAGGGTAATTTGGTTCATAGAAACCTAGTAAAAATACATCTTACTGAATAAGAATCTTTTGGTTCATAGAAACCTAGTAAAACACATCTTACTGAATAAGAATCTTTTGGTTCATAGAAACCTAGTAAAACACATCTTACTGAATAAGGATAATTTGGTTCATAGAAAGCTAGTAAAACACATCTTACTGAATAAGAATCTTTTGGTTCATAGAAACCTAGTAAAACACGTCTTACTGAATAAGGATAATTTGGTTCATAGAAAGCTAGTAAAACAAATCTTACTGAATAAGAATCTTTTGGTTTATAGAAACCTAGTAAAACACATCTTATTGAATAAGGATAATTTGGTTCATAGAAAGCTAGTAAAACACATCTTACTGAATAAGAATCTTTTGGTTCATAGAAACCTAGTAAAACACGTCTTACTGAATAAGGATAATTTGGTTCATAGAAAGCTAGTAAAACACATCTTACTGAATAAGAATCTTTTGGTTCATAGAAACCTAGTAAAACACGTCTTACTGAATAAGAATAATTTGGTCCATAGAAAGCTAGTAAAACACATCTTACTGAATAAGAATCTTTTGGTTCCTATTCACCATTTATTGAAACCAAGTAGAAATATGATCCGTAGCCAGTTCCGATTGCTAAATAATGATGTTAAAAGCATCATGAATGAGCACTGCCTCAAAAAAATTGTAAATATGGTTAAAATAATAATTTAGTTCTTATATAGCTCATACTCCTGTAGATAGGCCAACACGCTTTACAATAGAATAATACATAAATAAAAATGCACACAATAATGCTTATAATCCAGATATAAAAATATATATAATATCGTAAATTATTAAATAAATACTCATGAAACAAAGAAATAAGTAAAACATGTAAACAAATTATTTTAATGAATATTAATTGCACACATGTATTTCTTCGTTCCCTGAATCTATTAACGTCAATATAAAGGAATGTTTAAACAAAATTAAATTGTGACAACAAAATAAGAAGATTGCCATAAGCAAGAAGCTACACATAGCATACAGACAATGACGTAATTTCCTTATCAAATCCAAAATAATTAAGCACTTGCTACATCAGTACTGTCATAAAAATGTACATACCACCAACACGGAAATTAACATTAAATGTCACTTTGCTCTTCAATTACAATCACTAAATACATGTTCAAAAGAATCAAGATGACATCAGATGTATGTGCTTTGTGTATATGTACCTATTTCATCTTGGCAGTACTGGCCCCAGAACCCCAAAGCACACTGGCAAGTGTAATTCATGCTGCCACTGAGACAGGTGGCGCCATTATCACACAGGTTGATGACGCAGAAGTCAGGGGGAATGTCACATGTCTTGCCAGTGAACCCGCCTTTGCAGTGGCACACAAAGTCATTCAGTTTGTCCTCGCATTCGTAGCCGTGACACAGGTCTGGATCACAGTTGTCAGTGACTACAAGGACACATATGAACATATATCAGTGCCTATGAGCTGTGTATAGGTCGAAACAACCTACATACTACTCACGTATGTGCATGTGTACACAACATGCACAAATAATAAAAATTTAGACAGTAACAATAGAAAGGGGTGTTCTCAAATAGTGCTGTATCCAGTTCTAGGGAGCACTCTCAACACTTCACCCTGGCAGACCTGTTCATTCAAACAATAACTCAACTTTTCTGGGCTGCGATGTCTTTTCACAATTAGTCTTTAAAATGCACAGATCTTTAAGCGGTATAATTGGTGGAAGATATTTACCACAATATATTTGCAATATTTTAATTAAAATATGTACCCAACTGAATCCAATACACAGAGACGTGAAAAGCTGTCAAGTGTAATAAAATAATTAATGCTCGCGCATTTGATTCAACAAATATTAATACACCAAAGTATAGTATAAAATAAGTGCTATTACCGTCACAAGTGGTGGGAAACCGCATTGTCATGTTCTGTCTGTTTGCATCTTTAACCATCTGCCACCCAAAGGATGCTGCGCTGTCGTTGTACAGACACAAGTGGGAACGTTCAGTGATGGTGACATCATCAAGGGCTGAGTCCCACACTGACACCATTGTGACGCTGCCACTGAATGAGGCTGGCACGGACACACAACAAACGTAAATACAGTGGAGAGGTAAAACACATGAGAGTCAACTACTCATCTAGTGAACAGCGAACAATTACGCACACTAGCAAAAATATCCTTCCTCCGGACGGGATAACTTAGTTCGTACATGACTGACATAATAACAATAAAAAATCTTTTTAGGATACACAATATTATTACAGAAATATCCATCTATGCCTTGGCACTTGGTGCTAGGCCATTCAAAATCTAAAATCTTAATAGCTTCTTGGAATCCAAATCTTGAAATTGTGACAACACTGGCAGTTATAGTAGTGTCTCGTGATGGTGTACATAACTTGGAACAATCGTAGAAAAGACCCATGGCATTGCAAAGCATGTAGGAGGAGGACCATCACAAACATGCATACACAGTATTACACACATACTCTAGCATGATTACAGTAAGATATCACATATACGCAAATTCTACACACATGCCTGTATTCACCAAATGGCCCCACCTGTTTGTAATTAAATTTGTGTATTGGTGGTGGAATGTCTGAATTGTTGGCATTATATGTTCATGACGACTTCTTGATGTATATATGTTATTGTCATGCTTGTAGGAATGTGGGCTCTGAGAAACTTGCCGGACGGGGCTGTACATGTGTTCAGTTCCTGTTGGGTTTGCTTAGAGGAGCTCACATTCCTGTTAATGCTCTTCCCAAAGTGGCTGCGTGATAAGCAGTCCACTTTGTAATAAATTTGTTATTTATTTGGCCCATTTCAATTCTCTACTACATCGGACTTGCATTGGTTATTGCATAAATACCTGTATTCACCATGCATACATGAGTGTATTTGTGTGAACATATCTGATTGTGCTTGTATGTCGATGCAACATTTTCACAGGTGCACATTTATTAAATGCGTTATGGAAACCGCATCTCATACAATTGTTCCTCTTTATAAATACATTGTAGCAATATAACAGCTTCAAGTAATGAATTTTTGAAACTATGAAATGCATTATTTTATTTATAATTATGGTAGTATTTAATGTTTGATGCCATTATAAATTCACTGAGTAAAAATCAGTGTCATTCTTGAATTATGCCATATAGTTCACTGCAATATCCTCCTTGTCGGTGTCAAACATCAGACTGTTGACAGGCGTGTTGTCATATACATTATAACTTTGATCATATCTTCCTTCCTCAATGCCAGTAGTATTTAGTATATTTTCTTTCTAATCTCTACAAACATCAAAATCACAACAATCACCTTCTTCACTATCTGCCAACTACAGCCTTTCTCTGACTAAATCTCCATTAATGCAAGGGTAACCCTGGTCATAATTATTGCGGATGTATATTCATACTGGGGTGTCTATGATCGATCAGAATCATATTCCAGATAAACTGGGCTAACAAACCATTACTCCAGAAACCAACAGCAGCCACAGTCCAGTGAGATTACCTTCCGGGTCGGCTGAACCAAACTTCATTAGTGTCGTTGATGTCAGTGTCACGCTGCATTGTACAGTCATGTCCTGTGTCACTGCCAACTTTCCTCCAGCGTACAACTTCAAGTGACACTTGTCCCCATTCCACACAACAGTGATGTGATGCCATTTCTTGACAACCAAGTTGACCTCTGTGTTGCGCGTTGTACTGCAACCAATTAACATGTCAATTAAAAAACTGGTCCAATAAAGCCACCAAATTCTTCTGGACTGCCGCAAACACCCTATTCTGTTATCACAATTAAGTTCCAATGCCATAATCATAAAACGCGGTCAATTTGGTCAAACATTAATTAGTTTAATGTTATAATGTTTACTAAGGGACTATTTATAATTGTCAAAATTTACGTATTGATAAAAAGTGTACTAAAAGAGGGAGGGGGTCAAGGCTAATTTTGTTTAATGCCGGTTTTATGCGAAATATGACCACCTTCACGCAGCGCTACGTGGTGAACTGTTACGGAATTACTTTTGTTTTAAATCACATAACCGCCCATGGCCAGAACTTCGTAGAAAACAATTATCAATGGCACCATGGGGTCAAAAAACATGCACTGTGTCATAACATTGTTACATCGATATATATTTTTATTTTAAAGTACTAATTCGGGAGGGGAGTATGAGAATTATATAGTACATTCTCTACAAACAGGTAAATGTTGACAATTGTGAACGGTCCCTAAACAATCAAAACCGATTAGTATTAAATTAGTAACAATAACTAAAGTTTGTGCCTGTTTTTCATTGTTGAATTGGCTTCATCCTCATTTCAATTTACAAATAAATCATTAATCAACACATTCTAGCAAACACTTCCACTACCTTATGTGTGGATCATTATTAGACAAGCTGTCAATCACTTTTCAAGAACATGGAGTGAGTGGGTCTAAACACCAGAAACAAGATAAGAAGAAACAAGATAACCCACCTGAATTAATTACCGAAGAAAAAATTACCTTGATATTTGATAACTTTTTGATCTTGAGTCAATTCAAATTGTACTATTGATGTTTAAAATTCAGTTGTGTTTGTATGTTTATTGTTGATGCTGTTGAAATAAACTTATTATTATATATTATTATTATAATTCATTCAGTGAATAAAAAACTATCAGCACATACCCAATAAAGTCATAAGATAGAGCAGAGGAATTTTTCAGTTGGAAGATGACATCATCTTTCACGAGGGAGAAGATATTCACGTTGTTAGAGGTCGGCATCAGCCAGAAGGTCACAGACCACGAGTCTGTGTCCGCACTAACAATGTTCGACACAGTCACTGTGCCTCCTGCCAGAGTATCAAGCTGGAACGCTGTAAGCAAAATTGTTGTTATTTCATTGTTTTAGACAATCCACATGACAATAATATTTATCATTCAAAACAATATGGATTCTCCCTTGAAAAGCACATGTCCAACAAAACAAATATCAAGCAATCTTACAGATAGCATTTTACGTAGCTACTTGCTATTTTTATTTCTTCATTAAAAGTATTACTTTCCATTATATAATTATTTCCATATTAATGTTATCATAAAAATATTTGAGGATAGTCAGAACTATTGATATAAGAAAAATTACTGGTATACTATGGAAGGTTTTTAACATAGCTTGTGTTAACTGCTAATAAACACAAGTAGGTTAATTCAGCTGACTTTTAATCAGCATACATTAATATGAACTCAACAGGTTTTATATGCTGCCTCGTGGCCAGCCCACCATGTTGTGCTACTGTTGGAACATTTGCACCAACTCAAGCTAGGACCGCAACTGAGATAGGAGGATTGTGTAAAGAGGGATGTAGGAAGGCAAAGGATGATGACAGGTGGAAGGAAAAGGCTGCTGATAGGGAGAAGAGGGAAGTGATAACAGCTAGGCTGAACAATACATTATACTGTGTAAAGGGAGCAACAAGGAAGAACACAAAGATATGTTGTGTGACAGTCATCTGTAGCTGACATGACTACAGTGACAATGTAAGAATTAGGGAACTACAAGACTGAAGTCCTTTACCCTTAGCGTTCTCTCCTGGCCCTTCACATAGCAACACTAGAATAGTGGACTCCATAGCCAGGCCAAGAACCAGTCAACTACAAAGATCGCTGGCTCTGCTACATGTGTCTGGTCAAACACATCACAGAGAACCAGCGAGTCTTGGGCACTTATCATTTTGTTTCCAGTGACAGTACCTTGACAGTCGACAAGGGCGGTGCTGCCTGTTGTGGGAGTGAGAGTTGCCGGGGGACATTGGATGCACGTCTTCATGTTCTGTTGAGGCTGGTACGTCCCTTGAGTGCACTTAGCACAGGGGATGAGACCGGTGGGTGAGTAGGAGCCAGTGGCACACTTGGCTGAAATGTGCACGAGTGGCACAAAGCATAGAAATGTTGGCATCAATAACATTTGTAGTCTATTCTGTTGAAAAGAAGGGACACATGCACACACACGCATGCATGTACCACACACAGTTGTACTTAATGTAGATATTCACAATAACTTTACCGTAAATGTTATTGATTGCTGTATCTAATCATAACGTATTAAGTTGATTATTGTCAAACACCAAAGGTCATAGAAATAACACATTATGTGTTAACTGGCACATTTAATCACATGAAAACAAATAACAATTGTTTATAATGCATAGTGTAAACAATAGCAGGACATGATTTTATTGTTCATGTTCAGATGATGGCAATCTGTGTAACTAAATCTGGATCTGTGTGGTTAGGTAGTTAGTTTACATTAGCAATTTATTACACAACTGTTTACTAGGTAAAGCTATGTCACTGCTGGCTACACAGAATTTAGTGCTTGATTTGTTTACTGAAATAACACTGATTTACTTTAAACAACTGTCGATGGGGCAGTTTATCTTGTTGGTCGCACAGATGGTACATTTCCAATATATCTCATGCAGAATGTTTGTATTTGCATCAATTACATCACACTTTTGTGCATCCATTCCACCTGTTGTTCTACCTTTCATTACACCCATCTTTCTGACTTCAAAAAAAGTGGCACTAACCATTGCATTCGTCTAAGTCTCTGGTGCCCGTTTCCAATGTCGATTTCCCTTCCGGACATGGCTCGCAGCTTGTTTGGTTTTCCTTGTCCTGGTACGTGCCGACAGGACAGTGGATACATTTTTCACTGGTGCTGTCATAGTATGTGCGAGTTGGACACATGGCTGCAAATGACCAACATAAGAAAATGTCAATAGTGCTTCAAATAAGTTGTTGGGAACCATATGTAACTGGAACAACAAAATATTGTCAACACAGGAACGACAACAACACAGGAATGACAACAACACAGGAACGACAACAACACAGGAACGACAACAACACAGGAACGACAACAACACAGGAATGGCGACACTGCTATATCTTAACATTCAGGCAGAAGATTATAAAAAGTTTGTGTCAAAAATAATTTAACAAGTTGTCTGATGATTTCACCAAAACTAAATAACAATCAACAAACGAGCTAGCATGTCATAGTGGACACTAAATTGGTTTATTATTTAACAAATTAATTCTAAAATGAGACAAGTATTTAAAGTAATTTTGTACCCTCCCAGTTTAACGAAAGTAAAACAGTGCATTAGTGAGAGGTTGGATGGATGTAGTAATGTGTAGATTAGAGTGAAAACAAATCTGAGCAAAAATCCATATGATGAAGTGGACAACTATGGATACACTGTAGATGAATGAAACTAAGAAAAAGTAAATGACCTACCACAAGTGAATGTTGCAGGTTTAGGTTCTGAGTTAGAAGGACAATATAGAGTAGGATATTCATCAGTGACGTATGATGCTGCATCAATCACAGTGGGGAAACCTTCAATTTCGAGATTCAGCTGGCCACTTGCAATCTTCTGCTGTGTGTTATTCTTCATGGATGCAAATGTGTCAGAGATTTCTGCCCACCTCTTTCCTGCATCAACATCAGGGTCCTGGGGCAGCTCTATGAAGAAATCATATGTGATCTCCAACTTATGTGTGTAACTTCGTTTGACCCTGCCACTTCGGGGAATCACTGGAGCCGCATACCTCCACATGGTTTCACCAGTGTTCCTCTTACTTACTGCGTCACCTCCCATCTGGTTGTCAAGTGTCACATCTCGTTTCCGACGTGACACTGGCCCACACTTAACAACGACATTGTCAAAACCGCAACTCCCAGGCACTCCGCACATTGCTTGTAAGTTTGATGATTTCATTGAACTGACGAATTGCTCCTTGATCAGTTTCTGTGTTTCATTTGATGTGCAGTCATTGCTGTAGTAGTGCTGCCAGTTTTTCTTTCGAGCTTCGTCCACGTAGTATTTTTCTGCAGAATGGAGGAAAAAAATTCAGTGTAGCTACTATGCTGCATAGAATACATTACCTGTGAAAATAGCAACATTAATTAAATATTAGTTTGAAATAAAGTAACTGGGAGTTACTTTGAAACAACCATTTTCATAACAATTCAAATAATATTTATGAGGTCAATACTTGTGTGGGTGTTTATTATCAAGAGAGTACGGTAATGACAGTTGTCACATGGAGATAATAATTTCTACCATATCCTTTCTTACTAAGTTGCCAATATTTGCTCTGCTCTGCTCTCGATGTGTATGTAGTGTTTTTGGGCTGTTTTAGGAATATTAGTAAGAATGTCCACGTGTTAGCACTTGAATGTTATGTAAGGGTACACTGGAAGGTTTTTAGTGCGGAGGAAATGCCTTTTCATTTTCCCTTCCTCATTACTCAGATCTTGATACAATGACCTTCCTAAAGTTCAAATTTTATCAAAACCGGAGTTTACTCATTTTGCATATATATATATATATATATATATATATATATAGATTTAACAAGATTTAACAAGATTTGCCATCCAAGCCAAAGGCCCAGATGGCAAGTGGACAAGGAAGCCATTGGCTTATCGAGAGTCCAACAATGTTCACCTACTTATAACCCGCCCTCCTGATATATGTGTCAACCTTGTTTTTAAACATATTCACGCTGCTAGCAGTTACACAATCTGTAGACAGTTTGTTCCATTCATTTATTGTCCTCTGTGAGAACGAGTGCTTCCTGATGTCCAATCTACATTGATCCTTTACTAATTTTACCTCATGTCCTCTAGTTCTGCTATCCTTCTTGAGTGAGAAAAACATATTTCTATCAATATTTTCATACCCATTCAATATCTTAAAAACTTCAATCTGATCTCCTCTTAACCTCCTTGTCTCTAGAGTTGTTAAACCACATTCTTTCAGGCGTTCTTCATAACTAAGGTCTCTAAGTTCTGGAATCATTTTAGTTGCTCTCCTTTGTATGCGTTCAAGCGTATCTATATCCTTCTTACGATATGGTCTCCATGCTTGTATACAGTATTCTAAATGAGGTCTAACTATTGCTTTATAAAGAGGTATAATTAACTTTTTTCCCTTATATGTTATGTTTCTTCTAATCAATCCAAGAATTTGATTACCCTTTGAAGCTGCAATACCACACTGCTCTGAAACTTTCATATCAGCGCTTATTGTAACTCCTAAGTCCTTTTCTTTTACAGTAGTACCAAGAACAGTAGCTCCCATTTTATAGTTTACATTCAAGTTCCCATGTCCTGTATGTAGGCATTTACATTTCCCAAAATTGAACAGCATCTGCCATTTCTCAGACCATTTCACTAATCTGTCTAGATCGTTTTGTAAATGTTGTTTATCACCATCAGTATTAACCTTTCTAAACAGTTTTGTGTCGTCCGCAAATTTCAGTACGTTACTTGTTATACTCTCCTCCAAGTCATTGATATAAATTAAGAATAATATAGGTCCTAATACTGATCCTTGAGGTACCCCACTCAAAACCGATTTCCAATTTGAAACTTCGCCATCTACTACAACTCGTTGTCTTCTGTCAGTCAGCCATTGTTCTATCCAGTCAGTTATGCTATCCCCGATACCATGGGCTTTTAATTTAAGTAGCAATCTTTGATGTGGTGATATATATATATATATATATATATATATATATATATATATATATATATATATATATATATATATATATATATATAAAGGTCAAGGTTAGTGACCTTCGCAAAAAAAAACTCCCATGTGATGTACATCTGTGCACTGGACAACATAGCACAGCAACTTAGCTTTATTATAAGACCAACATCAGCACTTTAGCACATGCAAGTAGAGCGAAAGTTTTGTTTACATATGTTGTTAATAACTTAATATATAATGCAAAATTATGAGGAAATGCCCAAAATCTCACTTAAAATGGTTACATCTCAAGTTTTTATAAAGGTCCCACTCTAATTGTTTGCATGAAACTTGTTGATACAATGACCTTGCTGATAATAAAAGGTGACCTTCACAACATTTTTCAAAACTGCCAATAAATGCAATAAATCTAAAACAAATTTCAGTCACAAGTCTGGGAATTGACAAATGTAAATTTCAGCACAGGTCCAACGTGTGTACCAAATTTAATTAAAACTGGAGGGGTTCGAGAACATTTAGGCCTTTTTTCAGTTAATTTCATATGGAATGACCCCAATTTTTTACTATTATAAATAACTATATTATTCACAAAACATAAAACAGCATACTGGTTTTGTATTTTAGATAATATTATATTCATAAACAAGTTATTATTATATTAAAACATGTTTTTCATTCAAATGAGATGGTTTATTTTATGGAAAAGGTATCTTCCATATTGTCCGTAGCATTGACTGATATTCCAACGTATGATCAAACCCAACACAAAAACACAAGTACCCAACACAAACTTTGTTGGACATTCCCATGATATCAAAGTTGATTATAAAAAAGAAATTATGCCAATACATGAATTTAAATTTTTTAAGTGTTTGACATGCTGATCTTGACTCAGCTGTCTACCGAGGTAAACAAAATGTTTTGGATATGTTAAAAGAAGTGTTTGAACACGAACATAATTTTTAAATCCTAAATTAGTTAATAATATTGACATAACATGATAAACTACTCAATGTAAAATTGGAGGTGTATGTGATTTCAATTGTCATAATATATACACACTTTACCATAATATAATTGAAATCATAGCTTTGTAAAATCTAATAAATATGCTACATTTTGCATTAGCACACACCAACAATATACATGGACCATTAATGTACTGATGAGTCAGATAACAGTTTGAATCATGCAAGTTTGAGCAAATGAAGGCAACTTCTGAATGTTATCCTTATATCTGAGATTCTACTGTATTAAGCACCAAGAACATTAAACTGAACATACTTGTGCAATCATCGGGTTTGTGCGACCAACTACCATTAAGGTAACTGCACACAAAATATTCATAGTGGTAGTTGAGGGGAACATTGAAGTCTTCATGGCAGGACATTTCACAGTGGATGCCAACATCCCCCCACTCACTACACGCCAGTGCTCCATTACCAGGCAACCTCAAGTCTGTACAAGTTTTAACTGCAATGAAACAGACAGACACACATCCAGGTAACAGTCATCAGTGTACATAGGTTCTGATATGAATACATGATCATAAACCTACTACATAAAATGTAATACTTTCATGTGGCATTCATGGTATACACAGTATCAAATGATATGATACTACATTTCTACACAGACATGCAAGTAATTCTGTAAATGTTTCTCTACAAAATGCGAACAGCAACTCAAAATTATTTATTATCTTCATGTTATATATATCACCTGTATTAATTTCCCACTATTTCTGCTAAGAATTAATGAGTACCGGTAGATCAAATGCCTACTTACTGTCACATTTAGGTGGTTCGTTGCTCCAGAAGCCCATTGAAGGCGCACTATCACTGCGCTCACAGGTAGTCAAATTATCACCGATCATGTCAAAGGGGTCACAGGTGAAGTTACAAGACTGTCCGTAGACAAGCTCTTGGGGACAAGATATGGTCAGCCCCTTTTTCCGTTCAATTGATGGGCAGATGGTTTCTGAAAACATTATAGCTTTGTGTGAATGGTTCATAGGCAACAAGTACAAGAAACATACAGACAATATATTAGATCAATAAGTGTTGAGAAGAAATAGTTATACACAGCAACTGCAGCTATTGCAACTAACCACAGCAACAGAGGCAGTGGTAGAGGGGTGGTGAGTGTGTCTATGTCACATACTACAATTAAGGTTCCAGTAAAAAAAAATGTTTTTAAACATCACTCTCTTCAGTCGGACTGATGATATGCCATTGCTCAATGGAAAGATTAATGTCAGTCCCATGTCCTTAATTGTGGTTGTAAAGGAACCACTGATGTTTACAAGCACCCTGGTAGTGAATAAAGGGATGTATGAGCAAATGTGCATGCAATGTTTTATGCGGAATAACAGCATAATACATACGTAACATTGTATGCATGAGGGCACTACATGATAGGACGTAACATGACCTCATGTGGTGGTTATATGTTGGTCGCCAAATCACCTGGGTGCCGCGCTGCAGATTACAGCGCCCTGGCTAAACCAGTGCTGGTAAGCATCAAACTTCTGAGGCGCTAGTTGGAAATTTTGCCCCCACCCACCTCCACCTCCTCCAATTATTATCCAGCCAAAGAATTACGGTTTGGTTCAGTAATCATATTGCTTCTTAAAAGCGATTGTAAATACTAGCCAGTAGTCATATAGTTTGTACTTGTATTGAATAGCTGCTGGAGCCATTTAAACATTATCTGTAGCAATGTGTGTCAGAGTGGCGTAATATGTCAGCAAATTGTACGTTTTGTTTTTTATGAAAATTCAATTAGGGCCGGCATGCTTACTGCGATTATGTGTCGATGTATATCGTTTTCATGTTGAGCAGCAGGATGACCCCCACCGATACGGGGTAAATTGTCTTTGCTAGCCAATGTAATACTATATCTATTAATTGTATGCGGTAGCTGATGAACAAATTAACTAATATCGTGATCAATGTTATGTGGTATGTGATTAATAAATTGTAATTCATTTGGTCTATTTCACTAATACCAGTGCAGTAGATACAAATGCTAGCAAAATAAGAGAATGCAACAATTAAGAGCTGGAATCTAACCAAGTTCTCATGATATATGCAACATGAAATTTAAAAAGTTACTTCCAAATTTGTGGTAGAACTATGCAAATGTCAACGCATCAGATTCAAATAATACAGAGCACACTGGGTCAACCAACCTCGCACATGTATTGTAAACCTGCATGGAACAGCTTCATTTTGTGCTGAGTCCCGGGCGGTGTATTCTATTTCATGCATGCCCACTTTAATGGGTGATCCTGGGAGTATTTCTTCATTGGAGGGAACTGGTGTAATGTCATGGTCCACGTTGTCATAAACAATGGGAATGGACCAATTTACAACAGCCGAGTCTTGGGCCCTGTCTGCAAATACCTCCAGTATTAACTGTCTTTCACATAGAGGTGATTTGAAGACTGGTGGTTCAGAATCTGAAAAACAGTATCATTGTTATCAATAGTAGAAATGGATCGCATTACAATTCAGATAGCCGACCAGTAATTGTTTTTTTACATTGTATGAACGCTGTGACGAACTGGCCAGTTGGCGCCTGGGCCAACCAGCCAGTACCTGGCGCTGATGAAAGTATCAAAGTGATTACTGCGAAGCTGGCCGACTGCAGCCTAGCATAACTGCCGCGTGCTCATTGGTTAATCGCGAAGAGGGATACTGCCTGAAGACAACTAAAATAATTAGCATAAATTAGCAGAGGGCTAGACCTCGCCTCCAATGGAAGTATGCTGCACCATGGTTGTACACTTCCATTTGTATACAGCTATTCCTATATTTGCCAATACGATATGTTACACTGTTTGCATCCAAGCTCAACTTATGTAACATATTTTGGCCTTTTTGAGGAAATAGCACATTTGTTTGAGACTTTGCGTTTAACAAGATTTAACAAGATTTGCCATCCAAGCCAAAGGCCCAGATGGCAAGTGGACAAGGAAGCCATTGGCTTATCGAGAGTCCAACAATGTTCACCTACTTATAACCCGCCCTCCTGATATATGTGTCAACCTTGTTTTTAAACATATTCACGCTGCTAGCAGTTACACAATCTGTAGACAATTTGTTCCATTCATTTATTGTCCTCTGTGAGAACGAGTGCTTCCTGATGTCCAATCTACATTGATCCTTTACTAATTTTACCTCATGTCCTCTAGTTCTGCTATCCTTCTTGAGTGAGAAAAACATATTTCTATCAATAATTTCATACCCATTCAATATCTTAAAAACTTCAATCTGATCTCCTCTTAACCTCCTTGTCTCTAGAGTTGTTAAACCACATTCTTTCAGGCGTTCTTCATAACTAAGGTCTCTCAGTTCTGGAATCATTTTAGTTGCTCTCCTTTGTATGCGTTCAAGCGTATCTATATCCTTCTTACGATATGGTCTCCATGCTTGTATACAGTATTCTAAATGAGGTCTAACTATTGCTTTATAAAGAGGTATAATTAACTTTTTTCCCTTGTATGTTATGTTTCTTCTAATCAATCCAAGAATTTGATTACCCTTTGAAGCTGCAATACCACACTGCTCTGAAACTTTCATATCAGCGCTTATTGTAACTCCTAAGTCCTTTTCTTTTACAGTAGTACCCAGAACAGTATCTCCCATTTTATAGTTTACATTCAAGTTCCCATGTCCTGTATGTAGGCATTTACATTTCCCAAAATTGAACAGCATCTGCCATTTCTCAGACCATTTCACTAATCTGTCTAGATCGTTTTGTAAATGTTGTTTATCACCATCAGTATTAACCTTTCTAAACAGTTTTGTGTCATCCGCAAATTTCAGTACGTTACTTGTTATACTGTCGTCCAAGTCATTGATATAAATTAAGAATAATATAGGTCCTAGTACTGACCCTTGAGGTACCCCACTCAAAACCGATTTCCAATTTGAAACTTCTCCATCTACTACAACTCGTTGTCTTCTGTCAGTCAGCCATTGTTCTATCCAGTCAGTTATGCTATCCCCGATACCATGGGCTTTTAATTTAAGTAGCAATCTTTGATGTGGCACTTTGTCAAAAGCTTTCTGAAAATCTAAGTAGATAATATCTACTGGCGATCCCACGTCTATCCACTTAGTGATTTCTTCCAAAAAACATAACATATTTGTTAAGCATGACCTTGCTTTAAGGAATCCATGTTGAGATGAATTTAATAATTTATGCTTAACGAGGAAGTCCACCATATGGTCTTTAATTAACCTTTCTAATAATTTACAAATCACTGACGTTAAACTCACTGGTCTGTAATTCTCTGACTTATTTCTCGAACCCTTTTTAAATAATGGTATGATGTTTGCTTCTTTCCATTCAAACGGAACAACTCCCTCTTTTAATGACAAGTTGAATACTCTTGCAAGTGGTATACTGATTTGATCTACTGTTTCCATTAGTAATTTTGGAGGAATCCCATCCACTCCCGGTGATTTGTTATCCTTCATTGCCCTTATTTTCTTAGCTACCAATTCTGGAGTTACAACTAACGGTCCTAAATATTCAGATTTAGCCCCCTGAAATTTAGCATCAGCAACTGGTAATGAACTAATATCTTCCTTGGTAAACACTGAACTGAAGTAACCATTTAGGTCTTCCGCCATTAAAAACCCCTGTGATATTATATTTCCAGCACTGTCTTCTAGAGGTCCAACCTTGTCTTGTACGTTTTGTTTACTCCTGACATATGCATAAAAACTCTTGCTGTCATTTTTTATGTTACATGCCAGTTTTTGCTCATAGCTTCTTTTAGATTGTCTGATTTCAGTTGTAGCTGCATTAAGTGCCTCTTTGTATTTTGCATAGTCTTCTTCCTTTCTGGTACGCCTATAAACCCTCCACATAGTTTGTTTTAGCATTATTTTTCTAATAGCCTCTTTTGACAAATGTTTCTTTCTACACCGTTTTCCTTGTTTTCGGAAGGGAACAAATTTATCGATGATACTCTCAATTTCATATTTAAGAATGTTCCAGCATTCAATTGCGGTCTTATTCATCAGCATGTTATTCCAATCTAGCTGTGCTAAGTATTTTCTCATATCTTTGTAGTTACCTTTGTGGAAGTTTCTCTTGTACGTTTTCTTATTTTTACTTTCTGATTTTACATTGATGTCAAAATGTATTTGATTATGGTCACTATTACCCAATGGTTCAAATATTTTTACATTGTCCACTAATTCTTTTTGTGATGACAAAACTATATCTAATACATTTTCTCCCCTGGTTGGTTCTAGTACGTGCTGAGTAAGAAAGCTATCCTGGATTAAACATAGAAATTGTTGATCCTCAATCCCTGTGCTCTCTAGAGAATTCCATTGTATGTGTCCATGGTTAAAATCTCCCATTATGATACATTCCCCTTTACTAACTTCCTTTATAGCGTTTTTTATTTTTGTGTTGTCCTCTTCGTTTATGTTTGGACTTCGGTAAACTAATCCAATAGTTAATTTTGAATTTCCTGAAACAATTTTGCACCAAACAGCTTCATCGCAATCTGCTTCCCTTTCTAGTTTTATTTCATAAGCCTGAATAGATTCTTTAACATATAAAATAACTCCCCCGCCCCTTCTTCCTATTCGATCTTTCCTAAACATTACGTATCCTGTCAGTCCTAATTCAGCATCTGTAATATCTATGTTGGCCCATGATTCAGTTATACCAATTATGTGAGGGTCAATATCTTCTACCATAATGTTTAATTCGTTTTTCTTATTTACTATGCTCCTTGCATTTAAACATACGCATATATAACCTTTTTCAGAGATGTTTTTCGGATGATTTGATATTGGTTTATCTGTGCTAGTGGCCTCTTGTTCTGCTTGAGACACCTCTAGGTAACCCCCCTGCACTTCTAGTTTAAAGAATGTTTACTTCCAAAAACATTTGTCATTGTACCCAAGTCGCTATCTACTGCTGCTGAAAGTTTGTCCGCGAATACTGCCGCCCCCTTTCCACTTAAATGAAGCCCATCCTTCATGTACATATCTGCCCTCCCAACAAAACTTCCCCATAAATCCACAAATCCAACTTCCTCTTCCCTACACAGCCTCTGGACTAACATGTTAATTGCCATCCCCCGACAATTTCGATATTTGTGACCCCTCCTGCCCATTACAGGTAAAATCCCTGACAGTATTACCTGCTCAACCCGCGTCTGTTTTAGTGTTCTGACCAACTGCCTATATTTCCTAACTATGGCAGTTGTACCCTCCCTCTCTACGTTATTTGTCCCTACGTGTACTAAAACAGATCCACCCTTACCCGAGCCTACGATGTTTTTTACCCTCTCAGTTATCGCCTCTATTTTGGCTCCAGGCAAGCAGACCACCACATCATCTCCCTTGTTTAAGACTCTGTCGGTCTTCCTAACTATCGAATCCCCCACAAACACCCTCGCTCTCTTCCTCACCCCCTCTATCACTGCTGCAGAATAACTCTTCCTTTCGATCCCCTCCATCACATTCTGTCCTGACCCCTTCCCTCCTGTCTCCCCCACTTCCCACTCCTTTGCTCTTGTCTCTCCCACTCCCCTCTCCTTCACTCCGGTTGTTTTCCCTTCCGTCTCCCCCACTCCCTTCTCCTTCCCTCCTGTCTCCCCTACTCCCCTCTCCTTCCCTCCGGTTGTTTTCCCTCCCGTCTCTCCCACTCCCTTCTCCTTCCCTCCTGTCGCCGCTACTCCCCTCTCCTTCACTCCGGTTGTCTTCCCTCCCGTCTCCCCCACTCCCTTCTCCTTCCCTCCTGTCTCCCCTACTCCCATCTCCTTCACTCTGGTTGTCTTCCCTTCCGTTCCTTTCCTTCCCGTCTCCTTACGTCCTGTCTCCCTATGACCTGTCACCTTCCCTCCTCTCAGCTTCCTCCCAGGCTGAGGTGAGCTCTCCCTAGCATCTCTTGTGTCTTTCGACACTTTATCGTCTACAGTTCCCCCACCGGAACTACTGGCACAACTCCCCTGTTCCCTTCCTACCATTGCCACAACGAGCAGCCTCAGCTCTTCCAACTCCACCTCTAGTTCCTTCATCCGTGCGCATCCCCTACACTCAAAACTAAAACTATCTGCCTGGACCTCAGCCCAGGACTTCTCGCACCCAGACTTGACGAAATCCACCCAGTTGCTGCAACTGCCACAAATTAAATGCCTTGTGGCCTTTAACTGCCGTTTGCACGGCGCCATCATACAATTTATTTTTAATTAGTTTGCTACGTTAGCCTTGAATAAGGCTGTTTTTGTGATCAAAAGAACACTTTAGGCTAAAAATCCTGCCACCTGGCGAATACGGAGAACACTGTGTAACAAAACAACGAAGTCAGTGTGTACTAATTTACGCTAAAATCCTGCTGTTAATTCCTTTTTACCGAAAACGTTGACTACCACTATGTCAGATATTACCTTATGTATGTAATTTAAGTAAATAGATCACTTTATATATATATATATATTAGCCAATGTAAACTATTCACTATGCTATCTCAATTTTCGAATAGTAAACAACCCTATTATCGCTCGCTGAATTCCCCGACAGAATCCGAAACTAACTTACTCTAAAATACTCCCTCTGACTAATAATTAACAAAACCTGTTTCCTAATATATGTCTACAATACGTTTGTGTATAATATATATTCAATAGTAATACTTATTCTATTTGATATACCGCGTTTTTCTGTAAATGATCTACACCAAATTCAAGTCGCTGCACCAAGTCCAAGTAGCCGGAAGTCGTTGATTCTGTGAATGCCGGCCTCAATACATAAAACTGCACATGCGCTTATCAGTCACGCTGGTTAACATGTCAGCCCTCAGTCAACTGAAAATTGACCAGAATCTCCAACTTTTAGAACACAATCTGCATAAACCATTGATACTGTTGATTTTAGTTGCATGTGATTAATTTTTATCTCTTTTAGGTGCATAGCTAAAAAACCACAACTTTTGTTTTGTTTAAAATATGTGAATTGTTTTCTTAGTCATTTCTTACACCGGAACACAATATATAATGTGAAGGGCACTGTTCTGAATGCGAGTCCATACCTTCACATGCGGACAATGTTCCAGACCATGTTTGGTCATCTCTGCAGGTGATGTAACGTGTAGCACTACGTGGCAAGCGGAATCCTTCTAGGCACGCAGTCATACACGACGAATGCAATGAATTCTCATCATTGCACATCAGGGTACCATTCATTGGTGCTATTACTTTGGGACACTTTTTCTCTACAATCAATCAATATACACAGTATTATTCTTACACATTTACCAAGTCCTTGCCATAATGGCAAGTGGACAGGGAAGCCATTGGCTTAACTATTGAGAGTCCAACAATGTTTCATCTATGATTAACCCATCCTAATCAGACATCTGTCAATTTTATTTTAAAACATATTCAAACAGCTAGCATTAACACAATCATTAGATAATTTGTTCCGTTCATTTCAATGGAACAAATTTGTTCCACTCGATTCATTCTCTGTGAGAACGAGTCTTTCTCATACCAAACTTACACTGTTCCTTTAATTACTAAAGCTGTTTTGTGTCCTTTGGTTCTACTGCCATCTTAAGTTTGAAGAATATATCTCTATCAATATCTTCATAATCATTAAATATTTTTTAAACTGCTATTGGCCTCCTCTCAGTTTCCTGGTCTTTAGTGTTGTCAAACCACATTTTATTAGGCATTTTTCATAACTATGATGTCTCTCAGTTCTGGAATAAGTTCTTTGTTGTATTCTTTCTAGCTATATCACGATATCGCCTCCAAATTTGTATGCATATCCTAAAGGAAGCCTAACTAACCTTTTTTTTTACATGGGTACAATTTGTTGTTTCTCTTTAGTAGTCCTTATATGTGGTATTTCTCTTAATTAGCCCTAGAATTGTGATCGCCCTTTGAAACCGCAATAACACATTGTTACTTCTCAGTTCACTGACTGGATTGTACTACTAAATTCTGCTAGTAGGCACCACTTCATAAATTTCCTGTTTTTCAATATTTCAACTAATAGAAAGCCATGGGCCCATGTAGGATTATTTTTAAGATCTGCACAATTACCTATCAAGCACTTTCATTCAAGCAACCAAGACAGCCCAGACAACTTCGATCATCTAATTCCAATCTACTTTTTGTTTCCAGTGTGAAGACAAATGTTGGAACAACAGCTTTTTCAGTTGCTGCACCGACTCTGTGGAACTCACTCTCTGTTGGTGTTAAGGGGATACCACCAACAGATAGGAGTTTTTATTGCATAGCTAATGTAATAGATTTTAGCCCAAACTGTACAGTGGATCTGAGTAAAAAATATATTGAATTTTTTGCCAGACCCCTGCAATTCTTTCAGTTTCTTATTTACAACACCTGATATTATGCAACAACAACGAGATATTTAGTGTATTGCCATTACTTCATATTTTTTTTTGGATAAAAACACCACATTTTACATTACGACTATTAAGATCACACTAAAACAATACATTAAACCAAAAATATTTATTTGTAGTTGTATAATGAATACAACAAGGAGCAAACCAATCAAAACTTCATTGGTGTAGCGTCATTATTACCAAAGATATGATGTTTCAAAATTTATAAAACACGTTTTTTTTTGCAAATGCCCATACAAGATTAAAAAACGGGATTTACTACTTGAAAGAGACATGCTTTATCCATGAATAAAAGTGATTTAGAGGTATGTAATTGCTACAAATGTTAACTTTATGGATAATAAATATACAAAGCTATCAGAATACAGGGGAAACACATGTTGAGTATTTTTGTCAAAAATGCCATTTCACCTGGGCTGTCTCCCCGTAAACTAAAAACCCACCTGCCTAAACTTGCTTATCCTCCACAGCTCCTCAGTGTACCAATCCAACTGTTAACAACGGGAACTGCTGCAACTGTTAAACTGTTGAGTCAGGCAGTATATACAATGATTAGCTTACTTGAGCATGTCACATCGTCCCCTGTCCATCTACCACTTCTACACGTCATGGTCGGGTTTCCAGTCATCTCGTAGCGTTCATCACAAACAGCTGTACACTCAGTGCCAGTCGACATAGGGCACTCTTCATTGTACCGGCAGTCATAGAACCCATATCTAGGGTGCCGCATTGACCAACACTGCTCAACTGTACAACAAAATATACAAACATTATCAATACATGAAAGTGAATTGTCACGATTTTAGTTCTAGTCAGGTGGATGGGTTAAGCCACCAAAATGAGTGTGTGCATGTATGTATATGTAGGTACGTACAAACCTGCACACACAAACATGAACTAGATGTCACATATGATGAACACAAGAATTCAGCCATGCCACATAATAAATAAATACACTGTAGAAACATAATCATTCATTTCAGAAGTCTAGCTTCTAACCAGTTAGTTTGATATCACACGGCTTCGTATGCCAACCAATGCACACAGCGAGTTCTTCCGCAGCAAGCATTTATTATTTCATTAAATTAGTTGCACAACCAACGGCCCTAAAAATATATTCTTACATTATGCGAACTCAAAGTTGTGGCATGAATGAGACAGTTTAAACAATCCTACTCCACTGCCATATCGCATTTTAGAATATGCTACCACACAAATAATTCCCACAATATTTCTGTAGTAGAAATAGATGGGTTCTAAACATTTTAATAAAAGCCTGTGGTAGTTGAATTGATGACAGTAAAGAAGGTTTTTCAAACCTAATTGATGAGAGTAAAGAGTTTTTCAAACCTTTCACGTCAAAGGAAAACATGCATGTGCTGTGTAAGCCATTAGCGTTTGTAGCCATGTAGGTCACAAAGTGGGAACCACGATTAAACCGATTCCCCGACCTAGCAGTCGGACTTGTTTGCTGCACACTGTAAAACACACAAGAGAAATATACACATGATGAAGATGTACAAATGATGAAGATGTACAAATGATGAAGATGTACAAATGATAGCGATGTACAAATGATGGAGATGTAAAAAACGTATAACAAAAAAGTCAGTACTTCAGGCCGTGCAGCATCCAACCCTTGTTGGGCTGCCAGAATCATGTCAGTGCCCCTGTTTTTCAGGAGGCTGAATGCCTGGTAGATGCCATGAAGAAGTTACAGGTCATGAATAAGTCACAGGTCCACGGGCATCTGGAGGCGGGAGAACATGTCCCCTGGATCTGGGTGTTTGTAAAATTTAGGTCTTATGGCCAGTAGACTTATTACTATTTGTGTTAAGTAGATCATACAGTATATTTGTAAATTAATTATATACAATTATATAATTATTGTTCATTGAAACTAGACATTTTGGTAAGTGTAAAGATTTTGGGTCGAAATCAGACAGCAGAATGTTTTGCCTCCCTCTGGAAAAAAGCCTGCGGACGCCCCTGCACAGGTCATGAAGAAGTCACACATCGGGACAAGATTCATAAATCATACAGCTCCATCAACTGTGCAGTATGTATTCATTGACAGCTAACATAACTGCAGATTCATAGTGTTTGGAGCCTAGCATGCAAAATGGTAAATTCAACCCCTGGTAATATACAGAGTTGTAAATAAACCATCCTAGATATCCATGCCATTAATTCACACAGTTTCAACCAGTTGTTAATTTATACAGACTGACAACTAACTGATAGGTATTTATCAATGCACTGAACTGTTATTTTTAAAAATCTAAAAAAAATTATAACTTGCACTATAAAGTTTCTTTACACATTGAATTGATATGATTAGCCAAGTTCTTTTTTGCTGCTGCCTTATTACCTGGCTCCGTCAGATGCAGTTGCATCATCCCATGTGACAATGGCATCACATCTACCTTCCTCTGCAGTGAATGTTGTTGATGGGGGATGACACTGTATCTTTGGTGGGAGTACTTTTACATAATCTATCACCTTTTCTATGGGAGCAGGAGCTACAACAAAATTATCCTTTTAAATAACATTACTTACATATATCGTCCACTTAACTTGGTGACACAATGACTTCCTTCCAGTGGTTTTGGTTCATCAAGGTATTTTATCAGTTAGTCCCATGATTATTCCAATTATCCAGTCATCATCCAGAGCCAGGACCACGTGTCATCAATGTATTACCATTTTCAAGAACTATTATTCGAGATATATCTTAATCACAAATGGTTGATCAAATTGTACACTTGGAGCAACTCGCTTTCTCAACAAATACCATGTTTTGTTTGCCAGACAGTAGAATCTGATGACCAGGCACGGAACTGAGTGGTGCCATCTGGTGACCAGGCACGAAAACTAATTGTGCTAGAACTTATTATCGATTATTCTACATTATATGTAGATAATAAAAGACATACTATAGTTCCACATATGTATATTAGTTCTCCAACAATCTGCCGTTGAAGTTGTGTGTTTTTATGGATTTGATATAGGATTTGATATTGCGTTATAATCTATTGATTAGATAAAAACACAAAATATGTATATTTGACTTTTTTTTTCAACATGAAGCATTGTTCCTGCCTTTCATATTGAAAATAAAGTGGAATTTTATTTCCATGGCCACATTGCATTTTTGGCTGCTAAATATAGGCCACTTTTCACTTTTTTTCTTCTTTCACTTTTCATTTGAAATGGTCATAACTGAGAAACTATTCGAGCTACAGCCCTATGGTTTGACTGTTTGGTTATATTGACCAGTAGATGAATTGTTTAAATTTTGGTTGAATTCAAAATATGAGTGCAACATGCATTGATCTGAGACGGAATGCCCCATATATAAGTTGGATATCATTTAGTGATTCATTGTTGATTATCAGGTCATTATCTTACTGTTCATAAACAAATAATATACAAATGTTCTACTGGTTTAAAAGACTGTGATACAGAGTTGAACATTTAGTAATCTGTGGTCAACCACCATATTATTAGTAATAGCATGCAAGTACAACTCACCAGTACCGCCATCGTCATCATGATTAGGAACTACAACAAAATCATCCTTTTTAAATAACAAATGACTCCAGTTATACAGAATCGGATGTGTCATCACTGCATTAGCATTTTTAAGAACTGTAATTCAAGATATGTCTAAATAATCCAAAGTCTTAAATCAATGTATATATTCATTATTGATTTTCTGGCTATCATCTTATTGTTAAAAAGCATATATTTTTTTAAATTATACTAATTTTAACTAAGCCAAAAGTACCTCTTGTCCACTAGCATTCAGTTTGTGCATTTCAAGCACTGTGTGGCGCAGTGAGCGTTTTGCCATTTTTATGATCTGGCCTGGACTTTGATGTTTACAAACCAGACCTCGCTGGAAGAGGCAGAGCTTTGAAATATCACCACTTGTCAGCTGTACACAACTTCTGTGGCAACTGATAATTCACCAAGCTAGCATATCACCCGGAACGGAACGGGGTGGTATGGTGAACAACATTCAATGGTGCTCTATACGATGATGTTTATACTGTTCTCTGCTAAGATTCTTTGGAATTAATTTGTAAGTTATTTGTAAACTAGGATTTTGCTGGCTAATGACAATCGAAAATAATAACCTGGAGATGAACAGCCGGAAATGTCTATCATCAGTTGACACACGATGTGCAAAAGTTGATTAAACATTAAAAACAACAATAAGTGCAATCGATAATTGTTTCACTTCGTTTTTCAACCAATCTCAAAGCATCAAATCGATTTGGGAATGCACATATCCCGTGCCACTTGATATTGCGATTCACCGTGCACCAATTCCATATTTTCCGGTACGCAGCCAATGCGCTGGGTCCAACGAAGACAGGGACTACTGTAATCATGAACTGTTTCATATACATGGCTAAAATGTATTAGCACTACCTTATCTATAATATCATACAATTGTTCTATCTGTCGTAATAGTTGTTTTTGAAGTTGTGGGCATTGTTTGGTTTTGCACATATAACGTAGTCGGAGGATTAAGCCCCGCCTCACCATCCAGAGCAGCTCCAAAACAAGGACCGCTGTAGCGTTTCACTAACATTCTTATAAGCTAATAAGGTCGATTTCACTCCTGAGCTATGACAAAACAGAAAAGTGTGTTTCACTAAGAATTCATCATAAAAATCGCTCCTGTGAATGCCCCTTATTAATGACGAAATTAAACCACTCTTTAAGGCCGGCATATCCATAACAAACAGTAAAAATAACATATTGAGTACGGATTTACGCAGAGTTCAACTTTTTCACAGCCAAATAATCTTCAAAATGTAAGTGATGAATAATTTGCAAATGGCTATTGTTTACAGAATGTATTTAGCAACACTGTGTTTGATGGCATCACAAAGGTCAAGGTCAATTGTTCGGGAAGCATTTGCTATTAAATTTTTACATTGTAGTTGCATCTTACTCAAAATCTAACCTTCATATTTGCTCTACTGGACGATACAATTTCGGTTGAGGTTGTTGGCGCTCTCCAAGATCTATTGTATTGAAAACTGTGAAAACTTACATTGTACATGTACATTTCCCAGAAATAGTTTCCTTTGTGACATGGCGATGTATTTTATATTACATTTTGGCACTTCACTCAGTAAGCAGAAAGTCAAATGTGGTTAAAAAATGGCCAATGGAATGTATTTTCAGTAACTTTTCAACAACTATTGTGCCTACTGTAGAGCTTATAATGAAAGTGCAGCTCCTTAGCTTATGGTGGACATGGCTGGGGTCAATTACATTTAATCAATTCCAATTTCTTTCAATTAAATTTAATCAATTCCAATTAATTTTTTTTTAATTCATTTGTTTAAATTTCAATTCAAAATCCTGCTCAAATCTTTCAATTCAAATTCAATTCAAATTCAATTCAAATTCAAATTCAAATTCAAATTCAATTCTAATCCAATTCGATTCCAATTCCGAATTAATTCTATGGGAGTTTTTCCAACGCAAACACATGGGATTATAGTAATATGTAAGACATTTTTTTTCTGTAATAGAGGAACTTTTTTCAAAAGTAATAGTAATAGATCCTAAGGTAATAGGTAATAGTCTATTACTTTTCTAATACATCTATTGCTGCAAACTTACAAAATATCAGGTTTGTTTGCATGTTATTCCAGCTGCTAGTAATTGTAAACAATGTTCAGACAATGGCTGAGCCATTATTCAAACAACATGAAAAGGCCAGTAGGCTGATCACTTTATGGTTTCAGAAACACCTGCTCAATGAAACAATGCAGGAGTAGCAAGCCAATTACTAACTGTTGGGATGCCCCATTGGGGTGGCTATGGCTTCACACATTCCTAGCACACACAAAGGGCATGGTTTCAGATATATGCAGACAGACAACAGATGTTATCTTAGAGCAGGAGCTGCAACCAGTATTAAATTCAAAGTAAGCTCATCACACCATAGTTTTATTTGAGCAGAACTTCTGGGTTCTTTTTGCCACATGCTAACACTGCCACGCAGACCCTTTGTTCAAATTTGGACAAATGTTCTCACCTCAGATCTTCAAATGGTGTACAAATGTATGTTTTTCTGCTACAAAGACTGAGTTCATATAAAATTGTAGGGTTGGATTGAGGACTACATTGGAAATAGAACCACATCACACCAGCACAAGAAAATGAGGTTCAAATAATATTATTTTAATTCAAATTCAAATTACTCGAAATCTTTCAACTGAAATTCCGCTTGGTAAAAATCTTTCAATTTTAATTCAGGAATTGAACCGAATTAAATAATTCCAATTCATTTTTTAATTCACCCCAGCCCTGATGATGGATTTAAAGAGTATCTTAGTGAAACATATTTTAAAATGTTCTTAAAATGTTAGGATTCCTTATGAGCTCTTTATCTTAGTTAAATGATCCCCACATGTGTCATCAACATATTACCATTTTAAACTGTATATATATTATATATAAATATATATATATATATATATATATATATATATATATAACCGCCATATAATTACTATATATACAAGAGTGCACAAGAACAACTCACCAGCTCCTCCGCTAGAACCAGGATTAGGGGCTACAAAAAAATCATCCTTTTTAACTAACAAATGACTCCAATTATACAGGATCACGTGTCATCACCATATTACCATTGTCAATAATGGTTATTCAAGATAAACCATTTCTTTAGCAATAAAATGGTACCTCATTCATGTTTTTACGATGATTATTAGCAGAGTTATGAGTTTTTGAATGTAACTTTGCTACAGAGGATTGACCTTGACCTTGACCTATCCCGTAACCATCTGTGGTCGTTGGGGCACCTCTGATGATAATCGCACAATCTGTTTCCATCTTTGTCAGTCTTTTGTTGCCATTTGTAGAAGTCGAGGCCTGTCCATTCTCTGATGTTGTTATTCCAGCTTTTTTCTGCCTACCTCTCATTCTTTTCCCTCTCACTGTGCTTGCAGGATGGTTTTTGCTAGGCCAGTAGATCTTGTGACATGTCCATATCTTCTTAGTATGTGTCTTCTGACTGTGGTCAGGATGTCTTCGTGTTGTCCAATGCTTCGACTGATTATCTTTCTGACTTCTTCATTGGTGACATGGTCTGTGTACGAGATGCGCAAGATGTTTCAGTAACTTCACATCTCCAAAGCTTGTA
Organism: Lamellibrachia columna; assembly: GCA_963662155.1. Classification (NCBI taxonomy): domain Eukaryota; kingdom Metazoa; phylum Annelida; class Polychaeta; order Sabellida; family Siboglinidae; genus Lamellibrachia; species Lamellibrachia columna. Next base: position 4,044,073 of record OY759271.1, on the reverse strand, counting down.
TTTGTCTTTTTAATTCTGCTGTTAGGGTCCATGTCTCGCAAGCGTATAGTAAAATCGATATGACAAGTGCACGCTTCAGTCTTATTTTGTTTTTCAGGGTGATGTTGTTGTTTTTCCACATTGGTTTTAATCTTGCCATTGCAGCTGAGGTTTGTGCAATTCAAAGGATTTCTGATTTTTATCCTTCATCTAATAGTGTTGCACCAAGATATTTGAAGTTAGCGACGATTTCTAGTTCTTTCCCATTGACGAGTATCCGTTCTTGTATGTCATTTGAGTTGTTAGTCATGAGCTTCATTTTCTCTGCATTAATTTCCATCCCATAGTCTGAAGAGGTTTTGTCCAGGCATTTCTCTATGTGGGCCAGTTCTTGTTCATCTCCTGCTATGGTGTCAATATCATCAGCAAATCGCATGTTTGTGATTGTTCTTCCTCCAATGCTGACTTTGCCTATGTGACCTTCAAGTGCAACTGTCATGATGCGTTCTAGGAAGATGCTGAAGAGTGTTGGGGGAAGAGGACAACCTTGTCGTACTCCGACTGTGGTGTGGAAACTGGAACTGTTTTCACCACAATATTTTTGTTAAAGGTTAATGTGCCATCTGGTGTCAAACAGTTACCTCATCATCTGGTGTCAAACAGTTACCTCATCATCTGGTGTCAAACAGTTACCTCATCATCTGGTGTCAAACAGTTACCTCATCATCTGGTGTCAAACAGTTACCTCATCATCTGGTGTCAAACAGTTACCTCATCATCTGGTGTCAAACAGTTACCTCATCATCTGGTGTCAAACAGTTACCTCATCATCTGGTGTCAAACAGTTACCTCATCATCTGGTGTCAAACAATTACCTCATCATCTGGTGTCAAACAGTTACCTCATCATCTGGTGTCAAACAGTTACCTCATCATCTGGTGTCAAACAGTTACCTCACCATCTGGTGTCAAACAGTTACCTCATCATCTAGAGAAACAAATATTGGTGTACGCTTATGAATATAAGAACCGATTTCTTAAAAAAATTTCATATCTCAATTTTTTTTCAAGTATACTGAGCACTTAATAGGATGAATATGGTATATATATATATATATATATATATATATATATATATATATATATATATATATATATATATATATATATATATATATATATATATATATATATATATATATATACCATATTCATCCTATATATATATATATATATATATATATATACAGTGTACATACATATATACATACAAGTTGATATTGCTTAAAAATTCATTATTGATTATCAGGACACCATCTTATTGTTCATAAACACGTAATATTAAATTTGTTAATTGGCTTAAAAGACTGTGCTGCACAGTTTTAAATTTAGTAATCTGTGGTCAACCATCGATGACTGTTAATGCCTGGAGATAGGAACAATATATTGACTACTCGATAAACATGTAATACTAGCTCAGAAAATGAGTCATGACACCTAAGTCCACGATCATCTGCCTCATATATTGACTACTCGATAAACATGTAATACTAGCTCAGAAAATGAGTCATGACACCTAAGTCCACGATCATCTGCCTCATATATTGACTACTCGATAAACATGTAATACTAGCTCAGAAAATGAGTCATGACACCTAAGTCCACGATCATCTGCCTCATATATTGACTACTCGATAAATATGTAATACTAGCTCAGAAAATGAGTCATGACACATAAGTCCACGATCATCTGCCTCATATACGTAAATGCAAGGAATTGGTTATTGTCAATTCATAAAAAAATTTATCAAACTATTTTAAATTACAAAATTACCACATCTTTGTAATTTCCTGAGCAGTCAAATGCAATATCAAATTATGGTTGAGGTCCCTATTCGTTTAAATTTATTTAGCATTTTAAAAATGCATATTTTGAAGGGGAAAAAACAGTTATTGCAGTGATGCAGCATTTGTAAGATCGAGCTTCAGTCATCACTAATACTGCTGGCATATGATTTCAGTGTTGCTGCTGTTGTTTTTCTACTTGCTTGCTGCTTTCACTTTTATTTTTTTTTAATAATGCTTCTGAACGTGAGCTTTACAAAACCATAACAGTTTCAATAATAAAATGAAATATGCTTACCTGGACACCATGTAAATGTTAGCAAGTCGCCTATGTAACATGCAACAGCTACCCCGAAACTTGTGTCAATACCAGTAACACCTCCAACAAACTGTGCTCCTTTAACAACGGCTTTTCCAACATCGTTGACTGCTCGTCTAGCATTGTTGACTACTCGTCTAACAGATCTAAACCAGCCTCGTTTCGGTCTAACCAGAGCCTGGTCTTTATCTAAAAATATCACAAATATTTCATAATATCAGTCATCATAATCACCACTTTTATTACTGTAATAGTTAGTATCACATCATCTTTAGTACCGGTAGCTTTAAAATGCAGCTGTTGAACCGGGCTACTGACGCTAAAAATTACGACACATCATTCATTGTACGGACATTTGTCAATTTAATTTGCGTTCAATTGAAACATGTTTAATGTAACTGGAACGGTGATATAATGTTCTTTATGTTAACATAACACTTGTCACTGTTATTAATTTATTTGCTAGATTGATTGCGCATGATTAAAAAACCATGTAAGCAAGATAGGCACGCCTCTGATTCTGTAAAATGGTACAGGCTTCGGTGAAACTTGAACAGAACACAGGACACCTTAGTTCTTTGAAACACGTAACGAGTTTAGACCGGGGAACTGGTTTAGGAAAAAATCAAGGAAGTAATAATAAATATTCATTGAACAAAATCTGCCCTGAACCGAGAGGTTGGCCAGGAGCTCCCACCAGTCCTTCAATTCAACCAAGTTTTTTGTGAGGTAAATAAGTTGTCTAATGAAACAATCCAAGAAACCAGAATGTCCATTAATTCAAGGATTATTTTATACATAAAATAAATATTACAGTATTTTTAAACTGTATTTATGAGAACAATTATTCTATTTTACTATGTGCACACTTACTAACACTGAATTTCATGGACAAATATTACTAAGTACAGTAGTAACATCCCTTAAACTTTGCTGAATGCAAAGAGCCACATGCACATACCTGAAGACTGACGGCATCCCAGTCTTTGACCTGCCCAGTATCCACCATTGTCACACAGTCGATATGCTTTCCTTTGACCAGCCGAGCACCTATAATACACAGATGTACAATTCTAAGCACAGTGTAGTTCAGATGACATTTTAATTGTATGTAGTTCACAAACATAGAGTAGATTAATTTAAACGCACTTCCTGATATATGGATTATAAAGTAGTAATTGCATTTTAGGTTCTTTAATCATAGTTACTGTGCATTAATACCAGTTTCACGTTAGGCAGTGCCACTGGAGCGATTGACCACTCACCAATACGTAATGCTATGCATCTTTTTAACTTTACAAACTTATGCACCCAACCATCCCTTATTGTTGTCATAAGTGACATGTTTATATATGTTTGTTCGTATGCCTCCTAATGTGGAATGGCACAGATATTCATTACTGGAATGTGCTAAAAACAAAGCATTATCTTGAAGATTCCAAACAGAATAACATGTGGTTTCTCAGAAATATATTCATTGCAAAACATTTTACCTGATTCTGCATAGTTACCTGATTCTGCAGTGCGTGCCAGGAGCCACAAAGAGTGATGCATCAGTGTCCACAACATTGTCTGTTTTCCCGAAGTTGAAGCAGTCAATGACAATGTACTCATCCCTCAAAGTCTGTAGTGGACAGTTTACAACTGCCACGCTGTGATCAGTTTGCTGTAGAAGTTCAACATGATATGTACATTACATTTACAGATCAAAATCATTAAAGTCACTGTACATAATATTAATTTTCTTAGGAAACTATATTGATCAGAGACAATATATTTAGGTAATTCTTAAATAGTTCATTTGTGTGTCATCGGGCTATGCCCATTTGTGTGTCATCGGGCTATGCCCATTTGTGTGTCATCGGGCTATGCCCATTTGTGTGTCATCGGGCTATGCCCATTTGTGTGTCATCGGGCTATGCCCATTTGTGTGTCATCGGGCTATGCCCATTTCAAAATCCACCTATTCCAATTGTGCTGTGCTGCATGTCTTGATAAAGTGTAAAAAATTCTCTGAAATGTACATCCATAATGCCAGATTCCACACTATGTATGATCATTGTAAAACAGTTCACTTTGTTCTATTAATTTATCAATCTTGTTTAATTAATTAATTAGTTTCTTGTTCCATTCAAAATAATGGTTGAGACATTTGATTATTCTTTTGCTATTCACGAGTCACAACAAAATAATTATAAAATTAACTGAATTAATTAACTTCCCTGAAAACCATGTACATTTATGTAAATTCAGCCAACAAAGACTGGTCAAATATTACAGTTTTTGACATATTTGAAATCTAGAACTAGATTTAGAAATCTATCAATGTGCCAAATTTAATTGATAACAACTGAATATAACTGTTTTTGTTACAGTTTTAATTAAATGTGCCCCAACTTTGGGTCCATTTTTTGGTTCATTGTTATTGTAAAAGAGATAGGCCTTGAAGAAAGAAAATTATTTAATCTTAAAAAAATCATATCTCGAAAAGTACTTTACCGATTTTTAAACCATTTTCACATTTCAATATTACATAGCTGCAGCCATATCATAAAATATAAAACAATACAGATATGCAATTTTTTATTTTCAGTGTTTCTATCAATATTTTCATACCCATTCAATATCTTAAAAACCTCAATTTGATCTCCTCTTAACTGCCTTGTCTCTAGGGTTGTTAAACCACTTTCTGTCGTTTTTTATAACTAAGCCTAAGGTCTCTCAGTTCTTGAATCATTTTAGTTGCTTTCATCTGTATTCTTTCAAGCGTATCTATATCCTTCTTACGATATGGTCTCCAAGCTTGCATACAGTACTCTAAAAGAGGCCTAACTATTGCTTTATACAGAGGTATAATTAGCTTTTTTCCTTGTATGTTATAATTCTTCTAATCAAACCAAGAATTTAATTACCCTTTGAAGCTGCAATGCCACACTGCTCTGTACATCCAAGTTCCGTATGTCCTGTATGTAGGCATTTACATTTCCCAAAATTTAACATCTGCCATTTCTCAGACCATTTCACTAATCTGTCTATATTATTTTGAAAATGTTTATCACCATTATTGTTAACCCTTCCCAAAAAAAAATTTTCATCTGCAAATTTCAGTACTTTGCTTGTTATATTGTCATCCAAGTCATTGATATATATATTAAGAATAATAAAGGTCCTAATACTGATCCTTGTGGTACCCCACTCACAACTGATTTCCAGTTTGAAGCCTCTCCATCTACTACAACCCTCTGCCTTCTGTCAGTCAGTTATTGTTCTACCCAGGTGATTATGCAATATCCAATACCATGGGCTTTTAATTTAAGTAGTAATCTTTGATGTGGCACTTTGTCAAGTTTTCTAAAAATGTAGGTATATAATATCTACTGGTTATCCCTCGTCTCGTCAGTTAGTGATTTATTCCAAAAAAACATAACATATTTGTTAAGCATGACCTCACTTTTAGGAATCCATGTGAGATGGATTTAATAATTTATGCCTAACAAGGAAATCCACCATATGGTCTTTGATTAACCTTTCTACAAATCACTGATGTTAGACTCACTGGTCTGTAATTCTCTTACATGTACTTATTTCTCGAACCCTTTTTAAATAATGGTATGATGTTTGCTTCTTTCCATTCAGCAGGAACCACTCCCTCATTTAATGACAAGTTGAACACTAATTTGTTCTTCAGTTTCCATTAGTAGTCTTGGAGGAATTCCATCCACTCCAGGTGATTTATTGTCCTTCATTGACTTTATTTTCTTAGCTACCATTGGCATTGCCATTGGCTATCGATTAATGCTGGTTGTGCCTGTGGCATAATTACAGAAACAACCGTCTCGCTCTACTGATGTAGTTTCGTGACCAATTTTTGTACCATGCAATAATCCACCACTTTGTTGAACAGTTATGAGGTAACATATACGACTATACTATACTGGGATCGCTCATTATGTTCCGCTGCACGGGTGAATCTGTTCGCGTTTACATACCGTTTTCACAAACATCTGAAGAAACTTTGGCGCAGGAGAATGAGATTCATGTTCTAAATCTCTAAACCTAAGCCAAGGCAGTTATTTCATTGGTGCAGTGTTTTTTAATGCAAGGCGAAGGATGTTCTACGACTGATGGTGGACTGTTTTATATGATGTGATGTTTATAACTAACTGTGATTGGATAATCAACGGTAGCAGATTTATCAGCGTAACTTTTCTTGCAAAACATGGGATTACAAGACACCATTTTAGGCTTATAAGTTAAGATTAGCCTCAATTTCCGCAATATATATATATATATACATATATATATATGCGCCAAATATATATATATATATATTATATATATACATACATATATATATATATATATATATATATATATATATATATATATATAATTATATATTCAATTCAATAACTTTATTCCGGAATATTACATCCATATAAGACAAAACTATAACCACTAAAAACTATAACATATTTCTCCAGTGATGACACAGTGGTGATGCGTATAGTGCATCACTATTCATAATACTTTGTAATATTGCATTACCCGACTTAGCTATACACGTCATAAAACTATACACATTTTTCATGATCAACATTTTGCAGGTGGGTAATCCCCGTGACACAAACATATAACTAGCACTACAATGCCTCGGTTCATTGCACAACAATCTAAACACATTGTATGCTACACGTAATTTCTAATTGATTCCGATTTATAATTATACCATAACTGACATGTATGTGATGAAGTATAGTACGATTTATACAGAGCACATTTTACATCTTCAGTACACATATAGAATTTTTATCAAGGCATTACCCTGAGCATAAATTCTCTTATACTGCCTAGCCATATCATCATCATCACTGAGATCTTCAGTGAGAACATGTCCAATATATTTATATTTATTAACTCTTGTCAATATTTAACACAACGTTTGGCATATGTATATCTTTTAACTTTTTGCAGCAAAACATCATAACATTACTTTTGGTACTAGTGTATTTGATATAATGTTCTAGACCATAATCTGAACAGACAGACAGCAACATTGATAAACCCATGGATGAGGAAGCCAAGAGCACTAAATCATCAGCATACATCAAATGATTAATGCTGCACCTGTTATGTATCCAGCATTTACATTATTTAATTTGTTTACTGAGATCATCCATGTAGACACAAAAAAGTTACGGGGAGAGAATGTCTCCTTGCGTCTTGACGTACAGTGGCATTACTTGGCAATATTTTATTTACAATCATGGTATTAGTAACATAAAAACTGTCTGACATGATATACTTCCAGCGTACACACATTTTTTGAGCAGTATATCAAAATACTAGAATACTATGTATTTGCGAAAGTACTTAATGTTCAGTGAAACAATTCCATAATATGATAATAGCCAGCGCGGATTTGCGATAACGAACACGACCCTTCTGGCATGACACGTCCGGTGAGTCTTGCAGGCGTTATGCAGGTTCCGTGAGGTGGCACCACCGTTTGAGTTAGCTCCACCGTTTGACTAGCCTCAATTATCCAGGTTCCGCGCTGTGGCGCCACCATTTGTCGACGAATTCACGAAGGCGAGCGAGAGTCGGATAAGCGAGACTACCGTTTGACTAGCCTCGATTATCCAGGCTACGTGCTGTCGCGCCACCGTTTGTCGCACACATCATCTCTTCTCGGCGAATTCAAGAAGGCGAGCGTGAGTGGAATAAGCGAGACTACCGTTTCACTAAAGAAATTTGGGTTGACCAACTAAAAAGGCTAAATAAAAAACCGTTTTCTCATTAGAACTCTTTCTAAGACGGATGAGGTTTTTTAGTAGGCTCCCTATACCGATGAAAGTGCTAGCGACTATCAAAGGGGCTATTCTCAATCATAAGCAACTTCGATCAGAAGCACCTGAGCATTGGGGGGGGGGGGGGGGGGCGAGAGCGACGAGCCAGCTTCCCCAATGGAGGGAATATTTTTTTTACAAAGTTGAAAACGGTATAGTGATTTCTATCCATCCACACTAAAAACGTCGCCTGCCAGTGCCAAAATAAAGATGTTATGTCAGTGGTGAATGTTTGTTTCGGAAAATACCGTTTCCACCATAGTGTTACTTCTGATACGTCACTGCCCCCTAAAATGTTATCAGAACACACACGTTTTCGCAGGAATAAATCGGCGCCTCGTTTTACTGCGTCTGGTTCCCTGTTGTTAAGGCATTCATTGCAGCCCATTTTATCGGCAATACGAGACCACACAACTATTTTTCATATTCTTTTCCACTAAAAAAAACCTAGACCCCCATTCAATTCAATTTAAATCCTCCAATTACAGGACTACCTGTCCAACCCACGACTATGTGATTGACAAGTTCGCTGCCACGAGCGCCCGTCAAATTACGTTAAAAAATGTGCCCCCAATGAACAATTCTGTATGCGTCCCTGTTCAGAAGTGTACCAAGTGTAGTACACCCCTCCACAGGAATACAACAAAAAGGTGCTCTTCGGCGTGTTCGTAGCACAGAAAAAGCTATTAAGAAGACTATAAAAATGGTATAAGTTTATATTCAAAGAGCGATAGATTGTGTAACAATGTAATAAAAAAAGTCTTCCCCACACGATTTTGTGAATCTATGCTTGTGATTAGGTAGTGAGAAATGTTTTTACTTTGATAAAAGCTATGTGTTTTCAAATGTTGGGCCTACGATTTATCATTTCATAGGCCTATAATGGTACGTGACAATTCGGAATATCTGTATTAGTTAATTAATAAGTGCGTATTACGCCATACTGTTATAACCGTGCAACACCGTAGAAACTGTATCCATTTAAGTTCTTACTGTTTCCTAACACATTGGAATTCATCACACACAAGTTGAACTCGTTGGTCACGAGTCAGGAAAGGGGAAGGAGGAGCTAAAGGGGAAATGATTGCAGTGGCTTGCGGACCAAAAACAGCAGTTAAAGGGCGGGAACATAATAGTTTGTGACCGCAAATTGATGACCCAAAACTATTCATAGCCATAGATAGCGTATTAATAATTGTCGACATTTTCTACCGGAAATGCGGGAAACTGTTCACATCCGGGAAAAGCGGGAAACATAGCTTACTCGTCCACTCAATGTTCTTTCTTCAAACGTGTTCTTCTTACGGTTCACCGTTTTGGTTTTGGTTTTGGTTTGCGGTGAACGCATATGCGAGAAAATGTGAAATCGTTTTAGATCACATAAATAGTGTGTGCAACAAATAGTATGTGCAACCATAAACATGAACACCAGCGTTAATTACTGTGTGTGTTTGTAACAGTAACAACGGTACACACTGATGATGAATATTAAAACAGGTGCATGATGTTAAGCTTGATTTTTGTGTTTTAGTACAACATTGTAAATATACAATATTTACTTCAACCAGGCTGGTAAACATTAAATGCAGATTTTTCCTAACCGTCTACTTTGTCTGCACAAGGTAAAATCATAGCATTAATCCGCCAGAGACAGACAGCAAGCGCCTATAATGGTGGAAATACTACGTTAGACACTCAACGGAGGCTCTTTCCCCACCCTACCCTACGACGCAGCTCGTGCAAATCCATTAGCATTTCGAAGATGAAACGCCTACAATGTGCTTATATGCGATATTCCATAAGAAAAAAAACTACGACATGTTTACTTCAAGCGTATTCGACGTATATCACAAGTATAACTATGGGTTTATTATTGGCTTGGTCAAAATCGCAAGGATGACAATTAACACAAATGACAGGAGTTCACAGATCGTTTCTTGGATAGGACACCCCGTTCTCCTTCAAAAGGAAAGACAGAGAAAAACTGTCTATGACATGAAAGGCTAGGTTTTCCAATACAGTTTCCTTGAGTTACACATAATTATCTGTAGCTCAATTAAGCCCGTATCACTGTTATCCCTAAAAGATTAGTGTATTACTTTCATAATGAAACGTTTATCAATCTTATAATATTTCACAAGTACCTCTGCGTTGGAATTGCCGCTGACAACTGTGGCAACTGCCAGCAATAGGCTTGTGCACGTCAGAAATGGTAACATCTTCAGGAAGACTCTGAAAAAGGAAAATAAAATATAATTATTTAATTACAACAATATCGAAATAATTCGAAACACAGCCAGTTCGCGATAATTTATGTTTTAAACATATACCATTATCACAAAATCAGCAAACTGTACGGAAATATTCTTTGTAAGTAATGGAATGTCATCCGTTAACGAATTACGTTATCGTTCTTACGTTGCACGGCAGTCTTGCAGCAGTCACCCTGTCCCGGCTTCGTCAGCAGCTGTGCGAAGACTCTGTTAGAATGGCGTCTTATATCTGACGCCACCAAACAAAGTAAGCCGCTTTGTTTACACAAAAGAGTATCCAACCAGGTGGTGACATACGCATCGCTGCGGATCCCTTTGGCAGATTGCCAGTATTGTTTTCTCACGCATTTCTATATGTTTAGATTATTACTGCAGTTGGATTATATGCGCATTGAGATTTGTTGGATTTATACGCTTGTTGTTGCTTTGAAAAGTTGGTGTGTATTGAAACGTAATTCGTCGTTAGCAGCAGCCCCGTACATTATGATTCACTGGACAGGTAGCTTTAGCGCAGTGGTTTAGCAGGTTCTATGCTGGCGTTTTTGACCAAAGCTCTATCACGTAGATTTCTATGTCACGCCGTTGCGTCGTTGTCGAGTTGAAAATATCACGTTAGCCTGCCAATATACAGTCCAACCGACTACTACTAAAACTACATGTAAACAGGTAAGCTGCAGTAGCAACAACAACAACATCATCAACAACAACAACAACAACAACAACAACAACAACTGGTGCAGCAATAACAACTTGAAACAGTGGTGGAGCAAAAATAGCAAGCGTATTAGTTTAATTCAATGGTGTATAAAGGAAGTTAACAAGTCACCTATTTGTGCTATGCTACAATAACACGCAGGCACACGCACGCGCCTGCACACGCATCAACCTTTCCTGGGGAACGTTTGGTCAAAAGCCGGAAAGCTGTATGTAATAATAACCTAGGAACGTATCTGAGGTGTTATATCATATATCTACTGACGACGCATTTTTAATATCAGGTCTGAACGCGTCATTACCGGTGAAACATGATTTTCGTACGTCTCGTCAGCAGCGTGGTACTCTTGGTGACAATCCGGTTTCAACAGATTTCATCGGACACGTGCTACACGTTTGTATTTCTACCATCATTAAACTCATCGGTGGGGGAGGGAGATAAATGTTATCTTCAATCTGTGTCAACGTACATACTATATAGCAGCTAATTCAAACCTATCGCATATATTCAACACAATGAAGATGTTGTCTTAACAATATCATGAATTATTCATGTTTAATAAGGAAACTAAGTATGAATCATTATACTACAACCTTTACACATAATAGCATTACAATTAATGTAACAACCAATACTTAATTTTTAGTAACTAACGTTTGACCAATTGTGTTTTGTTTGTGGTGGCATGGTCTTGGTTATGGTAGTTTTGTGATGTGACACACTAAGAAGGAAATGTCAAATAAGATTTACGTTTGTGCTCCAGGCTGTGCGAGTGGTCGTCATGGAGAACATGGGGATCGTGCAGTGTCACATGTGGCGGAGGAACCCGCAGTAGGGACCGCGCAATCTGCTGCGACCCTGCCTGGGATGGTATAGCAGTGTGTCTATCAAACTGCGGCGTCTCAGTATCCGAGGCTCTCCGCCTGAATAGCGAAAGCTCTGGTTGCAATGAGAAATGCATCCATGGTTATTACTCCAGCGGCCAATGTCGGTGTGGTCCCGCAAACAATGGATACTGCTGCCAAAACAGTAAGTAGTATTCATCAACAGGTGTATTCAGCTACAGTCAATGATGATCTAGGATCTCGCAGTGGGGGGGACTTAGTCGCCCATTAGTTTACCATGCTACCATGTAAAGTCGCAACGGGAAAATACGGGGCCATATATGTGTGTGTGTGTGTGTGTGTGTGTGTGTGTGTGTGTGTGTGTGTGTGTGTGTGTGTGTGTGTGTGTGTGTGTGTGTGTGTGTGTGTGTGTGTGTGTGTGTGTGTGTGTGTGTGTGTGTGTGTGTGTGTGTGTGTGTGTGTGTGTGTGTGTGTGTGTGTGTGTGTGTGTGTGTGTGTGTGTGTGTGTGTGTGTGTGTGTGTGTGTGTGTGTGTGTGTGTGTGTGTGTGTGTGTGTGTGTGTGTGTGTGTGTGTGTGTGTGTGTGTGTGTGTGTGTGTGTGTGTGTGTGTGTGTGTGTGTGTGTGTGTGTGTGTGTGTGTGTGTGTGTGTGTGTGTGTGTGTGTGTGTGTGTGTGTGTGTGTGTGTGTGTGTGTGTGTGTGTGTGTGTGTGTGTGTGTGTGTGTGTGTGTGTGTGTGTGTGTGTGTGTGTGTGTGTGTGTGTCGTCTTTATTTAATCATTGTGCCAATGCAACTATAATCAGTGATGTCAGTTCAACATAATATATACAATATTAAGAAACTATAATTATATAAATGGTTTTGTCAAGTTTATATTTATTTTTCTCCACTTAATAGAAAAACTTCAGGCTAGAATAATGTTATTATATTAAACGGTTGATTTATTTGAGCCAATATATTTCAATCTTCTGAAAGGGTGATTCTGTTATCCGCGATTCTGTTAATACGTGGAGTCCACTGTGCACCAAACAATTAACAGTGTTGACGCATGCTTTCCTTCATCTTCTATCTGTGTTTTTCTTATTGTAATTTTGAATTAATAATTTTAACTGGCAAATGAATAGCATCACTATATAGGGGTCTATAGTAAGTATGTATTGATAAGACTGATACTATACACTATCTAACAACTGATATTATACACTATCTAACATCAGAATTGTGGCTTTCGTTTGTCGCTCGTTGTTTAAAGTAAATTAACCATTAGCAATTTAGGAATTAGCTTAGACCATTTCAACAATAATATTATGATCATGTCGAATTTGTATTACTCTCATCATACACTCTGTCGTTGCAGCCGTGACCTGTGGGCAGCCGACGTCGCCGGCAAATGGCTTCGTCACGGGGTCTAACTACGAGTATGGACACGCCATCAGCTATTCGTGTATGGAGAAGTACAATTTGACGAATGGAGATGTAACGCGCACGTGTCAGTCGTCGAACGGCAACGGCCAGTGGAGTGGAAGCAAGCCTACATGCACGTGTAAGCAAGACATGTGTCATACAGTGGTACCTGTCGACATCACGTCGATAACAATCTGGTAGATACAGGGCCTATGTAACTGACTATGTTCATCTATGTAAACCCCCTGTCCGGACTGGAATGGTTATATTACATCTATGTAAACCCTTTGTCCGGAATGGAATGGTTATATTACATCTATGTAAGCACACTGTCCGGAATGGAATGGTTATATTACATCTATGTAAACCCTTTGACCGGAATGGAATGGTTATATTACATCTATGTAAACACAATACATAATTGGACATTAACGAACCGAATTTACGATTGGCTAAATCATTTAAGGAAGCAGTTTTAAAGACACATCTTTATATTTGTGAAATTGATCGAAGAGCATATAACGGTTATCACCGGACAGCGTGGCAGACTACAATATCATACAACTACCAACCAGATTCGGTCACTCCTGCGTTATATAATCTATTCTGACATTGACAACACATTTCAATTTATTGTTAATAAACCTGGTAAATTAATACTGAGCATGAGCTCACGCACGGCGTTTTATTATTGCAGATGTGAAACATTGCGAAAGCGACCCGTGCCAAAACGCAGCGACGTGTGTCGATGGCTTGGACCGTTACGACTGCAAGTGTGCATACGGTTGGTCGGGCACCGTCTGTGAAATGGGTGTGTGCGAAGTGTTAATTGTTGTGTGCTAAGTATCTCTACGTTGTCTACGTTGTCTACGTGTCTATCTGATGCTCCACTGGTGATTCTTCTGGTTCTTATATATTTAAAGCAGTTCTTTTTTTTTCTTTTTTTTAATGTTTCTTCGTAACATTCGTCTTTGTCAATATCAGTCTTTCGTACTAGGAACTGTTCCTACTGGGATATCTAAAACTTCAATGTGCATATCAGGCACATTTCATATTGTATCTTTATGCAATATTGCTTAGATAATTCGGTTTGTTTCCTATACTGTGTTGGATTTTATGTCATGACGTGTGCTTATCTCAACCTTACTTAGTATCCAAAGGATTTTCGTGGTTGATATATTCTCCTTTCCCCCACTTATCTATGGTTTCCATGGTTTGTAGTCCAATGTCAGGATAGTTTACTTGCCTTGTTCCTGTTGTGTAACTTTATCAATCTTGCCTGAACAATGTGCCTCATTGGTTGTCCTGCATCTATACTACAAATATGATGATAATAATAGTACGTTCGGCTGATGAGAGTAAAATTCAATTTAATTTGTTTTTTTCAAGATATCCTTCCGCCTGATGTCTTCAATTGCTCATCCAATGCGACTTACATCATTTCGTCGCCGAAAGTGATGTTGACTTGGCAGGAACCGTCTTTCAACGACCCGAGGGGAACGGCCATACAAGTGTCACAGAACTACCAGAAGAATGAAGCCACTTTTCCGTGGGGAGAATTCATCATCCAGTTTGTGGCAACGAAACCATCAAATGGCCTACGAACCGAGTGTCTCTTCACAGAGTCTGTCCACCGTGAGTTACACCGAGTTGTGACTTGTGTCGTTGGGTGCAGTTTGCACCAGCAAATATTTCTCTTGCGGGAAGCCCAGGACACAACCTATATTTTTAAATGGTAAACATGTATATAAAACTCCCAGACCCATCATAAAGTTGACACAACGAACACTGTCTAAACCCTTTAGCGTTTCCAAATCAACACTTCGTTTTTCTTCGATTCTCAGCTCTAAGGCATTGCCTTCAACTAATAAATTATTTACTTTCAAAGGTAAGAAACATGTTCGGACAATAGGTATCGTCACAGCTATTAATATTTTGACTGATGTTGAAATCATGAACTGTTCGTCTGTTTGCAGCCACGCCGTGTGGGCCGCTGGTCGCACCAGACAACGGCGCCCTAGCCTGCAACGGCTGGAACGGAAGGTTCGGAGAGGTGTGCACCGTGCTGTGCGAGGAGCATTGGGACCTGCCTCCCGGGGACGACATTTCGAGCCTGTACGTTTGCGGGGCGTCCGGACAATGGATTCCCTCGCAAGACGTCTTCGCCTGCTCAGGTAGGCGGATGATATGACTCCTACGCGTCGTAATATTGATAACGATACATTTTGTGTCTATTTTGGAGGGCTATGCAGATTTCACACTTTCAATAGCCAGGTGAAATTCAGAATTAAATAAGAGTTTTCAAACTAAATGTTCGCATAAGATAATGATACATAATTTCACATGTTGTTGTTGTTGTCCGCTGTAGTATACACCTACATTTGTAATGTCGTAATGATTAGCATTTTAACTATGTTGATCCAAGACGCCCCCCTTAACATAGGTTGCCTCTCTTTAATATGTTTATCATTAAAGCTCATTTCAAACCAGCAGCAATAACGGCCGTCGCTATCATGCACCATCACCAGCACCACCAACACCACCACCACTACCTCCACCACCACCCCACCGCCGCAACCAACACAACCACCACCATCTCCCCTGCCACCAGCACCACCACTACCAATACCACCACCACCACCATCACAACCACCACCACTACCACCACATTTACCACCACCACCACCACCCCACCGCCGCCACCAACATAACCACCACCCCTGCCACCAGCACCACCATTACCAATACCACCACCACCACCACCACCACTACCACCACATTTACCACCACCACCACACCTACCACAACCACCACCACCACCACAACCACCACCCCTACCACCACCACCACTACCACCACCACCACCCCACCGCCGCCACCACCATCATCACCACCACCACATTTACCACCACCCCTACCACCACCACCACCAAAGTCACCACCCCTACCACCACCACCACCACCACCACCACCACCACCACACCTACCACCACCACTACCACCACTATCACCACCACCACCACCACCACCATCATCATCATCATAACTATCATCATTATTCTACTCGTCCTACAGAGCCGTACCTCGCCGGGGACGACTTGGACACTGACTCGAACCGCCACTACTACTCCGGTGACTGCGACGACAAGCGAGTGCAGATAGGCGAGAAATACATCGCCATCCTGATGGCGACAGACATGCGCGAGATGTGTACATCTTGGGCCGAGTCGTGTGTGCCCGAGAAGGCCAAAGTCGTGTGTGGCAACACTACGGTAGTTTAGGTTGGATCGAACTCACGGTTTGCATGCCTGTTTTCACGAGACTGCGGTAACATGTAGGGGCCTATTGTAAACCCCGTAGCTGTTTTGTGTGATTGCACAGCAACGAATATTATATAGTCTTGAACGGGGGCATTTATGTTATTGTAGTCACCAATTAACTGCTAGTGGCTGAGTATTAGAGGTAGCCAGTAGTAAAACCCACGCTAGGTAACACTTTCAAGTGTTGCGTACTGTTACGTACTGTCTAGTATACACGAACGCGTCTGTTACATTTCTTTGTTTATTTTTTAATAACCCATTGGCCTACCCATACATTGCCGTTTTCTATTCATACGTAAACTATTTGAGTAGATGTGCTATTTGAGGGGAGGGGAGGGGGAGAGGCAAGCAAACTGTCAAATAATTGGGGTAATGCTATAGTAGGGTGAATAAGTTTTAAAACAAAATTTACAGATATATGATAAGGACGGGCTATACATGGAGGATAAATTGTTAGACTCATGATAAGCGAATGGCTTCTTTGTCCACTTGCCATCTGGAACTCGTAGTTTTGGATGGCAGTCTTGTTAAATCATTAGTTTACCACGCTACCACGCAGTGTGGTGCACGACTCACTGGCACTGGAAACCGCGCTTTCGCTACAGCGGCACCTGCGTGAGTTAAGCAACCAAGCGGTAACATGTTGATCTCGCAAGCAAGGACAGTGCGAGCGCGTATAAATCTGCACCAAAGTCTGTATAATTGTCGTCGTTCCAAACATAAAATGTCTAACATTCCAATCGTCGGTCACAGGATTAATCTGTTCAGCTATTCAATGCCCGTGTGGATTTGGCGAACTTGGATACTGCTTTTTTACCAGCGATATTCGGGCTAATTGATTAAATAACCGCAATTTTCGGAATCCATATTACTAATTCAATAGTAACGAAAGTTGGTCAAATAAATCAGCGGTGCTATTCGTGTATATATTTGACTGATCAATGTAGATTCAGAAAATTGTGGGATTAGTCAATAGAAAAAAGCAGTGTCCGAGTTCGCGAAATCCACACCAGCCAGCGACAAATAATCATATGTTTGGAACGACAACAGTTAGACAGGCTTTGGCGTCATCCCGTTTTCAGGTCGAATTTAGCTTAACAGGAATGGATTAAATATAATGTCTGTCTGTGTATTAACACCGTCTTATGGGTCGTTGTGCGGATTTCCACGCGGACATATTGTCCTTGCTTACGAAATCTACATACTTCCTCTTGGTCGTTGAACATCGTAAATAGACCTAATAATGGAAGTCCATAAATTAGGTGGCATGATTTTGTATCACTTTAGAATTCAGCCAGACGGATTTCAGTTCGCATTCAGAAACTGGTAAACATTTAATGGGATATGAAGAAAGACCGTTTCAAATCACCGAGCACATTCCGCAACCCAATGTGAACCCCCGCGGCTGACTGAGTGCGCTTGACGTGTGTCTACCAAAGAGAGCTGTTTGAATGAATGTGTCTTGCAGTTTGTGGCTCCAGGTTCGTGTCCCTTGGTTCGTGTCCATTGATCCGTGTCCCTAGGTTCGTGTCCCTTGGTTCGCAGCGATGGTTTTGTGCGATGTTACTTAACTTGGGGCAAGATATACTCGTGTGAATCACTGGATATTTGCACGTGGTTAATTATCGATATAGATCCCTTCGATGTTGAACCCGCACGAGATGGCTACCCACACGGCATAAAACATTGAGGCAGTGCGAAAGTCGAGTCCCCCCGAATTTCCCCCAAGTAAAACGATAATCTTCCGAAATCATCGCGTGTCCAACAAATGTAGGATTTATCTAGATTTAGGATTTAGAAAATAACTTAAATCATGATCGCTGAATCGCAAAAAGCAATGTCGAAGTTCGCCAAATCAACACGAACTATAGTTCAGTTATGTTTGAAAGGACAACAATTGGTCATACTTTGGCGATGTCCTGTTTTCACGTCGAAGTTAGCTTCCTCGTATGAATGAACAAAATGTATATCTGCACACAATGTCTTAATGGATTTACACGCGCTCATGTTGGTCTTGTTTACGAGATCTACATTTAATCCCCTTCGTTATTGAACTTCCGCTTTAAAGAGGGCACGGTCTCCTGTGGCGTATTCAGTAAACTAGTGAGTGGTTTAGCTTGCCCACGCTAGGAGCTAGTTTGGTAAACGCAATAAAGATCATACTATAAAAAATGCCTTAATTTGTTTCGTTTTTGTCAATTTCCTATTATTCCAATTTTCGGCCAAGGAATTAATCTATTCATCCACTCAGTGTTCCAAGTATGAGTCATCCAACGGCATTCGTTGAACGATGTTTGCAGTGCCCGTGTGGCAGGGTATCTTCCCCCCGGACAGCTTCCCAATAAGGGGAAGATACCCTTATACTGCGATATACCTGGGGGAGATGTCTTCCAGGGGGAATATATCTACTATATTATGTTATTCTACAAGTAAATTGTGTGTGTGTGCGTGCGTGCGTGCGTGCGTGCGTGCGTGCGTGCGTGCGTGCGTGCGTGCGCGCGTGCGCGCGTGCGTGCGTGCGTGTGTGTTTATATTTATTACGTTATAAATTTACGAATGATATGAAGTGATTCCTGAGTTAATCATGATTAGTCTCTCATCGAGGCACTGAGTTAATCATGATTAGTCTCTCATCGAGGCACTGAGTTAATCATGATTAGTCTCTCATCGAGGCACTGAGTTAATCATGATTAGTCTCTCATCGAGGCACTGGGTTAATCATGATCGGCCACCTCAACAACAAAACACACAGCTCTTTTACTCTAGGTACTTAGTTAATCATGGTCGGCTGCCTCACCAACAAGCAGCTCTCTTCTCAAGGCACTGCTATGTCTAATCCTCTGAGCTGTTGTCCAGCATGGTAACACCCCATTGTTATCAATACAAGTTTCAAGGACCCGCCTTTGTTTATTGGCTTAGACACGTTGCCAATGTGTCCTCGCACTATATTATATATTAACCTTTGATAATATTTTGTTGAGTAACCGCGCACAATACACAATAACTAAATTCTTTCACCCACTTCACAGGAAAAATAATTGTTTGATCCCAAATCTTTCAAAATGTCCAGTCGTCTATTTAAGGAAGGGGTTTACAAGGAGCCACACGAAGAATCTGCTATCTGCACCACTCAGCGTTCCATAGACAACATAGATGGCATTTTTTAAATATACATGTATTAGCACTCAACAATACCCATCAGGTCTGACTAAGGAGCAGACGAATTGTTCTGGAATTCCATACCGGAACACATGCAGAATTCTACATCAGAAAACCAATTTAAAAACAAGTTAAAACAACGCCTGCTCTCAACATACTGCAACATGTCCTAATTTCCCACTTAGACTTGATTCGGGCTTAACCTGTGCTAATGATGTTGTTTTGTTGTTTTTAGACTTGATTCGGGCTTAACCTGTGCTAATGATGTTGTTTTGTTGTTTTTAGACTTGATTCGGGCTTAACCTGTGCTAATGATGTTGTTTTGTTGTTTTTAGACTTGATTCGGGCTTAACATGTGCTAATGATGTTGTTTTGTTGTTTTTAGACTTGATTCGGGCTTAACCTGTGCTAATGATGTTGTGTTGTTGTTTTTAGACTTGATTCGGGCTTAACCTGTGCTAATGATGTTGTTTTGTTGTTTTTAGACTTGATTCGGGCTTAACCTGTGCTAATGATGTTGTTTTGTTGTTTTTTGTACTAATGAACCATCACTATATTGTTCAACTATCATTTTGCCTCACGTTGTTATATTGTGCTAGAATGATGGATTACAACCACTTGTAATTTCTATATGCGTCACATTTACTATTATTAATATATGTTTTGCATATACTAACGAATATTCACTATATTGTTCAATTAACAAGTCGTTAGATTGTACTAGATTGCTGGATTAAGACGCCAAGTTGCACTTTTTTATTTGTTTCATATCTAGTATTATTAACATAATTGCCAACTTGCAGCATCATTCCATGACAAGATTACTATACGTAATCATGGCTGGTTCTCGCAATAAGCCCCTTGGGGTTTCCATAGAATCTCCTGATTTACTAAATCAAATTATATATGTAACAACATTGTAAATGAGTAACCAAATAAACTCACATTGATTGATTGATTGAAAGACTTCTGACGGAAAGCGAGGAACGTCTCCATGAAAGACTCCACCCTCTACTACCAGCTGAAAGGTAATATAGGAAATTTGCTCAATTAATTGGGAGGGGGGTAAGATATCCAGGATGGGGGAGATATCCTAGGGCATCTTCCCCTTGGGTGGAAGCTATCCGGGGTGGGGAGATATACTGTTACATCGGATTAACAACGTGGAACTTTTTTGTGGAGGGCCCTTACCGAGTGTGTGAAAGACGAAGATCGAGACGTGTGGTATTGAATATGGAGGTAACTCCAAACATCGAAATACTATCCGTCAAATTAGTTACCAACGGTGATCATGTAACTAGTAATATCCATGGGCGTCCGCAGGGTGGGGGCACTTGCCCCCTGGATCTGGAATATATATATATATATATATATATATAAATCCATGCGGACGCCCCTGATAAGATCTAATTGAACTTTTTCAAACACTAATGAACTGTTTGCGTGTTTTGGCAGCACTGAAGTCGGACAAAATGTTGAAAACATTAATCCGACGCATCCCTTTAGTACTGGCTATAGTCAGATGAATCAGGCTGTTCTGGCTCGTTGAGGATCGGTGCCCATGACTGATCAGTTTCAACTCAGAAAAAAGACTCCGCTACAGTTACAACAATCATCAAACTGAACAGAGTTTAATGTGATGTTTCGGTTACTCAAGCACATTTAGTGATATAGTGTTTTCCGATTTGCTTTGAGGTTGCCCGTCTGGCACCTACGTTGGATTTGGTTAGTGTGTTTTATGTCACGTGTAGTTATGTTATAAAATAAATATTATTTAGTTGTAACAAGCAGCTGTCATTAAGTCCTGTCGTAGATAGCCAGGTTAAGACGCCCCAGATGTAAAACTTGGCGACAAGGATAACGACGAAATGGAGCAGGCAAATGTACAACCGTTTTCGCCAGAGCCGGTCGATGCAGCATAGGTGGGACCGCTAAAACTTTGTACCAGCTAAAGATATCAAGGACTTGAATCGCAAGAAGACAATGCTCTTACGCTATGCTGGAGAAAATGTGGGTAAACCAATATGTGCTTGATTTAAGTGATAGTCTGGGCATTGTGGCTGATACAACGTATGATGAAACTAAGCGTATATTAACACGGCCACAAAATCAGGCAAGTGACGTTGACGGTAAATTTTATTAAACCCAGCAGGGGCGCCACTCTAGGCATGATCACCAGGCAAGCAGCGGTGATGGCATATCTAGACTCAGCAGGGGTCACCACTTCAGCTTGAGTTTAGTGCTTGCAGCCACACATGCAAAGGTTGTGGTGGCACAAGGCATAATATGAGGGAGAAGCAGTGTCCATGAAAAAGAAAATGCTACAAATGCGGACGCCAAAATTATTTCGCAAGTATATGTCATGCAGAAAATAAAATGGAAAATATGTAAAGAGGCGGCACTTGCTAAATAACGCGTGATTGCCGATGCGCGCGCCCTCTGTATGGTGACGAAGGTAGCCGGCCCGAAGCATCAACCTGTTCAGTGTAATCACCTCTTCACATACATGATAACAACAAAAGTAATTAAATTCATGTTTATATAGAAGAAATATCAAGCCTTAGGGATAACAAATCTCTTATTATTCTTTAATTAATGCATAACCTATTCTCGCCACATAACACAATCTTGACAAGTTTTCTTTTAACAACTACATTAATTTAATTAACTGCAGTTCATTTGATTTTCTTCAAAATTATCAAATTAAAATTTTGACATATCACTATATTTTTATGAACATATTTCCATGTTGTTGTGCCAAGTGTTTAGAACTTTGTTCTTAAAAGCTTACTTCATAATAAATATATACTTAATTTCATTGAATTATTTGCTTGCCAAAAAATTTAATTATGGTTGGGTATGAATGAGAACGAGACAGGGGATTGCTCAATTTATGTAGGGATACGACTTTGAAAAGGAATAAAGCTTTGAATAGAAAAATATTAGTTGTATTCTGCATATCAAGAGCACAACACTATATCGCATTTGCATTCCATTTATTTTCACATTTGCAATACATTTGTTGTATGTTCATTATCATCGAGTGATGAATTACATAGAAAACATTATACATAGTAGTGTATGTAGCGAATCCCGGTTTTCCGATCCACAGCCCAGATTTGCTAGGGACCAGGGCTCGAGGACAGATGGCGGGTTCGTATCTGTCAGGAAGCTGTCCGCCTGTTGTGCGCTCTCGGACAGGTTCGAGGGACTGACAGTAAAATTGGGTGCTAGATTCAACTGACCCTCGGTAATGGGCTGATTTGACCGGCACACTGGTCACACTCGTCCGTGCACATTCAACAATACCCAACACGGAAAACTTGCTAGTCTTTTTTCCCCGTACAGTTTTCAAAGAAAATCGAATCATGACCATTTTCGATAGCAACCCATTCATTTATGAGGTAAATGTCCATAACAAATTAAAAAGAAATCCGTCAACATTTGAAACTTAGAGCGAGTACAAGCAATTCTCTACTGATTCGGCGGTGGACGTGATGACTAAACCATAATCCCCCCCAGTGCATTCGTATGGAGGATACAATAAAACACAGATGTGATCATTCTAAAATTTTAAATGTTACATGTACACATACAATTAACTACATGTGACTAATTTAATTGTTTTTCTTTCTCTTTCTGTTTAGTCTCTTAGTTTCATGTTTGCTTGCCTGATGGCGCGATGTAGCCTGATGGCGCGATGTAGCCTGATGGCGCGATGTAGCCTGATGGCGCGATGTAGCCTGATGGTGCGATGTAGCCTGATGGCGCGATGTAGCCTGATGGCGCGATGTAGCCTGTTGGCGCGATGTAGCCTGATGGCGCGATGTAGCCTTATGTTGACCATTTTATGCACAATAACATCATGCAGGTGACATGTCTGACACATCATGTTTTGAAATTTAACTTCTTTCATGAGTGATGCTAGAATTGTGGACTTAACATCCTCATTATATATACATTTGTCAATAATCTTACAGTATTCCAGCTCACACTGGTCAAGAGCTAGTGTTAACAGGGTACTAGGTATCTGAAGACCCACCCTTGCCTCACTATAGTTTTTTTCTGCCGAACAAAACCACGTGTAAAGATTCTCCATAATGTATGCATCACGTGATGAAATCTGAGCATCGCATTGGTTTAAATATGCCCATGGTGCTCAACCTACCTGCTCGCGGCTTATCCATCGCTGTACCTTATTAACCACATGGGGGCGCCACAATCTCAAGCGACACTGCGCGGTATAGGAAGTGCCGCCTGTTTATATATTACACTCTTTGGTTAGGTGTAGTTATATTATAAAATAAATATTGTTTAGCTGTAACAAGCAGCTGTCATTAAGTCATGTCGTGGCGAGGTCAAGACGCCACAGATGTAAAATGAACTTTCTGCCATTTCTCGACGAATGAAGCAACCTTCGTCTTCTTCATGGACAGACCTCCAGCTACCAGCGCCTGCAGCAAGGGAACAAATCAAATCAGATGCATAGATGCCAAGTAACATTGCACAAAAAGCGGTAGATCTACCGCTTTTCTAGATGTGAGGGTGCTAGATCGCATCGCGAGCCTCGTGCCGATGTCGCTTTGGGAGTCTGAGAGGGGCTTCCTATTTTTTTAATTTTAGAGTATATTTACTTAATTTTGGTGCATCTTCTATGTAACGTGTTGGTATGTTTGGATTCGAAATTAATACTTTTAGCTTTTTATCCGTGATATTACGGTTTTTCGGTAGATTTCGGCACTAAAGCCGTAAGATTACCCCAAATTGAAGAAAAAAGCGTTCTACTGCCAAAGCGGGAGGCTTGGCACCTCTGCAGGTGCCAAAGAGAAACCTGTTATATAACATTTATTGAACATTGAAAATGTTCTTTGAACGTGTAGATAGTTTGGTTTCTTGGCTTGTTATATTGTACATTGCTTACGGCGTTTCGCTGGTCAATTGACACAACTATGGCAAATCCAGCCCATTGACTGAGGCTGCAAGACACCTAGCGCAAGATAATAGTTCAAGTGTAACCAGAAGCAGAGCTAGTATTTACTAGCTCTGCACAGCTACCACTTAAGTCTCACGCATTTAGCGTGAAACTCACTCACTTTACTTCCATCTCACTCAACTAAATCTCACGCATAGTGATAAATCTCACACATATTGGTAAATATCACGCATATTGGCCGTTTCAATAAATAACAATACAAATATATACGCTAATTTCCATGCACTAATTTCATATAGACAATATTTCCATGCACGTGCTGATAGCGCAGAGCGTGCAGGGGATCCCCGAGGTTATTCGGTGACGTTGCGCGTGCTGTTCGACAATGTTTCGTGGTATATGGGTTTGGTTGGCGCGCATTACAGGCGCTAGACCCGCGCCTCATTGCTTTAGCCGCGTAAAGTCGTCTCTATCTGATATTTGCACTTTTTATAGGTAAAGCTTCAAACTACTCTGTCGTATCACTGAAGTATTTGAATATCATAATAATTATAATAAGTAGGGGAGGAGGGGGTTAGTTGTCACAGGGGTAAGTTGTCACAACCCATATTTCGGGAATTCTTATTGTGGTACCCCCAACATGACGTCATCAGATAGGCATCCAGTGGGAGTAGTTCCCTTGGCATCTAGGTCAGCTTCCCAGCAGAGACTCAACACACTTTAACACTTTAAAATGTTCACCTCGCTTAAACAGCTTTTTACCTCTGCATGGAAAAAGGCACATATCAATGAATACGTTAAAGAATCTATATGTGCAAACTCACCAATAAATGTGTTTTCTATCTGTATGTTAACAACTTTGTCGAACTTCCTACATGGTTTTTCAGAGACATGACCTAATTCATTCAAGGGTGGGTTGGGGCAAGTTGTCACAGCTATCCTTTTTCTGAAGGGTAAATCACATATTTACACAGACGCACCTGTCAAAGCCTCCCTGTAATGACACATATTTAGTAGGTGTGTGGAGGAAGCACGGATATAATGTTAGAGACCTTAATATATAGACGTCAGTAGGCTTTGAGCAGTTGATCAGGCATGTTCTACTGAATGGCTTTTGCTCCCAGGGTAACACTGTATGAAGAAATTAAAGTTTATTTTAGTGGTAATTAAATGACGAAGTATATTCTTTACCATAGAATACCTCGTGTGGCAACTTGCCCCGACCAGGGGCACGTTGTCATAAGTGAACTTTTAAAGATAAATTAGGTCATACTCATAAAACATAACACATTTATGAAAGATTAATTAATAATTAGATTAAGATCTGACCCAATTGTAGGGAACTTAACTTAGGTATTCCCCACAAAGTTCATGGAGTTGTGGCAAAAAGTATAATTTTTTTGACAAGTAACCCCCCTCCTCCCCTAAGACACGTTTTAAATTCACGTTTCCTTGTCAGTGAACACATTTTAAAACCAAACTATTTAAGTGCAATTGTACATATTCCGTATTTAAATAAACTGTTGCAGCAAACGTAAATGGAACATAATATAATCAATTTATAAATGCTTTCCAGTGATAGTGTATATTAAAGTGCTGTCCTCGGAGGAAATTTGATTACTAGAAGTGATCTAACAAGATTAATCCAGATTTGCCATCCAAGCAAGAGGCCCAGATGGCCAGTGAACAAGGTAAAGGAAGTCACTGGCTTATCGAGAGTCCACATGGTGTCCTGTTAGGAAACTGAATAATAGCTATAGCCAAAGAAAAATTATATATATATATATATGTATATATATATATATATATATATATATATATATATATATATATATATATATATATATATATATATATATATATATATATATATATATATATATATATATATATAGATAGATAGATAGATAGATAGATAGATAGATAGATAGATAGATAGATAGATAGATAGATAGATAGATAGATAGATAGGTAGACTAGAGAGGCTATGACCATGTAAATGTTAAAACGTTATTCGTCCTGGGTACGCGCGATTACCCAGCGTTTTCATTAAAGTGTCGTTTCAACTTAGATGGCTCAAATAATGTTCTAGTTTTCTTGCGCAATCTGAATGCGAACGTTCGTGTGTATCTGAAAACATAAATATTTAAGCACATATGGCACATTTTAAATACATTCAAACCAATTATAGAAGACGTAATTTTGTAGTTTTGATTTCCCATCTTTCGCTTAGCGCTAAGCATTGCATGAACAAATGTTTATTACGAGTACCCCTTGCAAAACCACCATACTCAAACGAGGCACAATATCATGTAAAATAATTGTGTAAAGTGTCATTGATAACTTACCGTGACTTTTGTACGACAAAAGTACGACGCGGATTTCCGCGTATTGCCGAAACTTGCCGACATGACTTGCGTAATCGTCATCGGCAATATTAGTTTATCGAAAGTAGTCACTACAAACAACTGCATGGACCATTATATGGATTAAGTAGATGAGGTAGTGTTAGTTATTTATATTTCACATATTATATAAACAGGTTATGCCGATTGTTGCTGATATAGCCTTTACTAGCACAACCATATGGGCGAGTTTCATTTTGAAAGGATAAAGAGAGGGCAGGTGGCATAGTTGACGATGAAAATATATTTGCCGAGGTATGGCGGGATGACTAATACGTAAAGTTAATTATTAAGTCAAATATGTTCGGTAGTTGTGGGCTGATAAATCAAGATAGCGGGTGCGCACGTTTGTTGGACTGGGGGGTTGTATGTTAACAATGCCTTGGTAATAAAGTAATTTTTAATATCATTCAAGTATTGTTTACATAAGTCTCAGGAAGGTTGAATTTGAAACGTTGACAAGTCATATATATATGTATGTATGTATGTATGTATGTATGTATGTATGTATGTATGTATGTATGTATGTATGTATATGTATATATGTATATATGTATATATATATATATATATATATATATATATATATATATATATATATATATATATATATATATATATATATATATATATGCGCAACATGTCATTGAGGTCGTGATGGGGTGGTCACAGGTTTGTGGGTGACCTTGTGGCGAAATGGCCCCACCTGTTTGTAATTAAATTTGTGTATTGGTGGTGGGATGTCTGTATTCTTTGCATTACATGTTCATGACGACTTCTTGATGTATATATGTTATCGTCATGCTTGTAGGAATGGGCTCTGAGAAACTTGCCGGACGGGGCTGTACATGTGTTCAGTTCCTGTCTGGTTTGCTTTGAGGAGCTCACATTCCTGTTAATGCTCTTCCCAAAGTGGCTGCGTGATAAGCAGTCCACTTTGCAATAAAAAACGTCATTTATTTGGCCTGTTTCAATTCCCTACTACATCGGACTTGTGCTGGTTGTTGCATAAATATATATTTATATATATATATATATATATATATATATATATATATATATATATATATATATATATATATATATATATATATATATATATATATATATATATATATATATATATATATATATATATATATATATATATATATATATATATATATACATACATATACATATACATATACATATACATATACATATATATATATATATATATATATATATATATATATGCGCAACATGTCATTGCATGAATTATGTTGCATTGCTTTTAACTTCATACTTATTATATAATTTATTTACTATACATCTTATAACGTAGCTACATCAAACCCATACATTTTGGTTATAAAGGAATTTTTTTTTAATGACTAGAAGGGTTTCCTGGACTTTCAGAAAAAATTGCAACCAAAATCAACCCTGGGGAACATCGAATTTTCCGACTAACAATATACCCATCTACCTATTGAATATAATCCGATTTTCTTTTATTTGCTTTCGATACATAAATACAAATCGGTTTGTGCGCACAACGGTTAGCACTGGCCGGCAAGCTAATGGTTAGTATACTTGTGTTGATGTGTATTAATACCTAATTTTCCAGTTCCATTCACAGTCTAATATAATAATTGAAATGTCTGGAGGTAGGGTAGATCTTATATCACATGGGTCATTATGTATCGGAAAAACAAATACGAGCGATAATAATACCAAATATTACTGGCCAGGGCATATACTTCTGGATCACCCGATCGCAGTGTCTTTTCACATCAGCTAGCAGCAGTTGCCACAGCTTTATTCCACGACAATGTCCCAATACAAAGGCCAGAAAAGTCAAAATTAGCTTCCAGGGGCGTCCGCAGGAATGTTTTCAGGGAGGGGCAAGAAATTTAGGTACATAACAAAGCATAGACAGAGTAAGGCATACACCGTGTATTCAAACATTGTATGTACAATGATGTGATGTACTTTTCCAGTTACTGACTGAATAAAAACTGCAGGCGACGCCTTTCAGACCCAAAGCGGCCAACCACGTCCTTGATGATGGTATCCTTTCTGTCCATCACCTTCTGTCGATGCACGCTAAGCATGCACAAGTCAGACAAGCGTTCGGTAGACATCGTTGAACGAAACCAGGTCTTAACTCGCCTCAAGGTGCTGAAAAACCGTTCAACTTGACAAATATACGCTGGAAGCATCAACGCAATAAATACGGCTTTACGAACAGCCGGGAACAAATGACAGTAGTTGAACAGTTCCATCAATGTTGCATTGGTTGCAGTGTTCAGGTGGGTGCCTCGTGTCCACAGCTCAAACCAGACCAATGATTCTTCAGCGAAGTTGTCGGTGCTGTATATATCGTTGACTTGAAAATAGAAGCGCTATCATATTAGGATAGAGAAAACAATTGAATTTTAAAACAAACGTTAATAAACAAATAAAAAATCAGGACAATACAATTTCATTAAATGACAATCTGTCAGTACGTTTATATATGTACAATTCATAATAACAAAACACAGTGCAGTATAATTGTATGTACTAAACTCTTGCCTGGACCGTGCGATCTCGGAAACTGTTGCGATCCAGCTGAGACATCAGTGCAGGGTGGAGAGAAAACAGAGCAAAGTGATTCTTGTTGTTGGGAGCGAACCGAGTTCCTAGTGACTTGATTGTGGAGTCCAGGTATGGGATGAAGATGGCGACACGATAATACTCCTCCACCGTCTTGCTCTGATAGTTTGGCCGTTGAGTTAGACGTCCACACTGGCGACCATTATGTACCATTATGTCCTCCTTAAAGCGTACTTCAGCTTCTCTTCTGAGTGCTTCATATATGACCAACAACTGCTGGGCGTGGTCGTGAACCTTGAGGACATCAAGTTGGACAGTTTGAAATATAATAAGGTTTTGCGTTTTTACGCTGTTTTGGAACTCCAAGATGGCCGCGGTATTTGCACGCTTACGCCACTGCGTAAAGATGGACTCTAGTCTATAACCTATTTATATGGCTATAGCCGTCTTTGTGTGAAATTTAACAGGATTGCCATACATTTTTTGTGAGGACTGAATAAAAAAATCAGCTTGTGAAGAATGTCTTCTTATTCATATATAGTTACTCCAGGGTTATATTTAGCGTAGATTAGTAAACTGATGTAATAGTAGGTTATATTAGGCACATGTTCATGATAAAATAAATCAAATAGCATCACACATTTTGGCACATCACCATCTTGAATCACCACAGTTGTGCCAAAGTTAGTGGACACATTTTCATGGAGGTTTATCCTAGTGTACCCTGTGCCACAAATAGGTGCATGACGTATGCGCCATGGGAGGTGCACACTTTTTTGTCGAGACACACATTTCATATGTCACATTAACTGTTGTAGTTAGTTAGCTAGCTAGTTGTGTTAGCTACAGTCATGTTATTAGTTGAAACAGACGAGATGTGCTCATTAAAGTCGTCATATCTTGTATATCCTTTGCACCTATAAATTTAGTACCTATGTATATATGGCAGAGATATGTGCACTAATGCCTGCACGTAATTTGTTGTTATAAATTAAACGTGTTTCAAAATATTTGTTTTTACAAAGTGTTTCAACTCGCCACAGTCTCCCCTATTTTGAATGCTTGTTGACCCACCCTAAACTAACGGCAGATGTCTTAACATCTAAGAGTCTCAAATAATAAGAGACAGTATTCAGTCAAAACATATATATTTTCTGTGACAAGAAAGTGATCGCCTCCTGTAGACAAAAAGCAAGATCTATTTGACCAACTGTTAAAAATAATACGGTTTATACCAATAGTTTTGTATGACTGCTAGGTTTGGGGATTTCATAAATTAAATCAAATTTTTTTCAAAAAGTTTATTAATAATTGACTGCAATTAAGTAAGAGCACAGTTAGCTGTATTATAATAATATGTGGTGAAGTTGGTAGATTTAGTCTTTGTCCGTTGTGTTACTTGAGAATAATACATTTATGGGCGAGAATAATTCAAGGGAAGCATTCCAATTTGTCACATATAATGTATCATTTGCTAAGATGATTGCTTTAAATCAGGATGGATTGTGAAGATAAAAAACGTTTGATAACTGGTCTGTCCAATATTTGTTTTGACCAAAGTACAGCTAGTAATTAAGAATTTACTGGGGATCACATTACATATAAAGCAAAAGTGCAAGACATTACACAAAAAAACATTACATTACAAAAAAACGAACAATATTAAATTTAACAAGATTTAACAAGATTTGCCATCCAAGCCAAAGGCCCAGATGGCAAGTGGACAAGGAAGCCATTGGCTTATCGAGAGTCCAACAATGTTCATCTACTTATAACCCGCCCTCCTGAGATATGTGTCAACCTTGTTTTTAAACATATTCACGCTGCTAGCAGTTACACAATCTGTAGACAATTTGTTCCATTCATTTATTGTCCTCTGTGAGAACGAGTGCTTCCTGATGTCCAATCTACATTGATCCTTTACTAATTTTACCTCATGTCCTCTAGTTCTGCTATCCTTCTTGAGTGAGAAAAACATATTTCTATCAATATTTTCATACCCATTCAATATCTTAAACACTTCAATCTGATCTCCTCTTAACCTCCTTGTCTCTAGAGTTGTTAAACCACATTCTTTCAGGCGTTCTTCATAACTGAGGTCTCTCAGTTCTGGAATCATTTTAGTTGCTCTCCTTTGTATGCGTTCAAGCGTATCTATATCTTTCTTACGATATGGTCTCCATGCTTGTATACAGTATTCTAAATGAGGTCTAACTATTGCTTTATAAAGAGGTATAATTAACTTTTTTCCCTTGTATGTTATGTTTCTTCTAATCAATCCAAGAATTTTATTACCCTTTGAAGCTGCAATACCACACTGCTCTGAAACTTTCATATCAGCGCTTATTGTAACTCCTAAGTCCTTTTCTTTTACAGTAGTACCCAGAACAGTATCTCCCATTTTATAGTTTACATTCAAGTTCCTATGTCCTGTATGTAGGCATTTACATTTCCCAAAATTGAACAACATCTGCCATTTCTCAGACCATTTCACTAATCTGTCTAGATCGTTTTGTAAATGTTGTTTATCACCATCAGTATTAACCTTTCTAAACAGTTTTGTGTCATCCGCAAATTTCAGTACGTTACTTGTTATACTGTCGTCCAAGTCATTGATATAAATTAAGAATAATATAGGTCCTAATACTGATCCTTGAGGTACCCCACTCAAAACCGATTTCCAATTTGAAACTTCTCCATCTACTACAACTCGTTGTCTTCTGTCAGTCAGCTATTGTTCTATCCAGTCAGTTATGCTGTCCCCGATACCATGGGCTTTTAATTTAAGTAGTAATCTTTGATGTGGCACTTTGTCAAAAGCTTTCTGAAAATCTAAGTAGATAATATCTACTGGCGATCCCACGTCTATCCACTTAGTGATTTCTTCCAAAAAACATAACATATTTGTTAAGCATGACCTCGCTTTAAGGAATCCATGTTGAGATGAATTTAATAATTTATGCTTAACGAGGAATTCCACCATATGGTCGTTAATTAACCTTTCTAATAATTTACAAATCACTGACGTTAAACTCACTGGTCTGTACTTCTCTGACTTATTTCTCGAACCCTTTTTAAATAATGGTATGATGTTTGCTTCTTTCCATTCAAACGGAACAACTCCCTCTTTTAATGACAAGTTGAATACTCTTGCAAGTGGTATACTGATTTGTTCTACTGTTTCCATTAGTAATTTTGGAGGAATCCCATCCACTCCCGGTGATTTGTTATCTTTCATTGCCTTTATTTTCTTAGCTACCAATTCTGGAGTTACAACTAACGGACCTAAATAGTCAGATTTAGCCCCCTGAAATTTAGCATCAGCAACTGGTAATGAACTAATATCTTCTTTGGTAAACACTGAACTGAAGTAACCATTTAGGTCTTCCGCCATTAAAAACCCCTGTGATATTATATTTCCAGCACTGTCTTCTAGAGGTCCAACCTTGTCTTGTACGTTTTGTTTACTCCTGACATATGCATAAAAACTCTTGCTGTCATTTTTTATGTTACATGCTAGTTTTTGCTCATAGCTTCTTTTAGATTGTCTGATTTCAGTTGTAGCTGCATTAAGTGCCTCTTTGTATTTTGCATAGTCTTCGTCCTTTCTGGTACGCCTATAAACCCTCCACATAGTTTGTTTTAGCATTATTTTTCTAATAGCCTCTTTTGACAAGTGTTTCTTTCTACACCGTTTTCCTTGTTTTTGGAAGGGAACAAATTTATCGATGATACTCTCAATTTCATATTTTAGAATATTCCAACATTCAATTGCGGTCTTATTCATCAGCATGTTATTCCAATCTAGCTTTGCTAAGTATTTTCTCATATCTTTGTAGTTACCTTTGTGGAAGTTTCTCTTGTACGTTTTCTTATTTTTACTTTCTGATTTTACATTGATGTCAAAATGTATTTGATTATGGTCACTATTACCCAATGGTTCAAATATTTTTACATTGTCCACTAATTCTTTTTGTGATGACAAAACTATATCTAATACATTTTCTCCCCTGGTTGGTTCTAGTACGTGCTGAGTAAGAAAGCTATCCTGGATTAAAAATAGAAATTGTTGGTCCTCAATCCCTGTGCTCTCTAGAGAATTCCATTGTATGTGTCCATGGTTAAAATCTCCCATTATGATACATTCCCCTTTACTAACTTCTTTTATAGCGTTTTTTATTTTTGTGTTGTCCTCTTCGTTTATGTTTGGACTTCGGTAAACTAATCCAATAGTTAATTTTGAATTACCTGAAACAATTTTGCACCAAACAGCTTCATCGCAATCTGCTTCCCTTTCTAGTTTTATTTCATAAGCCTGAATAGATTCTTTAACATATAAAATAACTCCCCCGCCCCTTCTTCCTATTCGATCTTTCCTAAACATTACATATCCTGTCAGTCCTAATTCAGCATCTGTTATATCTATGTTGGCCCATGATTCAGTTATACCAATTATGTGAGGGTCAATATCTTCTACCATAATGTTTAATTCGTTTTTCTTATTTACTATGCTCCTTGCATTTAAACATACGCATCTATAACCTTTTTCAGAGATGTTTTTCGGATGATTTGATATTGGTTTACCTGTGCTAGTGGCCTCTTGTTCTGCTTGAGACACCTCTAGGTAACCCCCCTGCACTTCTAGTTTAAAGAATGTTTACTTCCAAAAATATTTGTCATTGTACCCAAGTCACTATCTACTGCTGCTGAAAGTTTGTCCGCGAATACTGCCGCCCCCTTTCCACTTAAATGAAGCCCATCCTTCATGTACATATCAGCCCTCCCAACAAAACTTCCCCATAAATCCACCTTCCTCTTCCCTACATAACTTCTGGACTAACATGTTAATTGCCATCCCCCGACAATTTCGATATTTGTGACCCCTCCTGCCCATTACAGGTAAAATCCCTGACAGTATTACCTGCTCAACCCGCGTCTGTTTTAGTGTTCTGACCAACTGCCTATATTTCCTAACTATGGCAGTTGTACCCTCCCTCTCTACGTTATTTGTCCCTACGTGTACTAAAACAGATCCACCCTTACCCGAGCCTACGATGTTTTTTACCCTCTCAGTTATCGCCTCTATTTTGGCTCCAGGCAAGCAGACCACCACATCATCTCCCTTGTTTAAGACTCTGTCGGTCTTCCTAACTATCGAATCCCCCACAAACACCCTCGCTCTCTTCCTCACCCCCTCTATCACTGCTGCAGAATAACACTTCCGTTCGATCCCCTCCATCCCATTCTGTCCTGACCCCTTCCCTCCTGTCTCCTTCGCTCCTGTCTCCCCCACTTCCCACTCCTTTGCTCTGGTTGTTTTCCCTCCCGTTTCCCCCACTCCCTTCTCCTTCCCTCCTGTCTCCCCCACTCCCTTCTCCTTCCCTCCTGTCTCCCCTACTCCCCTCTCCTTCACTCCGGTTGTCTTCCCTCCCGTTCCTTTCCTTCCCGTCTCCTTACGTCCTGTCTCCCTACAACCTGTCACCTTCCCTCCTCTCAGCTTCCTCCCAGGCTGCGGTGAGCTCTCCCTAGCATCTCTTGTGTCTTTCCCCACTTTATCATCTACTGTTCCCCCACTGGAACTACTGGCACAACCCCCCTGTTCCCTTCCCACCATTGCCACAACGAGCAGCCTCAGCTCTTCCAACTCCACCTCTAGTTCCTTCATCTTCGTACATCCCCTACACTCAAAACTAAAACTATCTGCCTGGACCTCAGCCCAGGACTTCTCGCACCCAGACTTGACGAAGTCCACCCAGTTACTACAACTGCCACAAATTAAGCAAAGATTAATTGTGCAAAGATTACAGACTGCTTAAACACATTGTGATACTAAATTAAATGGAGTTTATGTAGTTTTGCTATATCAAATAATTATGTATGAATTATGCAATTAGTATACATTGTGCTTATATCACAGTATATCCATGCTATGCCTATGTTGGATACATTTCTGTTTTGACAGTTTGTATGATAGTTTGTTACATACCATGCTTGGAAATAATAACTCATTTGTTATTTGTCTTCTGTGGCATAGTATGCAGAGGACACTTGCTGAGGGCAAAAAGCGGCAACAGTTTACTTCTCAAGTCATGGTTTTTGGCCTATTTACCTATAAACATAACCATTTGTAACTACAATTAAGAATGTTACGCCGTTGATTTATTAGGAAGACCTTGTTAAACACACATCTTCATTTCATGGGCCGTGCCATTCTGTCTGATAACCTTACGTCACAAGTGTGGTATTCTGGCAATATTCACTTGCCAAACGAACATATATTTGTATACACCTATACCATTACTTGCCAGTTGGATATGGCCATGCTGTTTGCATCCAAACTCAGCTTATGTAACATATATTGGCCTTTGCTTACTAAACTAGTCCTCTATCTGGCAAAATCATGTTTTGATTGCTTTAGTTCTGTGTATGCCAGCCTCTCTTAATATGTCACTTGAAGTCAACCCTGATTTTCGTAGAACTGCGCATGCGCTTATCGGTCACACTGGTTAACATGTCAGCCCTCAGGCATTTGGAGAAATAACCGGAATCTTCCACTTTTAGAACAAAATCTGAGTAAAACACTGGCATGATTTTCTTGATTTTAGTTGCACATGGTTAGTTTTTATTATCTCTTTTAGGTGCATAGCCCCAAAACCATGACTTTTTTGCTTTAAAGATATGTGAAAATATCAGCCTGAAAAGTTCTGTACAAATAAGATGTCCAAGTAATATGCATTTAATATATGCAAAATACAGTGCAATTTTGCAACAAACTTCAACTTCTCAGTATTTATAATTAGCTGTTTAATTATGTGAATGGTGGACATGTCAAAACATTGACTGCTACTAATTTAATTTTCAGTGATCATGTTACAACCACAATTACCCGGGTAGACCATGTTTAAGCCCTCCAAAAACACAGAGTACAGTAAAGTCACAATCACAATTAAACCATGTTTAGACTCTTTAAAACATGTACCCTGGGGGTACATTCTGATTGAGTACAGTTATAGTAACAATTCAATGATGTTTAATCCCTTAAGAACCACACAAACTCTGGTTAAATACAGTTACCTGAACAATTAAACCATGTTTAGAACTTTAAAAACCACACAAACTCTGGTTAAATACAGTTACCTGAACAATTAAACCATGTTTAGAACCTTAAAAACCACACAAACTCTGGTAAAATACAGTCATCCAAACAATAATACCATGTTTAGAACCTTTAAAAACCTCACAAACTCTGAATAAGTAGAGTTACATTAACCAATAAACCAACTCAGTGATGTTTAATCCCTCTAAAAACACACAAACTCTGGTTCAGTACAGTTAAAGCTCAAAGCGCTTTACACTTCACTCCCTGGCAGACGTGTTCATTCCAATGCCTACTCTACTTCTCTGGAAAGTATACAGTCATGCTGCATTTACTGAGCAAAGACTATTCGTCCATATCTACCACTGTCTACAGCCAGGTACGCATTTATGCAGATGAGTGAACTGAGGCAAGCTTCAAAACGGCAGCAAGATGATTCAAAACCACGTTCTCTTGATTGAGAGTCCGATGTTCTAACCTCCGAGCCACGGTGTCCCAGAGTTACAGTAACAACTCAACAGTGTTTAGATCCTCTAAGCACCACACAAACCCTGGTTTAGTACAGTTACATTAATAATTAAACCATGTTAAGACCCATTAAAAACCACACAAACTCTGGATAAATACAGAGTAGTAATTAAACTATGTTTAGACCCTTTAAAAACCCATGCTTAGACTCTAAGATCTACACAACCACTGGTTGAGTACATGCAGTTACAGTAACAATTCAGCCATGCTTAGACTCTAAGATCTACACAACCACTGGTTGAGTACATGCAGTTACAGTAACAATTCAGCCAAGCTTAGACTGTAAGATCTACACAACCACTGGTTGAGTACATGCAGTTACAGTAACAATTCAGCCATGTTTAGTCCCTTTGAAAATCACACAAACTGGTTGAGGACAGTTACAATTAAACTTTGTTTAGTCACTCAAACAACCAGACAAACAAACAAACCACACAAACTCTGGTTGAGCACAGTTACAACTAAACTAAAGAAGAAAATCGTTATTCATAACCGGTTGAGTAGTTGCAATTAAATGTTGCTTAGTCAAACAAACCACAGAAACTCTGGCTCAATACAGTTACAATTAAACCTTGTTTAGTCATTAAAACAATCCACACACACTCTGATTGATTCCTTCTCAAACACTACAAACATTGGCAAGATATTGTTATCCATTTTCTAGACAAAGGCCCAGTAGTAGAATGTATGACATTAACACAGTGTAACGATTACACTTGGAAATTACATTGCTAATGTACAAAGGGCTCATCTATTTATCACAGACGTAATCAATAGGAAGTAATGAAGTGTATCAATGCTACAATTGTACAAGCATTGTACTCATATCTTTCAGATCTCTTTCTGCACATAACTAGCAATGCAATTGTGGGCATGGATACAGAAGTAGTGATACGGCTACATTGTATTTCTACACATTGAATGTGGTTTACTATTATACACAGGTGTTACCATGGCAATCATATCAGAATTATCGATGGCACAAAATAAGTGCACATTGCTGATTTTTTAAAAGAGATATGCATGCAAATCTAAAGCAACACTGCTTTTATTTTATCACAATAGCCAAGTTTAAAATCTAACATTAGTTAGTCATCGGCAAAGCAGAACTATGTATGTTAATTAAATTTTTTATCAGATCAATAAATTGCATTTCAAGAGACTTGTTTAACTGGCGTAATGCCCAGGTTGCATCATTGAAGCACAGTCAACAAGAGACTGGGTAACCAGTGGATAGAGACACTAATCATGATTTCAGGTACTTTTTGTTTATTTGCCGGGTGAAGTCCTTATGCAGGACTTAGTCATCCAGGTAGATGTTTCTAGGTGTTACTGGGCGGTAAATGCTCAAACATTCGTCTCCTGGGATTGGCTGTTCCACAGAGTATGTCGGGACATGGACGTTGGTACCAGTCATTCCATCCTTCATAGTCGATCTAAAACATGAACAACGAAACACACACATCAAACAAACATGTCACAGAAATTGTATGCCAATTTAGTTATGCACAAACAAAGTAGACTTTGATTTAATGGTTAATTACCAATCGTATGAGTCTGTTCAAAGAGATATGATCTGAATTGGCGTCAATATATATTTAGTGCATGAGCACAATTCAAGTAGTTAAAATATGAACAGTTATAATGTTGACGAAATATTTGATTAATTTGTTTTCAGCCAACACAATATGTTGGTTACTGGAAACAAGAGACAGAACACAACTACAACATAACTGAAAATAACAGTGTGTTCAGGCATGCTAACGGTGTGTGTGTGTGTATGCGAGTTGTGTGAATGCGTGCATACGTTTGTGTGTGCATGTGTGCCTACATGTTAGTGGTGTGTGGGTGGGTGCGTGCATGCATGAGTGCGTGCGTGTGTGTATGGGCATGCCTGTGTGTGCATGCGTGCGTGCATGTTGCAGCACATTGTTACGTCCTCAATATATGTCACTTTCTAAACTTATGAATTACTATTTTCAATTAATATTAGTGTCTGGCTTTAGTGGCTTATATACCTTTATATACATGTGAGTGCATATTTGAATATGCATACTGACACAATGTAAATGTATGCATGACACAAATAAATGTATGTGTGCGTGCATACATATACTTACACTCTGTCTGGTTTTGGATGCACGTATTTCTTGACATACAGCACACCCACAACTGCCACCACAAGACAAATGATGACGATGGGAACTACCACTGCTATCACAGTCGCCTTCATGTTGGATGCTTGCCCTGTTTCAAACAAGATCTTTTTTCACAAATATGTCAACAATGGAAATTCACTCAGTTGAAATGCTAAATCCTACTACCATCACGAGAACTGTTTCCTTCTCAAGTAGGTGCAATGACAGAATTACATTGTTCACAAAATGTGGGACCCTCAACTTTTCCATTGTTCTGTCTATATATCAGCCGTATTGTCCCGTGGTTGGGCGAAGGCCTCAGCATGTTGTTTCCTAGTTTGCCTATCTTGTGCTGTTCTCTGCCAGGTGGTTTCATTCCAATACTCATCCAAATCGTCTCTCCATCTTTTTGCTGGTCTTCCTCATAATCTCTTCCTTCCATATGGTTTCCAGGTGGTAATGTGCTTTGTCCATCTGTCATCTTTGAGTCAGCTGATGTGTCCTGCCCAAGACCACTTTATTCTTCTGGTTGTTTTTATCATGTCTGTGACTCATGTCTTTGCTCTCACCCAGGTGTTTGTCTTTCTGTCATGGTATTTTATATTAAGCATACTCTCCATTTTTGTCTGCGTGGCTGCTAGTTTTTTCCCAGCTTGTTTTGTGAGTGACCATGTTTCAGCACCGTATGTCATAGCTGGCAGTACACATGAGTTGTAAACCTTTCTTTTTAGACAGATAGCAAAGTTACTTTTGAAGATGTCGCGATGTTTTGCATATGCTGTCCAGCCGGCTGTGATTCATCGTAGGATTTCCTTGTCTTGGTTCTTGTCCCTAAGGCTGAAGCGTTGGCCTAGGTATACGTAACTCTCCACATTCTCTATCTGAGTGTTATTAACATATATTTGGGTGTTGTCTTCCACCATTATTTTTGTTTTTGAGATGTTCATCCTCAAGCCGCTTAGGATACTTTCTTCGCATAGTTCTTGTAGCATTATTTCTAGTTCTTGTGGTGTTTCGGTGCACAGGAAGATATCGTCTGCGAAACGGAGATGGTTAAGATATTCTCCGTCTATTTTCAGGCCTTTGTTCTCCCAGTTCAGTCTTCTGAAGATACTTTCGAGTGTTGATGTGAATAGTTTGGGTGAGATGGTATCCCCCTGTCGCACTCCTCTTTTGATGTTTATTTTCTCACTCTCTTTGTGAAGATATACTGTCACAGAGCTGTCTGTGTGTATATATCTTTCATGAGTTGTATGTATGCATCTTCTATCCCTTGGTCTTGGAGTGAAGACAGTATTGCCTGGGTTTGTACCGAGTCGAAGGCCTTCTCATAGTCAATGAATGCTATACAGAGTGGTATGTTGAATTCGCGGCACTTCTCCTTCAGTTGATTTATGACATGGATGTGACCTGTCGTTGAGTACCCGCCTCTGAATCCTGCCTGTTCTCTGGGTTGATTTTCGTCTAGTATTTTCTCCAGTCTGGCTGTTAGAATCTTTGTGAATAGCTTGATGTTCGATAGCAAGCATATTGGCCTATAGTTCTATATTTGTCTTTTTGGTTGCCTTTTTTGAAGATTATCACCAACTTTGCATTTTTCTAGGTAGTGGGGATTTGTCTTTCTGATATGCATTTTGTATACAGCTTAGCTAAGGCTTTGGCGATGGTATCCTCTCCTGCCTTCAACGTTTCGATGTTGACTTGGTCATTTCCTGCTGCCTTCCCGTTTTTCATCTTCCTTAGAGCGGCTTCTACTTTCCATGTTGTTACTGATGGTACTTGTCTTGGGTCTGTGCGTATTGTTACGGTTTGGTCGCTGTCATAAAGTTCGATGTAAAACTCTTCTATTCGTTCTAAGATCTTAGGATGATCTTAGGATCCTAGGATGTGTGTTCTTCTGACCTTGTTCAAGCTCTTTGATGTCTCTATTGTTTTTCGTATGGTGTCTAGGTTGTGTTTTCTGATGTCTTCTTTCACTTTCTTTTTGAGGGTCTTGCATATCTCTGTGTACTCTATGCAGTCCCTAGCGGTGTTCTTTACCATTTCTCTACGTTTTTTCATTAGTCTTGTTTGAGTTGATAATCTAGACTTGTCCCGTTTGGTGTTTTGTTTGGCTATGCTTATCGCCGTCTGTTGGATCATTTCTGTAATGTTTTCATTTAGAGTGTCGATATCGTCCAGTTCTTGTAGAGCAGTGAACCTGTTTTTCAGTTCGAGTTGGAATTCGTTCTTTTTAATTCCAATTTCTCTAGTGTCGACTTTTGGTGGTTTCTTTTTTCTTAGCAGCTTCTTCCTTTCTGCTTTCGTGTCTAATCTTATGTTGCTTATCAACATTCTATGGTCGCTTCCAATGTTTATGCGGTTTATGACTCTTACATCTATGATCATGTTCGGCTTGTCAGTCATGATGTAATCAATTTCATTCTTCATTTTTCTGTCTGGGCTTCTCCATGTCCATCTCCTCTCAATTTTCTTCTGGAATAGTGTATTCATGATCTTGTAATCCTTTGATGTTGTCCACTCTATTAAGGTATCACCTCGTTCATTCCTCTGTCCTAGGCCGAGACTTCCTGTGGCTGTTTCGGATGGGTTTGTTCTTACACCCACTTTGGCGTTGAAGTCTCTCATCAATATTGGATAGTGGCTTGGATTCTCCAAGATTTTATCGATGTCATTGTAGAAGATGTTTATTTCATCTTCTTCCATTGTTACACATTACTAATACTTGAATACCTGACTTCAACAATACCCCAACTCCACAGATAGTGAATTTTGATGGGAGCAAAAAAACGGCCTATTGCATGGTTCATGGGCCAAGCGCCATCGTGTGGTCACTGGTTACTAACAACACTACTACGCAAACTTTGACCACTTTTCAGTTAGGTAAGTGCCGTAGCTTAAGAGTTCAGGTGGGGTCAAAGGGCATGGAGTTGGGCTAGTGTTGAAGTAAAATACTGGATATTTACTTTTAATGTGACTAAAACATTGTGAAAACACCAGCTTAGGAACGACCAGATATTTATTGGCTCAGAAAATGCATCAACAGAGATGTGTTATGATGAGTAAAGCTCGGACACGAACTATTCAGATCAGCAAACCTGACTATTTGTCTTCCTCAATATCATCACCATTAAGTACTACATAAGTTCCTCCAAGTTTTTTCAGCAATGCTGTTGGTATATTCGATGGTGGACTGTCTCAAGTACTTTGTGAGCTATTTCACGGTAGGTATGACATTGGGTTTCATGACAGGAACAGTGTTTCCACAATGCCAGACATCTGTATGGAAACCTGCATGCGTTGTTTGTCAGCTCTCCCAAAGCGGAATCACTTATATTCACTCAGTTTGAATTTTTCTTTGTTTCTAGTGACATACTTTTAAAAAGTGAGTCAAAGTGGCCTTTGATCATGTTACTGCAACAGTTTCGAACTTTGTTGCAATCATTTCATGCCATTCCATAAATATTTCCACTGTATCTTTTTATGCTTCATCTTCTCAATTACTCCAAAGTCACGACTGCATGACAATATTCATGTATAGGTAGATGAAAGTCTACGTGTACGCTGTGAACACGACATAGGTGAACAAGTGTGAACATTGAATCACCTTCGTCTGGGTAAAGTGATTGAGGCAAGAAATCACCTCTCTACATCCTCTCCTGGCTGTTGGTTCAGGCCTTGTGTGGACTTTCTAAGTGCAGTGATGCATGCCTCTCTCTCTGACTGCAATCTGCAACTCTCATTTCGTCCCCATTCCTCCTCATTTCTCCTTCCTTTATCAATAATTTCATCCATCGTGGCTTATTGCTGTGCGAAATGGCAGCAATTTAGCGTTGAGCAATAGCCACTCCATCTAGCAGAATACACAATGTGACTTCAACACTGTCCCAAGTCCGATCTGAGCAGAGTTAGGTCAGCGTTTAAGGCAGATCTTTTTTAACCTTGGTTTTGACAAGGCTTCTATGGTGCATTTGGTAGATTTTTCATGACAGATAGCTATTTGAAAGTTGTACTGCAAGACGTACTCAACTCAGTCTTGCAAAATATTGGAGTTGGGCTATTTTTGAAGTCATTTATTCATTTGTATTATCTGAGAGGTATATGTCTTATATTGGTTGTAAATCGGCCAATACCTTCTCTGCGTGAATCGTAGGCTGTAGACATAGTCGTAGATTGTGCAGTTGATTCAGGAGTGTTTCTTGTAGATGTAACCACTGGAACTGGAACAAAATTAATTAATCAGCAGTGATATCTGAGTGGTACAGAACTACATAAATATTCAAGAATGTCACTTTATAATTAGAAAAATACTTTTGAAATAAACTTTTGAAATTTGTGTGATTCTGCAAACAACATGCATTGATGTTTTTGCTATAATGCTCACAACGTACAGTCCCAATATGCTAACAAGCTGTATTTCCTGAAGAGTAAACCAATAGTTACTGGTTGTTTGTGCAGATATATGTAAAGAAATTAGTAACCACGGGTACATGATTGTGCAGCAACAATAACCAAAAAAGTTTAAACCATATATTATTGCACAC
Source organism: Lamellibrachia columna (assembly GCA_963662155.1). Lineage (NCBI taxonomy): Eukaryota > Metazoa > Annelida > Polychaeta > Sabellida > Siboglinidae > Lamellibrachia > Lamellibrachia columna. Next base: position 4,000,143 of record OY759271.1, on the reverse strand, counting down.
ATATATCTGACAAATTACTGTTGATTGTTGGCATGACAACAGTAACCGGACCAGCACTGACCCTGATGCGGCCACTGTTGGGGACGAGAAGCAATGCGTAACCTTCACACCTTCTCCATAGAGAGCGAAGCGATTTCTTGCACGTGGCTTTCAATCGAACATGCATAATACTAATAGGATGTCAGAGGTTGGACTTTCTTTTACTTACCAGTGCAGTCAGTCACATTGGTTGCCTCGGTGAATGGTGTAGTTGTGCCATCGGGACAAGGCTTGCATTCAAGCTGACCTGCTTCGTCCTGATACTCTCCCTCCTCACACGGCACACAGGCTGATCTGTTGGTGTAGGTGCCCGGGGGGCAGCTTACTGCAACAGCCTCTCAACATTATTACATATGCATTGTCTTTCAGGAAAGACCTGAAAACATTCCTGTTGTGCCAACTATATACTGTCTGAACAACTGCCATTTTAAGTTTTCATTTGCCCCCCCCCCACCCCCTCCATCTTTGCTGAATATACATGGATTCATTTTGTATGAATTTCCAATGGGGTGAAGGTATTCAAATGTCACTGTCACTTTCAGTAACGATTTTCCAAAATCAAAAGTTTCTGTAGAGGGACAATTTATTAGGGAATGTCCAGAAATTGACATTTTTCTGATCAGAAAGTGCACAATAGACACACGTTTAAAAAACTTACAGCCAGCAAGGTCAAGACTGTCGTCACTAAATGCAGTGGTATGTTACAATGAAAATATACTGAAGGTTTAACTGGTAAGTTGCAATAAGGTTGAATCTTTGATATTATACAAACACGATGTTCATAAATGCTAATAATAATGTGTCTAGTACACCAGTAAGATCAGTATTATAATGACTGACATGTTTCACTGCAGTGTTGCATCACTGTATTAATTAACAACATTACACATTTTGTATCTTGGACACATTTTGTTCTGTCTGTGCCATTTAAGTTTTGTTTGAGAAGTGGAATTAAATTATGCAAAACGTTATGCCATCTCTTGAGGTGTACAATACAATGGCGCATAAGGAAACTTACCGCACATTAGAGTGACAGGACTTGTGACCATTGGCAACAGACAGAGCTGCATCCCCAGCTGCAGCAACGAGCCATTGACAGGGGAGTAGGTGACACCATCGACTGTCACAGACCGACCGCCAGTCTCCTCCGCCTGCTTGATCAAGGCGCTCACAGCCACCAAACTGTGAGTGGTGTAGGCCCAGTTGGACAATGCAAGTGCCTCTGCAAATCACATTATCAATTGTATTTGTGTGTGTGCATGTTCACTGTTCATTGTACCACAGACAGCCAGAATGTAGGATGTATGTACCTCTTGTTGAAAAATAAACATGATCATCTCTAGATGGAGACCAAGATCACTGCAATTGTAGAAGTGACCATGGTGAATGAAGATGATGGGAATTGTAAAGAGACCGAGAAGAAGGCCCAGGTTATGGTGGATCAACATCAGTAGCCACCTGGAGGAAAAGAGACCGAGAGGAAGGCCCAGGTTACGGTGGATCAACATCAGTAGCCACCTGGAGGAAAAGAGACCGAGAGGAAGGCCCGGGTTACGGTGGATCAACAACATCAGCAGCCACCTGGAGGGAAGGAGACCGAGAGGAAGGCCCAGGTTATGGTGGATCAACATCAGTAGCCACCTGGAGAAAAAGAGCCCGAGAGGAAGGTCCAGGTTATGGTGGATCAACAACATCAGCAGCCACCTGGAGGGAAAGAGACCGAGAGGAAGGCACAGGTTACGATGGATCAACATCAGTAGCCACCTGGAAGGAAACAGAGAGGAAGGCACAGGTTATGGTGGATCAACATCAGCAGCCACCTGGAGGGAAAGAGACCGAGAGGAAGGCACAGGTTACGGTGGATCAACATCAGCAGCCACCTGGAGGGAAAGAGACCGAGAGAAAGGCCCAGGTTATGGTGGATCAACATCAGTAGCCACCTGGAGGTAAGGAGACCGAGAGGAAGGTCCAGGTTATGGTGGATCAACATCAGTAGCCACCTGGAAGGAAACAGAGAGGAAGGCACAGGTTATGGTGGATCAACAACATCAGCAGCCACCTGGAGGGAAAGAGACAGAGAGGAAGGCACAGGTTACGATGGATCAACATCAGTAGCCACCTGGAAGGAAACAGAGAGGAAGGCACAGGTTACGGTGGATCAATATCAGCAGCCACCTGGAGGGAAGGAGACAGAGAGGAAGGCCCAGGTTACGATGGATTAACAACATCATTGGCCACCTGGAGGGAAAGAGACAGAGAGGAAGGCACGATGGATCAACATCAGTAGCCACCTGGAAGGAAACAGAGAGGAAGGCCCAGGTTATGGTGAATCAACACCAGTAGCCACCTGGAGGGAAAGAATACCAGCCACAATGACGTATTAAGAACAGAACGGTACAAGAACCGTACAGAATGGAGGAAGTTGATTTCTTACCACACTGACAGGAGTTCTAGTGTCACTTGAATTCCTAACTGAAGTATGTTGAGCAAGTGAGCACTATTTTTGTGTGTATGCGTTTTATTAGTGCTGGATTTGGTTTTCCTGGAACAACTGCATCATTGATGCGCTGCCCAGAAACCATGTGTGTATTCTATTCCATTCCATCCATCATTCTTAGACTAACTCCCATACATTGATTACAACTGACCAATGTGAGTACACATCGAGTAACAAGTGCACCACACAACTGATGATAATGATATCTAAAAAAACATGCATTTATATAATTTTTTATTGTGAATAAAACATGTTTATTATTATTAAGGACAAGTGTCACTGAAGTAGGTGACAGCTAAGCCTACACAAACAACCACACTAGAGATCATAAGAGCCACTTAACAAGATTTAATAAGATTGCCATTCAAAGCCACAAGCTCCAGGTGATGAGTGGACAAGGAAGCCTTTGGCTTATAGGAAATACTGACGACAAAGAAACTTGAATATAAAATTTCTTAAATAAACCTTTGCCTGGTTCTACTTCAGTTCAGGTATAATAATACATATCATTGTTGAAGAGTCAAAACAGTGGAAGTCAATTGTGATCTGTACCATTTGGTTGGTTGGATATGAGTCTATTAGGCTAACTTCTAACATACAAAACTGGACTTCCAATGTTTTGACTCTTCAAAAGCGATATGTAGAATATCAAATAAAACTGAATTCTTCTGTGATATTCAGCAACATTCATTGTGTGTTACCTGCACTGGCATTGTATGTGTCATTGGAGATGTAGTTGATTTCTGGTGAAATCGCAGAGACACTGAGTATCAACATATATTCGTCAGTGGTGTCTCTGCGTCTTCGACTGTCTCCGGAGAGCAGAATCACTTCAGTCTCCACAGTGCAACGTCCAGACTGGACACATTCACTGCTGTTCACCAGACTACTAACGTTTTTTACCACATGGTTCATCAGGTTGACACTAGGCACGCTGTATGTTATCGCATTCACTGTCTCTCCCTGATGAGGCACTTTACTCCCTGCAAAGAAACACAACATTCAGATACAATTGCACATTATAATTAGTTCACACATCACGTGTGTGTGTGTGCGTGCGCATGTATAAATCCACCACTGTGTACAGTTTTAAACATATTTCTATAGCCAACATTGCGGAAACTATCAGGTGTAAAAAATAAATATTGCAAGTACACATGCAATTTTATCATGTATGTCCTTATTATTACAGCATCACAAAAACACATTACATAGGTATATACATTAACAGCATATATTGTTTAGTGATTAATTACGATTAATATACACAAAATGGCGTGACCTTTTGAGAATTGTTCATATATAATATTCTGCTGAAATAACCAAACAGGTTATTGGTGGGACAACAGAAGAAGACAATACCAATATTCTTTTTTGAAAACCCACCTCCTTTCAATCAGTTCATGCACGCTTCATTTATATATTTATTTACGTAATAACAATAACTTGTTTCATCACTACCATAATTACATAACTGGCTACTTACTTTCGCAGCTGGGAAGATGAGCCCTCGGTTTGTTGATCTTATGTGACCACACATAGTTGGTGCTTGGCCCGCATAAGTACGGGTTCTCTATCGGACGGAATGGTGTCGTCCCAGGTAGACAGGACACATAACATTTGGTTTCATCATCATTATCTGTGGAGCAGTTTACGTTTGTTTTCAGTAGACCCCGGAAATCCTCAAACCGGTGGCATTCTGCATTAGAAAAGAAAAACATTATCAAGTCTCATTGTTAGGATGACCAACAACACAGATTATCAACTTTTCATAAAAAATCTCAGCTCACTGGCATTATCCATGATAAATATGACCAAGTATGTGCATATGTATGTTTGAATTATGTCAAAAGAAAAGAAAAATTATCTTATCACTCCTGCATGAGAAAAATTGCTACTGACATGATCCTAACAGTAACAATTTCTACACTAATTGTTATTGTTACATTGGGACTGCATCACATAATTACATTGTGCTACATTGTAACTGGTCTTAACAGTATAAGTTTGTAGATAATTCAGCAATGTGTAATCTTGAGAATGTGTTCTAGCCTGGGCAGTGGTCCGTGTTGCAGTCTTGTGTTGCACTGCTTGGTCCTGTACATGGGAGACCAACTGGGTCTGGTTCCGGATCATTACACAGACGACTGCGTGATTGGACCCCTTTGTCACAGGTCTTACTACACAAGGACCATTCGCTCCATGGTCCATAGCCTCCATTCACTGGAAAACAAAACACACTATATCAGGAATATTCACTCCATGGCCCATAGACAAACATCTTACTAAATAAGGATTTATTATTTGGTTCGTAGAAACCTAGTAAAACATTTTACTGAATAAGAATAAATTGGTCCATAGTAACCTAGTTAAACATCTTACTGAATAAGGATAACTTGTAGAAACCAAGTACAAATATCCATAGCTAGTTCCAATTGTAAAATAAAGATGTTAAAAGCATTAAGAGTGAGCACTGCCTCAAAAACAAAATAAATTAGTAAATATGGTTAAAGGAACTAAAGATATAAGTAAAAATAAGTAATTTAATAAATATTAATTGCGCATGTGTATTTCTTCATTCACTGAATCTATCAATGTCAATATAAAGGAATGCTTAAAAAATTTAATCATGACAATAAAATAAGACGATTACCATAAACAAGAAACTACACAGCATACAGACAATAATGAAGTAATTTCCTTATCAAAAACAAAATAATTAAGCACTTGGGTTTATCACATCAGTATTTACCATCATCGAAATCTACATACCAAAAACATGGAATTTAATATCTTGGTAATGTGTATACCACAAGAGGCATATCAGATATACCAAATCATGTCAAGCAATTAAATGTCACTTGGTTCTTCAATTACAATCACTAAATACATGTTCAAAAGAATCAAGATGACATCAGATGTATGTGCTTTGTGTATATGTACCTATTTCATCTTGGCAGTACTGGCCCCAGAACCCCAAAGCACACTGGCAAGTGTAATTCATGCTGCCACTGAGACAGGTGGCGCCATTATCACACAGGTTGCTGACACAGAAGTCAGGGGGAACATCACATGTCTTGCCGGTGAACCCGCCTTTGCAGTGGCACACAAAGTCGTTCAGTTTGTCCTCGCATACGTAGCCATGACACGGGTCTGGATCACAGTTGTCGGTGACTACAAGGACACATACAGACATATATCAATGCCTATGAGCTGTATATAGGTCGTTTTCAATATACACTACTCATATGCGTGCATATGTGAACAACATGAATAAAAACCGAACAATTAGACAGTAACAATGGAAAGGTGTGTTCTCAAATAGTGCTGTATCCGGTTCTAGGGATCACCTCTCAATAATTCACCCCAGCAGACCTGTTCAAACAACAACTCAACTGTTCTGGGCAGCGATAGCTTTTCGCAATTAGTCTTTAAAATGCAGATATATAAAAAAAAAATTAATTGGGGGAAGATGTTTACCACAATCCATATTCAGTATTTTATTTAAGATATGAAATATGTACCTAACTTAATCCAATATACATATTGTGAAAAGCTGTCAAATAATTATTTGATTCAACAAATATTAATACACCAAATACTAATTTACTAGAATGATTAGCAATACAATCCTGATTGTGTAGTAACAATAAGTGCTATTACCATCACAGGTGGTGGGAAAACCCATTGTCATGTCCTGTCTGTTTGTATCTTTAAACATCTGCCACTCGAAGGACGCTTCGCTGTCATTGTACAGACATGAGTGGGAACGTTCAGTGATGGTGACATCATCAAGGGCTGAGTTCCACATTGACACCATTGTGACGCTGCCACTGAATGGGGCTGGCACGGACACACAACAAATGTAAATACAGAGGAGAGGTAAAACCCCTGGTATATACTCATCTAGAGAACAGGGAACAATTATGTACACTAGCAAAAAAATCCCTCCTCTGGACAGGACAACTTAGTTCATACATGACTGTCATGATAACAATATTAAAAAATGTCAGGATACACAATATTATCACAGAAATATCCATCTATGCCTTGGTATTTGGTGCTGCGCCATTCAAAATCTAAAATCTTAATAACTTCTTGGAATTCAAATCTTGAAATTGAAACATAATACTGGCAGTTATAGTAGTGTCCAGCGATGGGGTACGTAACTTGGAACAATCGTAGAAAAGACACATGGCATTGCAAAGCATGTACGAGGAGTAGCATAACAAACATGCATACACACGTACGCTAGCATGATTACAGTAAGATATCACATATACGCAAATACTATCTGCACATATTTTCTACACATATGCCTGTATTAACAATGCATACATGAGTGTATTTGTGTGAACATATCTGATTGTGCTTGTATGTCGATGCAACATTTTTACTAGTGCACATTTATTAAATGTGTTATAGAAACCACTTCTCATACAATTGTTCATCTTTATAACTATATTGTAGCGATATAACAGCTTCAAGTAATGAATTTTTGAAACATTTCAGTATGAAATGCATTATTTTATTCATGATGTAATTATGGTAGTATTTAATGTTTGATGCCATTATAAATTCATCTTGAATTATGACATATAGTACACTGCAATATCCTCTTTGTCAATGTCAAATATCACACTTTCAGCAGGCGTGTTGTCATATACATTATAACTTTGATCATATCTTCCTTCCTCAATGCCAGTAGTATTTAGTATATTTTATTTCTAATCTCCACAAACATCAAAATCATGACAATCACCTTCTTCACTATCTGCCAACTACAGCCTTTCTCTTACTAAATTTCCATTAATGCAAGGTTAATCCTAGTCATAAGTATTGTGGATGTATATGCATATAGGGGTGTCTATGATCGATTGGAATCATATTCTAGAATAACTTGGCTAACAAACCATTACTCCAGAAACCAACAGCAGCCACAGTCCAGTGAGATACCTTCTGGGTCGGCTGAACCAAACTTCATTAGTGTTGTTGATGTCAGTGTCACGCTGCATTGTCCTGCCATGTCCTGTGTCACTGCCAACTTTCCTCCAGCGTACAACTTCAAGTGACATTTGTCCCCATTCTAAACAACAGTGATGTGATGCCATTTCTTGACAACCAAGTTGACCTCTGTGTTGCGCGTTGTACTGTAACCAATTAACATATCAATTAAAAAACTGGTCCAATAAAGCCACCAAATTCTTCTGGACTGCCGCAAACACCCTATTCTGTTATCACAATTAAGTTCCACTGCCATAATCATAAAACGCGGTCAATTTGGTTAATGTTATAATGTTTACTAAGGGACCATTTAGAATTGTCAACATTTACCTTTTGATACAAAGCGTACTAAAAGAGGGACGGAAGTCAAGATAAATTTTTTTAATGTTGGTTGTATGCGAAATATGACCACCTTCATGCAGCACCTTGTGGTGAACTGTTACAGAACTACTTTTGTTTTAAATCGTATAACCGTCCATGGCCCGATGCTGCAATAGAGGCAGATATCTTGGAAATTCACAACTTTGTGGAAAACAGTTATCAATATGGCACCATGGGGTTGAAAAACATATCAACATTTCAAAGCACTAATTTGGGGAGGGGACTATGAGAATTATATAGTACATCCTGTATGAACAGATAAACGTCAACAATTGTGAACAACCCTTAAAGAGTGCCTGTTTTTCATTGTTGAATTGGTTTCATCCTCATTTCAATTTAAAAATAAGTCATGAATAAAAACATTCTAGCAAACACCCTCACTACCTTATGTGTGGAACATTATTGGCTGTCAATCACTTTTTAAGAACATGGAGTGGGTGGCTACTTACACAACTGTAAACACCAAAAACAAGATACGAAGAAACAATATAACCCACCTGAATGAACTGCCTTGGAAAGATACACCTTGATATTTGATAACTGTTTTGATCTTTAGTCAATTCATTCAGTGTCTAGAAAACCTACCCAACAAAGTCATAAGCCAATGCAGAGGGATTTTTTAGTTGAAAGATGACATCACCGTTCAAGACGGAGAAGATATTCACGTTGTTAGAGGTCGGCATCAGCCAGAAGGTCACAGACCACGAGTCTGTGTCTGCACTCACAATGTTCGACACAGTCGCTGTGCCTCCCACCAGAGTATCAAGCTGGAACGCTGTAAGTAAAATTGTTGTTATGTCATTGGTTTAGACCAATAATAATCTGTACCTTTTAATAAAGGCAAAGACATTAGTGCAATGTTTAATATTCTTATTTAAACAATTTGTCATATTTGCACCTTTTCACACTGATACACATATATTTCAATATTGTTCTGTAATACTTGGTTTCAAAGTAATATTTTTTTGGTGTGTATTGTGAGCATGAGTGGTATGTACCATTTTCAAATGAGAAAGAAAATCATTTGGCATTAATTTTTATATGTTTTGTACATCATGAAAATGGATTTAAAATCAATCAGGAAAAAATAGTAAGTGCATTACCACTGAGACCACAAATAATCACCCGGCACTAATGTTGTATTTTGTCCATCTTTTAGAAATATCTTAGAAATCCCTCTGACTTCTTGGAAATGCTGACGATGTTTCCATAATAAATATCGCGTGTGATTCAATCTTCGAACCTTCGTAAAATAATTTGCCATGAATGCGGAACATATCATCTGGTTACTGTGATTCCAGTAACGGAAACGGCAAGTAGATGTGACCTTTCGAGATAACTGCCACGTGTCTGCTAGATGGCTGGCGTAACCTGATATTGTAAACAACACATTACTAATACAGATTCAAGGGCCACAGTGGTGGCAAATTAAGGGGACAAGTCAATATTAGAAATGGCCGTTATGTTTTATCAACAATACATAAAATGCCAGTGAAAAAACGTCACATTTTAAGCATGATACGCATGATATTGACATTTCTGTTATCACTAACAACCAGGAAATGTTACTTAATTCTGTGTTCTATAAAAGCTACAACATTAACACCGCTGAAATGTGGTACATGAAATGACTGTATCCATGAGCAAAATCACACAGGCTTCTGGAATGAATGGTAGAGAGGTTGCCTAAAAATGTTTGTGTAACTTTTGGCTGTCATTCAAACTTCAGCTAAAATCTTCCTGGTTCTGTAGCTGCTGTAATTCATTCATGTCAACCAAAATAGCTTGTGGTATCATCAGTGACACTATCATACTTATATGTATGTCATTTATTTGTTTGGGGTTTTCTCAAAATTACATAATATGGCGTTTTGTGGGTATTTTTTCATATTTACAAAAAAAAATTATCATGACACATCGCCAAATAAATAAAACGTTTTATTAATCTGGAGTATTATTTAGTATTTTAACTGCAATTTGTGAAGAAAAGGCTGGGTTTATCTTAAAAACATTTATTTAAACTACTCAATTCAAAACAAGCATTTCTTTTGATCAGCATATATAACTCAACAGGTTTCATAATGCTGTCTCGTGCCCAGCCCACCATTATGTGCTACTGTTGGGACATTTGCACCAACTCAACCTGAGATAAGAGGACTGTGTAAATAGGGATGTAAGAAGGCAAAGGAGGATGATGAGTGGAGGGAGAAGGCTGCCGATAGGGAGAAGTGGAAAGGGATAACAGCTGGGGCGGTGCAGCAGTACATAAACTAGCCTCACTCCTTTATAAAGGAAGCAACGAGGAAGAACACAAAGATGTGTTGCGTGACAGGAGGACAATCATCTGTAGCTGATATGACTACGGTGACACAATAAGAATTAGGGAACTACACGACTACATGTGTCTGGTCAAACACATCACAGAGAACCAGTCTTGGGCACTTATCATTTTGTTTCCAGCAACAGTACCTTGGCAGTCGACTAGGGCGGTGCTGCCTGTCATGGGAGTGAGAGTTGCCGGGGGACATTGGATGCACGTCTTCATGTTCTGTTGAGGCTGGTACGTCCCTTGAGTGCACTTAGCACAGGGGATGAGACCGGTGGGTGAGTAGGAGCCCGCGGCACACATGGCTGAAATGTGCATGATGAGTTTAGTGGCAACAAGCACAGAAATGTTGACATCAATAACATATGTAGTCTATTCTGTTCTGAAAAGAAAATACACAATGCGCACACACACACAGTTGTAATTAATGTAGATATTAAATTTGGATCTGTGTGGTTACAACTAGTTAGTTTACATTAGCAAGTATAATTGAATCATGGGCCAACATAGACATAACAGATGCTGAATTAGGACTGACAGGTTACGTAATGTTTAGGAAAGATCAAATAGGAAGGGGAGGGGAGTTATTTTGTATGTTAAAGAATCTATTCAGGCTTATGAAATAAAACTAGAAAGGGAAGCAGATTGCGATGAAGCTGTTTGGTGCAAAATTGTTTCAGGAAATTCAAAATTAACTATTGGATTAGTTTACCGAAGTCCAAACATAAACGAAGAGGACAACACAAAAATTAAAAAATGCTATAAAGGAAGTTAGTAAAGGGGAATGTATCATAATGGGAGATTTTAACCATGGACACATATGGAATTCTCTAGAGAGCACAGGGTGTGAGGACCAACAATTTCTATTTTTAATCCAGGATAGCTTTCTTACTCAGCACATGCTAGAACCAACCAGGGGAGAAAATGTATTAGATATAGTTTTGTCATCACAAAAAGAATTAGTGGACAATGTAAAAATACTTGAACCATTGGGCAACAGTGACCATAATCAAATACATTTTGACATCAATGTAAAATCAGAAAGTAAAAATTAGAAAACATACAAGAGAAACTTCCACAATGGTAACTACAAAGATATGAGAAAATACTTAGCAAAGCTAGATTGGAATAACATGCTGATGAATAAGACCGCAATTGAATGTTGGAATATTCTAAAATATGAAATTGAGAGTATCATCGATAAATTTGTTCCCTTCCAAAAACAAGGAAAACAGTGTAGAAATAGTGTTAAAACAAACTATGAGGAGGGTTTATAGGTGTACCAGAAAGGAAGAAGACTATGCAAATTACAAAGAGGCACTTAATGCAGCTACAACTGATATCACACAATCTAAAAGAAGCTATGAGCAAAAACTAGCATGTAATATAAAAAATGACAGCAAGAGTTTTTATGCATATGTCAGGAGTAAACAAAACGTACAAGACAAGGTTGGACCTCTAGAAGACAGTGCTGGAAATATAATATCACAGGGGTTTTTAATGGTGGAAGACCTAAATGGTTACTTCAGTTCAGTGTTTACCAAAGAAGATATTAGTTCATTCACCAATTGCTGATGCTAAATTTCAGGAGGCTAAATCTTACTATTTAGGACCGTTAGTTGTAACTCCAGAAACGGTAGCTAAGAAAATAAAGGCAATGAAGGATAATAAATCACCGGGAGTGGATGGGATTCCTCCAAAATTACTAATGGAAACAGTAGAACAAATCAGTATACCACTTGCAAGAGTATTCAACTTGTCATTAAAAGAGGGAGTTGTTCCATTTGAATGGAAAGAAGCAAACATCATACCATTATTTAAAAAGGGTTCGAGAAATAAGTCAGAGAATTACAGACCAGTGAGTTTAACATCAGTAATTTGTAAATTATTAGAAAGGTTAATTAAAGACCATATGGTGGACTTCCTCGTTAAGCATAAATTATTAAATTCATCTCAACATTGATTCCTTAAAGCGAGGTCATGCTTAACAAATATGTTGTTTTTTGGAAGAAATCACTAAGTGGATAGACATGGGATCGCCAGTAGATATTATCTACTTAGATTTTCAGAAAGCTTTTGACAAAGTGCCACATCAAAGATTACTACTTAAATTAAAAGCCCATGGCATCGGGGATAGCATAACTGACTAGATAGAACAATGGCTGACTGACAGAAGACAACGAGTTGTAGTAGATGGAGAAGTTTCAAATTAGAAATTGGTTTTGAGTGGGGTACCTCAAGGATCAGTATTAGGACCTATATTAACCTATATTATTCTTAATATATATCAAAGACTTGGATGACAGTATAACAAGTAACGTACTGAAATTTGCGGATGACACAAAACTGTTTAGAAAGGTTAATACTGATGGTGATAAACAACATTTACAAAACGATCTAGACAGATTAGTGAAATGGTCTGAGAAATGGCAGATGTTGTTCAATTTTGGGAAATGTAAATGCCTACATACAGGACATAGGAACTTGGATGTAAACTATAAAATGGGACATACTGTTCTGGGTACTACTGTAAAAGAAAAGGACTTAGGAGTTACAATAAGCGCTGATATGAAAGTTTCAGAGCAGTGTGGTATTGCAGCTTCAAAGGGTAATCAAATTCTTGGATTGATTAGAAGAAACATAACATACAAGGGAAAAAAGTTAATTATACCTCTTTATAAAGCAATAGTTAGACCTCATTTAGAATACTGCATACAAGCATGGAGACCATATCGTAAGAAGGATATAGATATGCTTGAACAAATGAGAGCAACTAAAATGATTCCAGAACTGAGAGACCTTAGTTATGAAGAACGCCTGAAAGAATGTGGTTTAACAACTCTAGAGACAAGGAGGTTAAGAGGAGATCAGATTGAAGTTTTTAAGTTATTGAATGGGTATGAAAATATTGACAGAAATATGTTTTTCTCACTGAAGAAGGATAGCAGAACTAGAGGACATGAGGTAAAATTAGTAAAGGATCAATGTAGATTGGACATCAGGAAGCACTCGTTCTCACAGAGGACAATAAATGAATGGAACAAATTGTCTACAGATTGTGTAACTGCTAGCAGCGTGAATATATTTAAAAACAAGGTTGACACATATCTCAAGAGGGCGGGTTATAAGTAGATGAACATTGTTGGACTCTCGATAAGCCAATGGCTTCCTTGTCCACTTGCCATCTGGGCCTTTGGCTTGGATGGCAAATCTTATTAAAATTAATTACACAACTGTTCACTAGGTAAAGTTATGTCACCACTGTCAACACAACATTTAGTGCTTGGTTTACTGAAATAACACTGATTTACTTTAACTGTCGACAGGGCAGTTTACGTTGTTGGTACAATTCAAATATTATATCTCATGCTGAATGTTTAAATTTCCACCCATTGCATCAAACTTGTATGTATCCATTCCATTGGTTGCTCTACCTTTCATTACACCCATCTTTCTGGCTGGCTTCAAAGCTAAAGTGGCACTAACCCATGCATTCGTCTAGATCTCTGGTGCCTGTTTTCAATGTCGATTTCCCTTCTGGACATGGCTCGCAGCTTGTTTTGTTTTCCTTGTCTTGGTATGTGCTGATGGGACAGTTGATACATTTTTTACTGGCGCTCTCATAGTATGTGCGAGTTGGACACACGGCTGCAAATGACCAACATAAGAAAATGTCAATAGTGCATCAAAAAAGTTATTGGCAAGCATACGTAACTGTAACAACAGAATATGGTGAGCATAGGAACAGCAATGCTGCTATATCAGAAGGTTATACAAGTTTGTGTAAATAATAATTTAATAGTTTGTCTGATGATTTCACCAAAACTAAATAACGACTAACAAACGAGCATGTCATAGTCAATACTAGATTGGTTTGATACTAAACAAAATCATTCTAAAATGAGACTAATAAGTATCAAAAGTCATTTTGTACCCTCCCAGTTCAATAAAAGGAAAACAATGCATTAGTGAGAGGTTGGATGGATATAGAAGTGTATAGATTACAACAAAAACATATCTAAAAAAAATTCATATCATGAAGTGAATGAAATGACTGTGAACATACTGCAGATGAGTGAAACTAACAAAAAGTAAATGACCTACCACAAGTGAATGTTGCAGGTTGAGGCTGGGAGTTAGGAGGACACTGTAGAGTAGGATAATCATCAGTGACGTATGATGCTGCATCAATCTCAGTGGGGAAATTCTCAATTTCTAGATTTAGCTGGCCACTTGCAATCTTCTGCTGTGTGTCAGTCTTCATGGCAGCAAATGTGTCACCAATTTCTGGCCACCTCTTGTTTGCATCAACATCAGGGTCATGGTGCAGCTCTATGAAGAAGTCAAACGTGATCTCCAACTTATGTGTGTAACTTCGTTTGACCCTGCCACTTCGGTGAATCACTGGAGCTGCATACCTCCACATGGTTCCACCAGTGTTCCTCTTACTTACTACGTCACCTCCCATCTGGTTGTCAAGTGTCACATCTCGTTTTCTACGTGACACTGGCCCACACTTAACAACGACATTGTCAACACCGCAGCCAGCATGCAGTCTGCATAATGATTGTAACCCTGATGAGTTCAGTGACCTGATGAATTCCTCCCTGATCTGATTATGTGTTTCGTTTGATGAGCAGTCACCGCTGTAGTAGCGCAGCATGTTTTTCTCTCGAGCTTCGTCCACGAAGTATATTACTACAGAATGAAACACTAAGTAAGTAGTAAGTAGCCTCTATACTGGCTAAAGCACACCGCCAGTGAAAATAGCAGCATTAATTATTTGAAATAAAGTTCTTGAAAGTTAATTTTAAATGTATTAATCAACTACGAGTTACATGTAGCTCACCTTAAGTGTTTCAATGGTTTGTGTGTGCTTTTAGGAAAAGTAAAATTACTTGGTGTTAGACTAAATAGGCTCTAAATTCAAAGTTTAAAACACTCTAGCATTTTGTCACATAAGTCAAAGTTGTCTCCAACTTACATGCGCTAATTACTTTAAAAAACCATAATTCATTTCAACTCAAAGCTTTGTAAAATCTGTAATAAATATGCTAAATGTTTTGCATCAGCACACGTCCCAATAATATGCACTGATTATAAATGTACTGATCAGTCATATCACAGTTTGGGACTTGTCACATAAATAAGATATATATTTTGAGTAGTATCCTTATTTCTAAAATTTGACTTTAAGAAGCATCAAAACATTTTAATTGACACTACCTGTGCAATCAGGAACTTCAGAGTCATCCCATTTACCAACAGTTGTATCACACACGAAATCCCCATCACCAGTAAGGGGAAGGTTGAAGTCTTTGTGGCAGTACATGCGACATTTAATGCCATGCAACCACCCGTCACATGCCAATGCACCGTTCTTAGGCAGCTTCAAGGCTGCACATGTTTTAACTGCAAAGAAACTGACACATGTATATTTATTCTCGAGAATAACAATTAAAATAAATAACAATGAGTAATAATTTCATGTTGTGGTCACTGCATACAGTTTTTGTGCAAAGCTCATTACAGTAGAACCCTAGATGAACGACCACCCTGATCAGCGACCACCCGCCTTTCCCGACCGTTTTTTCAATGACGGACTATGACCACTTTATAAATGACCCCTTGTCAACAACCACCCGGCAAACGCGACCAACGACCAGGGCAATTCGAATTTTACCCCTGATGAACGACTATCCGATAGGTTACAGCACACTTTTATTACTCTTGAGTGCCGAATAAGCATCCCTATGCGTGTATTTGTTTGATGAAAAATGCCACCCTAAACGCACCTTATTTGGCACTATACTATTATTAAATTTAAACATTTGTGCCAACCTATATTCTCCGATGATCGTGGCAAATTATGCAGGGCATAATTTTTAGGAGAGCAATCCCTCTCACTCCCTAGCTAGCGCTAATCAATCATCCACGGAGCGGTTTACCGCTAGCGCTAAAATCACCTGCTCCCATCTAGAGTTGTGTGTGGCTCCCTCTAACAGCTTACATCCTATCGAACAACAGTTGTGAATTTAACAGGATCCCGTGCTTCTGAGGATGCTATATTAGAGCGTTAGAATTCCTTGATTATATGAATCCGTCAGAATCCTTAGTTCTCGGGAGCACGACATGGTATATTATTAGCTTAAACGCCTTTATCATCGCGTAAACTGACTGTAAATGGCCGCTGTGTGCAGCGCCTCAAACCGGTCGTAACCGGCTGGCGGCGGTTTCCCCTGAAACGGGCTTGCGTATTCAGTTCGATAAAACTTTAATGTCCATTTAAAAATGGAAAATTTCCCGGTTTTTCACAGATGTAAAATGCGGTTGCTCTATCTGCAGTGACACGAATATGCACAAAGTTTATACATGGACTGTCAAGGAACAATACAAAAGTGGCCGAGTTGTTGTGCCAACTGAAGCATGAGCTTGAGTTGGAGCGCCTGGAGAAGTGCTCCAAGCAGATGACCAATGGCGACTTCTTCTGCAAGAAGCAGTGAGATTTGATGCAGGACACTGGACAAGAAGTGTAGTTTGATGCTGGACACTGCAGATAGTCACTGTGGACGAATGGTGTAGTTAGATGTAGGACACTGCACTGTATATATGTTTCTGCACATTTTATGCATTGTATATATGTTGTTTAGTTTTATTAAAGTTCTACCTGCGTTTTTGATGTACAAATGACTTGTTTTTCTTTATAGGCCTGATACGTCAAAATAGCTCAACCCCTCACGATAGACCACCCCTCTTTTAAGACCGCTTCACTCCGATTTATTAGTTATTACAAGTTATTACGTAAATGTTTTTTTTACAAAATGCTAACAGGAACACAACATGATTATCATCTGCATGTTATAAATAAAACCTAATAATTTGCCTGCTATTTCTGCTCAACATTAGACAGCAGTTCAAATGCCAATTTACCGTCACATATAGGTGGTTCGTTGCTCCAGAAGCCCATTGAAGGCACACTATCATTGCGCACGCAGATTGTCACACCATCACCAATCAAGTCATATCCAGGGTCACAGGTGAAGCTACAAGACTGTCCATAGACAAGCCCTTTGGGACAAGATACGGTCAGCTTCTTTTGCCATTTAATTGATGGGCAGTTGGTTTCTGAAAACATATGAGCTTTGTGTGAATTGTTCAAAGGCAACAAATACAAGAAACATCCAGACAGTGAGTTAATAAACATTTTGTAGCAGTAGACAAATTCTTTGTGAACTAGTAAAATATATCACATGCATGGTTACAACACTCTGATGGTATACAAATTGTTTTTTCAATTTCTGAAATATTTTATGGTATGAGAAAAATCCCTTACCTAGCAGGCAGTAGCCTACATATCTGATTACACTTAGGCAATTAACATAATATTTACTGGCAGGGGTAGGACTGAAGTATTTTCTTTTTCTTCAAAGTTTGTGATCCTTGGTGATGGAGGCATTTGTGATCCTAGGTGATGGAGGCAGTTTTTTTATGAAAACAACCTCATTTTATTGTCTTTTCGTTCATAATATGCTCCGAATGTGACAATTATTAAATATATATGAATTAAATAAAACTTGTATATAATGGAGATGTACTGATGGGCAATATTTGAATTTGATATGCAAATGTGGGCGATAATGGGGACCGTTTATCATCTAATGCGTATAAATAATTCAACAACAGGCAAAGCACAAGGATATTAGGTAGGTTTGATTTTTCGCAAAATGGATATAAAATGAGAGCAGCAAAAAAAAATCGAATTACGGACCTTTAAGTGTCGTCCAGTGACTAAAATGCGGTAATCACCCAACACAGCATGTACCAGTAACATAAATAAATAACATAAATAAATAAAATAACATAATGCAACAAGAGCTGGACACCAGCAAAGTAACCAACTTGCACAAGTTCTCACGATATAAGCAACATGTCATTTGAAAGGTACTTACAAACGTTTTGTTAGAACAGAGGCATTTAAGCTGAGCACGTCAAAACTCAAAACCTAGCACACTGGCTCAACCAACCTTGCACATCTATTGTGAACCTGCATGGAACAGCTTCATTTTGTGCCGAGTCCTTGGCGACGTATTCTATCACATGCATGCCCAATTCAAAGTGTGATCCTGGAAGCATTCCTTCACTGGAGGGAACTGGTGTAATGTTTGTGTCCACGTTGTCAGTAACAACAGGAATTGACCATGTTACAACAGCTGAGTCTTGGGCGCTGTCTGCAAATACCTCCAGTCTTCTTGGACAGTTAGTGAAGACTGGTGGCTCAACATCTGAAAAACAGTATCATTGCTATCAACAACAGTAGGAATGGATCGTATTACAATGGCTGGGTCTTTGTAAAGATACATGTTAATTAAATAAAAACTGAGCTGTTCCAAATGCTAGTGTGACATGTTAAATATATTTTAACAGACAGCACCCATGAGGACAAAGTACTATTGAGTAGTTGAGTTGAACCATGGTTATAAATCACTCACTGTAAAACCAATTGTATCTATATTTAGTACTTGTAATATACGGACATATACATATCTTATGTAGTAATGGTGCATTAATATTACTAGGATTTTCATTTTTATATAAGTTAAATAATGGTTGAAATTAATCGACAGGGTGGCTCCTACAGCGATTAAATTTAGTTTTAGTAGGAGTCTCACGTCCCTTATATGACATTATCTTTCATCTTCGGACCATACATTATATTCTTACCACTTTGTTTTTTCTTGTCAACTTGAATGTAATATATTGTATGATTTCTGTAGTGAATATTCTGTTTTGTTATATGTGAGGAAGGAGATTCACATTTGATACTAGACGTGCCACAATCAGCACCAAAAGATCATGATTAGGACAGCAGACACAGATGTCACTGTTGTCATTTTAATAACTATAACTGTTAAATTACCATACATGGATAAATACATGACAAATGTTCCATGATCTTTCCAAGAGAGCATCTTAACTGTTTAACAAATAACATTGCTCTATAGTGAACCACTGTTGTGTATATGTTTATCTGAAGATAATAACATATTTACATGGTTTAATATTACACCTCTAAATTGCACATGGCTTAATTTGGTTTGTATTTATTGTCATTGAAAAATACCTTTAAATTTATAATATCTCAAAATTATAACCATGATTTGCAAGAGCTTCTTGATGTAGTTAGCATATGTAAGCAAATAATGCAAGAAATATGTAAGAAATAAAATGTCATTTATTTCAAAGCCAGGGTGATAGACTTGGTGGATCTAACCTGTTGTATTAACCACTACAACAATATCCAGACACACACTCACACTCAAAGTGGAGAAATCTTAAATATGTGAATAATTTTTTTAGTCATCAATATATGATCTACGAAATTGTTTATTAAAACAGGGTCATTTAAAAATACAGGATGTGCAGTGACGACACTGTTGTGTATGCGAGTCCATACCTTCACATGCAGACAAGGTTCCAGACCATGTTTGGTCATCTTTGCAGGTGACTGAACGTGTAGCACTATGTGGCAAACGGAATCCTTCCAGACACACAGTGAGACATGTCGACTGCACTGAATTGTCAGCGTTGCACATCGGGATACCATTCAGTGGTGCTATTACATGGGGACACTTTTTCTCTACAATAAATCAAAATCCACAATATTATTTTTACACATTTAACAAGATTTAACAAGATTGCCATCCAAAGCAACAAGCTCTAAATGGTAAGTGGACAAGGGAGAGATTGACTTAAAGGTTCCTCCTCAATTCAGTTTTTTTGTTAGTCTCATTTTAAATTCATTTCGCAAAAAATCAAACCTACCTAGTATCCACTGCAACTTGCTAGCTCGTTTGTGCAACTTTTAAATATTAATCCAGTACTTAATCAGTACTTAATACAGCATGAATTATAATACCTTTTACGCAATGTGCCTGCCTATGTACGGGGTGGGGGGCTAGACGGCCCACCTTGTCACTAGTCTGGAATGCAGCAGAGCGGTGTCAGGTAACGGGTTGCTAACAGGACACAGAACCCAACTCCTTATATGGTGTCACAGCACGAGGCGTCATCAAATCTATGCTAGAGCGACTCAGCCAATAGAGTTCAATCATTGGCTGCTCATGGAAGCAGTGTATACATCGTCGCTCTTCTTTTGTTAAAGCTTTATTTCCAACCTGATTCGTCACACATCGTCTGCCGATCACGAGTGAATACGTTGAAAGCCTTGAGCTATCCGGTGAGTCCTAAAGTCTAAACTCAACATTAATGTTCGCTATTTACGTCGGTGTCAGTGGTCGGTTCTAGCCACAAATCTTGTATTACCGAATTATTGGCAACCCCATCGACACATATGTACAACTCATTGTTACTAGGAAAGGGGAATTGCTTTTAATATCTAGTTAGGTCGTCAGTAATTTTACCAACCATAATGTTTTTTCTATTTCCACATAAACTTTGCAATGCGCAACAGGCTCCAAGATACACCATACCCAACAATGGCACTAGATGACACAACGGTACAGTGAGTAAAATGGAAACTCTTAAAACTCATGAATTTCACCCTTGGTGAAATTTCATAACTTTGTCATGTGATCGGTGAGAGGATGGAAGAAACGCCCATGATCAGCATTGACCCACGCAGTGTTTACCATTTTGGATATCCACTATTTTGAGGCTTACCAGATCTAATGAAAAAAGTCAATTCTTTCGATGATTTGAAAAAAATAGGCATTTTTTCCATTAAATCGACTGCGGATGTTACATATTATTCATACATTACATATTTGGAGATCATCGAACCAGATTTGCATTAGGCCAAATTAATCGAGGATGGAGTTTTAATTAATTAGAGTACAACAATGTTTCATTTATGCATAGCCTGCCCTTATATCTGATGTAAATTTTATTTCAAAACACATTCACACTGCTAACAACCACGTACATTTTATTAGATGCCTTTCATAACCAAGGTCTCTCAGTTCTGAAATCTGCTCTCTGTTGTATTCATTCTATCTATGTCACACTATGGCTTCCATGTTTTATGAAACCAACCTAACTATTGCTTTTTACAGGGATATAATTAATTTGTTGTGTTTCCCTATATGTGATATTTCTCCTAATTAGCACTCAAATGTTATTACTATTTAAATGCCACATTGCTGTTCAACTTTCATGCACTAATTTCAAGCACTAATTGTTACTTCTGAAACCACATGCTAGGTTGTACATTACTACTAAACTGTACAAGTAGGCACCTCTTCATAACCGTCCTGTTTTGACGCATCAATATTTCAACTATTAGAAATTAAGCCATGTAAAATTGATGTTGAGCTGTTGAGCTAGGCAGTATATTAAATGATTAGCTTACTTGAGCATGTCACGTCGTCCCCTGTCCATCTACCACTTCTACACTTCATGGTCGGGTTTCCAGTCATCTCATAGCCATCATCACAAACAGCTGTACATTCAGTGCCAGCCGACATGGGACACTCTGCACTGTTCCTGCACTCATAATACCCATGTCTAGTGCGAGGATGTCCCAAACATGACTCAACTGTGCAACAAAACATCCAAATATTATCAATACATGCAGGTGAATCATGATTTTAATTCTACTCAGGTGAATGGCTTAAAAGTCAAACAGCTTGCGTGCATGCATGTGCTCATGTAGGCCTATGAGCATGCATTTTGCACTCTTTTTGATATCTAGGACAAAATTATATTCAAAATCAAAGTCAAAATTGTTTTTACTTGCATAAACTATGAAAGAGGAAACAAGGACGACCAAAGGAAATTTACCAACAAACCATCACAAGAGAGGCCCAAACAAAGAAAATTAAGACACAAGACCTTGAAAGAATGGTTGAAGATAGAGACGGATGGTGTCGATTACTCTCTGCTTTGTGTGCCTGATGGCACAGGGAGGGAGCAAATAAACTATGATTATCAGTACCCAGGGCCAATCCTTACTAATGCATAGCCTTAGTGTCGAAACAAATAACAAAAAGTCAACAAATGGGACCGATTATTAATTGGCTGGATTGGTGTATAGATTGAATGCGTGTTATAATACAATTATGTAGGCAAGTTTAAATACATTTGAACCACGATTTCTATTACACAATTCTACTATGTTGAGGGTGTGTGGCAAAGGTTTGAACTTCCCATCTCCCACCTAATTTGGGGACCAACCTCCCACCAATTGCGAGTCCGTCTTCCATCAATCTTACCTCCTACCTATAATTGCCCATGGCATTGCTGACTTTTGTGTGTTCGAATGACTAATGTATGTAAAAAAAAACACCAAACTTGACATAAAAAAAATATTTTTCTTATAATAATGCCTTGCTGTGTTTTATTTAGTAGTTGGTTTTCAAGGCTATTTCCTTGAAAGAAAATCATTAACTGCAGGAAGACTCAAAATTGTTTTGAACTTATCAAGGACCATCATACTGTTACACCCCTAATATAGCATGTCGTTCAGCATTACATTGGCCGATATATATAAAGGAAGACATCCTTATAAAGTAAATTACCAAAGAAATAGGGTAAATTACAAATCCTGGCTATTTATTTACAGTTTCACACAGAAAAACATACAAACAACTGGTGCTACAAACATATGAATAGACACATTATATTTTGAGAGCTTAGAATATTTTACAATCATGACGTCAATTACCTAACATACAATCCTGTACGTTGTATTATACACAAGTACGCACTATTACTTCAGCCTGTTGTATTATACACAAGTACATACTATTACTTCAGCCTGTTGTATTATACACAAGTACATACTATTACTTCAGCCTGTTGTATTATACACAAGTACATACTATTACTTCAGCCTGTTGTATTATACACAAGTACATACTATTACTTCAGCCTGTTATCTCACCAAATCATTGCAATGTGATGTGCATAATATAAATTACATTTCTTAAAGTTACTCTACGATGTGTATCCGTTTCAAAAAGTGAAAGTGGCCAGTTCGTAGAATGGCTGGTACAGTGTTTTATTTGTAGCTGAAAAACAATAGCTGTGAAAAGGTAGCCATATTCATAACACGCCGTACGCCTAAGTAGACCACACAGCTCATGAGCAGAAAATGTAATGCAATTGTAAAAATACACAGGTGATATTAATTTCTACACTGTACATCATTTCAAACATGATCAAGTGATATGATATAGTCTATACAGAACATTTATTTCTATGATTCAGATTCGTCAAAGATATCATCTTGATTGCAAATGCATGCACAACGTGGAGCCATCTCCCATACAATGAGCAGTCAGGCACCGTGTGCCCTTGAACAGTTGCTAATTATGTGATCAGTCCTGAATAGTCAGAGGGACACACTGTTCATGGAATTGTGAGATTATAAGCTTTTTCAGCCACTAAACTGTTGTCTTGGTGCTGCAGCACTTGCAATTTGCATCCTTAATTTCAAGATGCAGCAGTTCTTCCTTTCTGTCAATGTTCCTTCTGAAAATACATGTGTAGGCTGTGATGTAGCACTTCAGAGATCATTTATATTTAATTTGCAAATTAAAGCCATACTTGACACATAGTTTTTACTGTACTACTAGTGATACACATAAATAATCATGTTGTGTATACATATGATACATACTTGTGTAATATCTTTTGTATATATCCTTTATAACCTATGTGTAGTAACAGTCACTAGCCTTTAAATGTTACCACAATATAAGACAAACATGAGTCATGTGTAGTATACAGCATTATTTGTCTATATTGGTATATTTATTTGAGGTACACCATCTTTATTTGAGGTATACCATCTTTATTTGTATGGACTAGTTTGTAATAATTAACTGTAAAACCAGGGCAATTATGGGATTGAAATATAACTTCAATTTTATTGTATCATCAGTGATCTAATAGTAAGTGTAAAATCAATAGCATGTACATGTCTTTGGTAATATAATTACATATGACATATCTTCTTCAGTAGACTGAAGTTACAGATGTGTCACATGACCAATGTCATGTGACAAAAGCTGGAGCAGGACTGGTAGGAGCTCCTGGTCAATGTCTCAGTTCAATGTAGGTTTCTCTCTGTGGATGTTAATCGCCTCTTTTATTTTCCTCCTGTGCCAGTTCTCCTCATGGTCTAGAATGTTAATGTCCTTCATAAAATCTGATGGCCTGTATTCAGTTTGTATTCACTTATAATTGATAGGGGTTGGCGACAAGATAGATGTTCTTTAATTCTTGTGCCAATTGTTCTGGCTGTTTCTGGGCATTGTATGTCATATACTACCCCATACTTTGGTGGGTGTTGATAGGTTTGTGGTAAACTGGGATATCATAGGACTTGAAAATCCTTGCTAATTGTCCTGATAGTTTACTAATGTAGGGCAGACCTATGGCATGTTGTCATCTATCCATTCAAGCATAATTACATATTTGTACATTTTATCATACATATAATAATAACATGATCATGTCATATAACTTACCTTGCGTTGTTATTTCTTTGGTTGGAGAGGTTGACAGTGTTGGGTCAATGCTGTAATAAAAAAGAGATTTTAAAAAGAGATTTTAAATAGGTTATTCCATGTAGCACACAAGTACAAATACTAATCATAATGTGTATATATTTATGTTATTACAGAGAAGTATGTGTGTGTGTGTGTTATTTTTTTACATTATTATTGTGCATGTAGTGTATTATTTTTTACCTTTAATTATTCAAAGACATAGTCATAGAAGAATAAAAATGTAACTTATGCTGGACACTCAATATTACAATAAGATGATGGTTTCCTGTTTTCTTTATTTGGCAATCTTGTTGTTAAATCCACACACGAACACATTATTCCTGTCAGATCACGCATAAAAATTGGACAATATAATGATGTTGATGTTTTTGACTTCGATTCTTTTGAAAAGATGAAGCCACGATGAAGTCTTACTTAAGTTACCGTCAGAGTCAGTCTCGACAATACACTAGTTGAAATATCTACAACTTTCTGACTACATATATTATCAATACATTAGTATTTTCAAATGTCATTGCTACATTATGTTTTGCATAGTTGCTATATTGACAACTCACCGGTCTTTCTTGAATGTTTATCCATTTTGATGTCTTGTCATTCATCAACATAAACACGCATGCAGATGTAAAATGACAAAAAAATGCTTAAATGGAAGTAGAGTTTAGTTGCAATGTAGGCAAAACCTTGCGAGAATTTCGTAAGTAAGTTGCGATTTTTGTAGCTGCGCAAATTCGCAAGTCGTTCAAGAATACGAACTTACGAAATTCCGTGGCTATGAAATTTATCTGCCATATTTGTGCAACTTCTTACATACGATAAATTTTCTTTGAGAATACAGTCCTTGATACCATCGGAAAGCCAATACATTTAAATTTTATTTGGTATATGTTACATTGTGGTAGCTGAAATATTGGCAAAGATACTGAAAAAAACGAAAACCAACATTTTTAGCACAAACACGTTGGATGCGACCACTTACGTATAGGCTATAATCAACAAATTTGGAATATAGCAAGAAAGTAAATGTATGAATGGTTTTCATGTATTACCTTTAACATAAAAAATAATCCAAATAGCAAGTCCAATTTTGGTCACTGTATTTGCTGAATCATGCAAGACGTAATTCAATGCGTCCTATAAAATTTTATTTATGCCCATTTGTAAGTGTCACTTCAACAAAATATTTTCATATTGCTAAATATCAAGTAGTTCTAATTAAGTTTTTGTCATAATCTCAACATTTTCAATATCGACCTATAATTGTTAATCAGCTAATACGGCATATTTAGTACATCCAGCTGGTTTTGTTAGGACGCCTTACATATATTCTTACATTATGCTAACATAAACAAGAATGAGACATTGTTTAAACAATCCTACTCCTCTGCTACATCCCATTTTAGAATAGCTTACTACACAAAAAAATTTCCACAATATTTCTCTAGTAGAAATAGATTGGCTCTGGCAACAATAAAAGCTTGTAGTGGTTGAATTCATAAGAATAAAGTAGTTTTTTCTAACCTTTCACTTCAAAGGAAAACATGCATGTGCTGTGTAAACCATTAGCATTTGTAGCCATGTAGGTCACAATGTGGTAACCACGTTTAAACGGATCCCCCGACTTTGCAGGCGGACTTGTTTGCTGTACACTATGAAACACACGAGAAATGTACAAAATTTATGGATATGTACAAATGATGGAGATAATCACATACACTAAACATGATCACATACACTGACCACTGGTCCATGGGCATCCGGAGGGTCCTGGGTCTGGATGTTTGTAAAAAAAAATTCTTTTATGGCGAGTAGATTGTTTACTATTTGTCTTAAGTAGATCATCTAGTATATTTGTTAATTAATTATATACAAGTATATCATTATTGTTCATTGAAAGTAGACATTTTGGTCAGTGTAAAGATTCATGGTCGAAATCAGACAGCAGAATTTGTTGCCCCCCTCTGGAAGTGTAAAGATTTCTGGTTGAAATCAGACAACAGAATGTTTTGCCCCCTCTGGAAAAAAGCCTGTTGATGCCCCTGCACCAGTCAGTCTTTCTTGAACTGAATGCCTTGTAGCTGGGTAGGCCCTTACTAATTCAGACATTATGCTTTGTTTGAACAGGTAAATGTCAACAGTTGTGAACGGCTGGTAAAGTGAACTATAACAGGTATATCATACATGTTAAGTTTCAGTAATACAAATGCAGGAGATTCATGCAAAATCAGCAGGTCTCGGGGTATCAGAGAATTGTATGCAAATTGGAAGGTCAGAAACTAGGGATCTGCCACCAAAACTGGGAGCCCAAAGCTGTTTGCATGAAAAAAGCCATAATACCAATTTCATTGACTTGTATATTTCTGTTTGCCATCTCCCGTTTAAAAATGTGTTCCCACCTGGCATATATATATATATATATATATATATATATATATATGTGTGTGTGTGTGTGTGTGTGTGCCTTCAAGATGCACCAAATTTCAGGGGCCAGCTGGACTCCAATATTTGGAACTATTGGGGGGTCTCGCAGTGAATCTAGGGGCCCACGGACTCCTGCACAATTCAAACCATGGTTACTATAATCTGATGGTCTAGGTATAAAACAATTTATTTCAACTACTGAAATAAATTACGGTATGATAAAAATCCCTTACTTGGCAGGCAGTAACATACATATTTTATTACACAAACAACACAATATAATATTCACTGCCAGGGCCAGAACTGAAGCATTTTCTTTTTCTTTAAAGTGTTTGAACCTGGGTGACAGCCATTTGTAATCCCATGTGACGAAAGCATTTTTTTAAAGGAAAACTTGTTTTTTTAAATTCTTTCTTTTCATTCACAATGCATTCCGATTGTGACAATTATCAAATATATATGAATTCAATATAACTTGTATATAGTAGATATATATCGATAGGGGATAATAGGGGACCATTCGTCTAACATGTACGAACATGTCTGATCATGGGACCTGTCCTCCAGATGATTAGAAGGAGATGAAAGACATTACCTGGCTCCATCAGATGCAGTTGCACTATCCCATTTGACAATGGCATCGCATCTACCTTCCTCTGCAATAATTGGTGTTGATGGGGGTTGACAATCTATCTTTGGTGGGTATATGTATGTCGTACTACCACCGGAACCTGGACTCGGGGCTACAATAAAATCATCCTTTTTAGGTAACAAATGATTACTACAATTATAGAAATAAGTCATCATCGAGGACCAGATGTTTCATCACCACATATTACCATTTTCAAGAACTGTGATTCAAGACATAACTTAATGCACGAAAGTGTTCTCAAAATGCAACTCGTTGCAGCTTCAATGGGGGCATATCATTCTCAAACAGTACCAGCAGCAACATTGTCTGCCATGCGGAATACTGACAGAAAGCTTAAAAGTAAATCACCAATGACAAAAGAAATAACAGTCAAACTCACATCGTTCAACTTGTGCTGCGATGAATGGCAAAACAATTTTTTTTATAAATTTTTTATATCAGGCCAGTAACTTTTTCTTCAGTACTAATGACAATGACATCATCATAGATGTGTGAAAGATCGTAAATCCCCTCATTTCGGTTGATTGCTATCTCTGTCTTCTGTATCCACATCGCTTCTCTCACGTGGGACTCCTTGAATGTCTACCACTTTTACTCCCTCCCTGACTTAATATAATTTGATGGTTATTGATGGTTCTCATGGGGTCTGTGAGGGTGGACTTGTTGATATCATCCTACCAGGATTCGTACTGATCAATCCAGTTGCCAAGATTGGCGAAAGTCTCTACAGGTAAATAAAACAAAAATTTGGGGATATGAAAAAGAATTGTATGTTCACCACCATCTTATTGTTAATAAAAAATAATATTAAAACAAAATACCACAGTGCAGCAGGGTTCAAAATTGAGTAATCTGCATTCAACCACAGTGTCACCAAGAGCACACAGCACACATTGTGGACCACAGTGTCACCAAGAGCACACAGCACACATTGTGGACCACAGTGTCACCAAGAGCACACAGCACACATTGTGGACCACAGTGTCACCAAGAGCACACAGCACACATTGTGGACCACAGTGTCACCAAGAGCACACAGCACACATTGTGGACCAGTGTCACCAAGAGCACACAGCACACATTGTGGACCACAGTGTCACTAAGAGCACACAGCACACATTGTGGACCACAGTGTCACCAAGAGCACACAGCACACATTGTGGACCACAGTGTCACCAAGAGCACACAGCACACATTGTGGACCAGTGTCACCAAGAGCACACAGCACACATTGTGGACCACAGTGTCACTAAGAGCACACAGCACACATTGTGGACCAGTGTCACCAAGAGCACACAGCACACATTGTGGACCACAGTGTCACTAAGAGCACACAGCACACATTGTGGACCACAGTGTCACTAAGAGCACGCGGCACACATTGTGGACCAGTGTCACCAAGAGCACACAGCACACATTGTGGACCACAGTGTCACTAAGAGCACACATTGTGGACCACAGTGTCACTAAGAGCATGCGGCACACATTGTGGACCAGTGTCACCAAGAGCACACAGCACATATTGTGGACCACAGTGGACCTGAATACAAGAACACTATATCAACTACTGGAAACGATTTAATGCTAGCTTCAAAATACATCAATGCATACCCAGTGCGACTGAAACGGTTCAACATCATATATTCAATTCAAAATACGGTATGAATTCTAACACCGAATTGGTTAATGTAAATTAAACATCTTCAAACTATATTAAATGACAAAAACATTTAAGCAATGTGATTTCCTGGACAACCAAATAGAATATCAAACTCTGCTTGAGGTCCCCATTCATGAGCCTATTAATTTTCAAAATGTGTTTTGATAAAAAAAAACACTGACCATAAACAGTTATCACAGTGATGCAGAATAATTAATGCTGCTGGCATATATGCTTTCAATGTTGTTGCTGTTGTTTTCTACATGCTGCTTTCAGTTTTATTTTTGTCATTGTTTGCTTTTACTATTCTTCGTGATCTCGAGTTCTTATCGATCTGCTTGATTTGTTGTTGGACTGGTGTTCCAACGTTTTCTCTGTTGTCTTACTATGTGTATGATGCTTCTGAACTTGAGCTTTATAAAATTATAACATTATAAAATACAAAACATTTCAGTTTCAATAATAAAATGAAATATGCTTACCTGGACACCATGTAAATGTTAGCAAGTCGCCTATGTAACATGCAACAGCTACCCCGAAACTTGTGTCAATACCAGTAACACCTCCAACAAACTGTGCTCCTTTAACAATGGCTTGTCCAACACGGTTGACGACTTGTTTAGCAGCTCTAAACCAGCCTCGTTTCCTTCTAACCAGAGTATGTTCTTTATCTAAAAATATCATAAATATTTCATAATAACAGTCATCATCATAGCCACTTTAGTCGCTTTAAAATGTAAATTTATCACTAACATTTAACATCATTTCTATCATTAGACATCTTGTTTACCTCTGAAGAAACTTAGTTGAATATTTTGACCACTTCACAGCCTTTATCAGCTGACTGAATTCATTACAGGCATGTCACATGATATTAGTCATGTGACACAAACTGGAGATGGGCTGGTGGATGCTCCCGGGCCAAAGTCTCGGTACAAAGTAGGTTTCGCTCGATGGATCACAACCAATCAACACCCTTTCGGGTCACTGTTGGTACACCGGAAACACAACACAAGGAAAAAGACAAAGGGTGGGTGAGGTCTATGACATTAGCATTACCACAGTGCATGGCTCTGCTGTTAGATCGGGCTATGGACAGACAAAATTATGACACATCATTCATTGTATGGACCTTTGTAAATTTAATTTGCGTTCAATTGAAACATGTTTAATGTAATTGGAACGGTGATATAATGTTCTTTATGTTAATATAAAATTTTTCAATGGTATTAATTTATTTGTTGGATTGATTGCGCATCATAAAACAAACCACACAAGTAAGATCGGCATGCCTCTGCTACTCCGCAAATAGTACGGGCTTTGGTGAAACTCGGTCCAGGAAATTCAAAACCTGCACTAGTAAACACAGTTGGATCATTGTGATTCCTGTTTGGCCAATTACAAAATTCCTTTATCTTCATTGCAGTTGTCAATTTCTTTGCAGCTAACAAAACAAAAGTCATCATGAGTTGAAATGTAAACGTGCATTATCACCCAAAATACAACTTCGAGGGTATATACAGTCATTTGCCAGTTTCCCACTATTCAAATGATGTTTTGTTGTGTGATATTCACATAGGATTTACAATTGTAGAAAATACATTTCATACGACGATGTTGCCTTATTTTTTGGAGCAACACATAAACAACCCAGCTCAAACCGGCCTAGATGCTAAAAATGAAGCACCGTCGCACGGCAACGCCAACGGGCACCACGGTGGTTCTCTGCTTGTCTGCTTGGAACATGCAACTACTGCAAACTATGCTAATTAAGTAAATTAATTAATATATTGCCTGATTTGTTGTTTAAAAGTTGCAGTATTCACAGTCAAATTAATAGACTGCAATAATTATTAACTGTAGCTTATCATCAATAGCAACACTGTGTGGTAACAGCTATCTGCCACTAGTTGTATACTTGTCTGTTAGGTGCATGTGACTACCACGCACTATGAATATGCTGATTAAGTAAATTAATTAATGTTCTGCCTGATTTGTAGTTTAAAAGTTGAAACATTCACAGTGAAATGAATACAAAGTGCAATAATTTATAATTGTAGCTTAAGAGACTTAAGTAAACATGAACATGTTACTAACATGGTTTGAAATGCCTCATGTTACCAACCATAATCCAATATGGCTGTTATATTATGTTAATTAGGTCACTATATATGCAAATTAGGTCAGTGAAAATAGAAGAAAAAATCGTAACATTGAAATATATATGTTCACCAAGTTTGAAATACTTAACTCAATTATTCATTTAACTGTTGTGAAAATGAGAAAAGTTATAAAATAGTGGTAGAGTGATCCTATTGTTTCTATGTTAATTTTAATGCACACTGTTGCAACCAAAACCCATCAACCTTGTATCTTTGCAACTTAATAAATTTGCTTCTATTATTTGTCCAATTTTCATGAAATAAAAACATTTTATTATTTAAAAGTAGCTGCTCATAATCATAACAAGAAATGCTTAATCAATGTAGCTTTTAATTTTCATGTGGTAATGCTAAACTCTAGAGCCCAGAATGTGAAAAGAATTAATCCGGGGGGACAGCTAGAACACTACTACCAGGCACAAGATTCAAAGAACACCTATCTTGTTGCCAACCCCTATCAGCCATCAGTGAACACAAACAGAACACCAGACACCTGTGTCCTATGAAACATGTAACGAGTTTAGACCGGGAGAACTGGTTTAGGAGAAAAATCAAGGAATCAATAATAAACATCCATTGAACAAAATCTGCATTGAACCGAGAGGTTGGCCACCACCCACCAGTCCTTCTCCTGCTTGTCACGTGACGTTGGTCATGTGACATGCCCATAGTGAAGTCAGTGCACCAAAGTAGCGGCAAAAATTGCTGGAGAATTCAACCAAGTTTCTTGTGAGGTAAATAAGATGTCTAATGACACAACCCAAGAAACCAGAATGTCCATTCATTCAAGGATTATTTTATACATAAAATAAATATTACAGTATTTTTAAACTGTATGTATGAGAACAATTATTCTATTTTACTATGTGGTCACTTACTAACACTGAATTTCATGGACAAATATTACTAAGTAGTAACATCACTTAAACTTTGCTGAATGCAAAGAGCCACATGCACGTACCTGAAGACTGACGGCATTCAAGCCTTTGACCTGTCCAGTATCCACCATTGTCACACAGTCTATATGCTTTCCTTTGACCAGCCGAGCACCTATAATACACAGATGTACAATTCTAAGTAGTTGAGATGACATTTTAATTGTATGTAGTTCACAATTAATTTAAATGCACTTTCCCATATATATATATATATATATATATATATATATATATATATATATATATATATATATATATATATTGGATAACAAAGAGGGAATTGTGTTTTAGGCCTGTTACGATACGATGCTTGGCTTCTAATGAGTGTGCAGACGTGTGGTAGCCACCTCCCAGCAATCTGCCTAAAGGTACTGATAAATTCAATGACTGGCTGGTGATCCTTGTCTGTATGTGATGTGTAGTGCAGTGTGAAGCAGTTGTTATCAAACTACACATTGATATAATCAATTGCACGCTCCTGAGAGAAATAAACAATCTTTACATCGCAATATCGCTCAACCTGATCCGAATACGTGGGAAACTGGACCTCCCGGTGTCACTACATCACAGCGCACACGATTTCAATAATTTCCGCTCTACTGAATCACAATGCCTCAAAAATCAAGTGCCAAAACATCCTTGGAAGACTGTGGAGTTGACACTGGCATTGAGCATATGCAGCCTTTGGAGGGTCACACATTGAGAAATGCATTATTAGCACTTCTAAAAGATGAGGACACAATCCAGAACATTGCAACATCCATCTGCAAAAGCATTATCAACAAACTACTAAAAACACAAACATTCACATACATGCTGATCAAAGTCATCATGGACTCCCAACAATTCAGCGCAATCAAAGAAGATTTGTATCAGGCTTGCTGCACTGAAGCAAGCAAGACAACAGCTGAAATAAATGCAATTAACGCCAAAATACGCGCCCTCTTGACCAATTAGATGAACAAGAACAATACAGCCATCCGAATTGCCTCGTATTTCACAGAGTGACCGAACAACAAAAGGATACGGCCACTGCAGTGACCGACCTGTGTAGCCGATCGCTAGGCATGACGGTAGACAGTCGCAGCATTGACCGCAGCCACCATCTTGGAAAGCCGAATGGAGATAAGTCACGACCAATAATCGTCAAGTTCACAAACTATGAACAACGACAGAAGATCTTCTCTGTCAAGCGAAAGCTCAAAGGAACAAAAACCGCCATAACGGAGAATCTAACGAGGCGATGTAGTGCTTTGCTGCAAAAAGCACGGTCTACTACTGGAGTGACAACGGTATGGTCAATGGATGGGGGCATTGTCTGTCTTACATCATCTGGGTGAAAGGTGAATATTACCACTAAGCGCGAGCTCCAGCAACTTGGATGTTGAGTGTAGTGTAGTGTCTCCAAATACAATAAAAATCTTACTTTAATGCAAAAAAAAGGCAATGTATCTGCAAGTTGTAGGCATTCTGCTTACATACACTGGCATCACTAATACGTGTACTCACCCGTATTTGCTTTTTGCCCATTTTGTTTTTTTCTTTTGTAACTCTGACTATTTAATTAACACTGTCCAAGCACTATTTGTCTAATGTCATAGCATTGTATGCTTTCTTTTTCAAAATGCTATCATTGCACTTTTCAATATCACTGATGTTCTCGTTAACGCGGTTCATTTTAGCACCTATGCTCCATTTATGGATATTAATTGTTGTACAAATTACTGTTAATATGATGATGTCAAGTTCACGTGTAACAGAGTTTGAACATGGCTAGAAATGGTTTTCCTTTTTTTTAAAGAAATGTTGGAGGGTTAACAGTTAACTCTTTAAATCACATCTTACAAACAAACGAATTCAATGATAGTTTACCAGAATGAGAACTTGAAATTATTAAACATTCTCCATATTTTACTGATGAAGAATTAATAAACAAAATAAAAAAACAAGCAGTATACTTTTGTAGTGTTGAGTCTAAATTGTCGAAGCCTTAATGCAAAAATGGATCAAATTAATAGGATATTAGAAAATTTAAGAAACAATAGCTGTGAAATTGGAGCCATTTGCTTACAAGAAACATGGTTATCCAATGACTCCAACATTTCTTTGCTGCAAATAGATGGTTTTACATTAATCTCTCAAGGTAAAATATGTAGTGCTCATGGTGGCCTATCTATATATCTTAAGAATAAATATGATTATAAAATATTATATATTAGCAATCTATCAAATGTATGGGAAGGACAGTTTATTGAGATAACTAGAAATACTAAAAAAAAAAAATGTTACTGGGAAATATATATATAGACCACCAAGAGATGTTATTGAGAATTACAGGACCTTTATTGACGAATTAACCCCAATACTCACTCATTTACAAAAATCAAAGAGTGAAGTTATCATAGCAGATGATTTTAATATTGACTTACTGAAAATCAAAGAAAAACCTGTATTTAGTGAATACTTTGACATGATCAGTGCACAAGGCTTCTTTTCTAGGATCACATTGCCTACCAGATTTTCAGAACATTGTGGTACACCTATTGACAATTTTTTATGTAAACTGACAGAGGGGTCATTGAACTCCACTTCTGGCATTTTAATCAACCAAACTTCTGATCATCTTCCTTGTTTCATTTGCATGGACTGCATATTAACTCGAGACACAGTACCTTAATTCATAACAATAACACAGAAAAGTCCGGATTCGCTAAATAAGTTTAGATTAGAATGAATAAACTCAAACATTTACGATAAACTAAATAAGAATATTGATGGTAATCCCAATGAAAATTATAACATTCTTGATGAAATTATTTCAAATACTATGATTAAATGCTTACCCACCAAGACAATTAAATATAACAAACATAAATATAAAAAATCGTCTTGCATTACTCAAGGTATTATTAGATCAATAACGTTTAGAGATAAGCTATATCTAAAAATGAAGCAAACTACTATAGACACAGCAAGATATCAGGTCCTTAAAACTACTCTGCATGCTTATAATAAAAAAAATCTGGCCCAAAAAATATATTTTGAATCGAGATTTTAGAAACATAAGAACAATATTAAAAAAACATGGTCAATTATTAATTAAAGAAATAATTAATAAAACAACAATGACTAAATAATTTTCTTACTCTTTTAAAATTGATGGAACAACTGTTGCTGATAAAATGGATATTGCCAATCAATTTAATTTATTTTTTACAAATATTGGTCCCAAACTGGCATCACAAATAAGCAAATGTGATACAAATAAGCAAATGTGATACAGATTATTTGAAAAACCAGACCATACATAAATTCACATTTAAACCTATAAGTGAAGTTACTACAATTAATATAATTAACCGTATGCATCCTAAATCTAGTAGTGGCAAAGATGGCATATCAAATATATTATTAAAAACAATAAAACATGAAATTTGTAAACCTGTCACCACAATACTCATTCAATCTTTGTCAACAGGTATATTTCCTGACAAACTAAAAGTTGCTAAAGTAATACCACTATTAAAAAAAGGTGATAATACCATTTTTTATAATTACCGTGCAATCTCGATCTTACCAGCAATTTCTAAAATATTTGAGAGAGTCATATTTGACCAAGTACACAAATACTTCCACACTAGAGAGCTATAATACAGTAGTCAATATGGCTTCAGAGAGAAACATTCAACCGAACTTGCCACCCTTGAAATAATAGACAGAATTATTCAGGAAATGGACAAATCTGTAACTCCAATAAATATATATATATATATTGATTTATCAAAAGCTTTTGATACAATAGACCATAATATATTCATGGATAAATTAAAGCACTTAGGGCATAAAAGGCACAGCACTTAACCTCTTTAAGAACTATTTACCAATTGTAAACAGTAAACAGTAATTGTAAACAGTACATACAATTTGGAAATATAAAATCTAAAGAAGCATATATTACTACTGGTGTCCCGCAAGGGTCGATATTAGGACCTTTGTTGTTCATTGTATACATTACTGACTTACCAATTGCTAGTGACTTTTTCAACTTCATAACTTATGCTGACGATACAACCCTAACCAGTATATTAGATGTCTTTGATCGACCTGGTGATTTAAATAACAATATAAACGAAGAACTAAACAAGATATGTGACTGGCTTAACGTAAACAAACTTGCTCTAAATGTTGACAAAACTAAAGCTATGATTTTTCATATGCCACAAAAGAAAGTAGAAAAGCCTGTGCTATTAGTAAATGGAACTGTAATTGAATGTGTAAATAACTTCAACTTTTTGGGTATCACATTGATCACATAATCACTTGAACTGGGACAGCCACATAAACAAAGTAGCAACAAAAATATCTAGAACCACTGGAATTCGAAATAAACTGAAACATCTTTTACCACAGCATATTCTAAGGACAATGTACAATTCTATCATATTACCTCATATAAATTATGGTATATTGGCTTGGGGGTATCAAACGCAACGCATATTTATACTTCAGAAAAAGCAGTTAGAATAATCACATTAAGTAAATATAATGCACACACTGCTCCTATTTATAAAGTACTCAACTTATTAAAGGTCAGTGACATCTACAAGCTACAAGAACTTAAATTTTATCATAAATTAATAAATAAACAACTACCTGAATATTTTTATAATATACCTTATACTAACACTTTTGAAATACATCAATATGACACACGCGACAAAAATTGCTTATTTATAATCATGTTTTCGCAAACAAATGTATTAGATACAGCATGATTAGAACGGTTAACAATAGTCCAAATTATATTACTGACAAAGTCCATACTCATAGTCTATATGGTTTCTCCAGTTACATAAAACAATATCTTCTTGGTAATTATGAATACAACTGTACCAAACAAAATTGTTACATTTGCCGAAATCAGGGAGGCATACGTGTATAGTTATTTATTTGTGTAATTAATATATATAGGTATATCTTGTAGGCAGCCATAGGTATGCATATATGTACATGGATGTTGTATACATATAGGTATACATATATATATATATATATATATATGATTATTATATAATTATAATCTTATTACCTTTATTATTGCCATCACTCGTATTCGCTAATCGCTTTGGCCGCGACGTCGATCTCCGTGCTTGTTCGTTCGCCCGGTGACCGTGTTTTGGCTGCGCGTTTGGCTGGCGTATTTTAGGAGCTCCCGGAGAACACTCATTGTGATGATGTAGTTAACATGTTCCGCTGACGCGTCGTTTTCGAAATTTTCCAATCCGATTTGTAGAAGTCAAAAAATATTTACGTCAAAGTTTTTGACTGTCAAAGTCATCGACCATTTACCTGAAGGTAACTAAATTTTTCTTTCAAACCTTTATAATTTGTATTTCCATATACTTGTCTATGTGTGTGCCAAATCTGAGGCAAATTAAACTATTAGCACATTGTTTTCTAGAGTTAGCAAAATTTCATGTCAAACCGACAAATGGTTGATCGGGTTGAATTTCATAGCGACAATCCCCTGTTTGTCATCGTTTAAATGACCGTGGCCCACCATGATCATACTAAAATAATTCTTTTTGGTGTATTGTATTATTTAGCACCTTCTATTTTATGAATTTAAGTGAATTTTGTGGGTTGTTGATTCTGCTAAAAAAAATTATCATTACTTCATACATTTACTTGAACTTTCTAAACGTTTGTTTCTACCTTATTCATGATATTAATAGTAACCCTACCCAAGTTTTTTAGGCTGGGTAGTTATCGAGTGAAGTTTTGAAAAAATACATGAAAGACCCCTAAAAATCAATCAAAACTATAAAAAAAATGTCTGTGTCGTCACATATGGGCCAGTGAGTCGGTTGATTACGGCAGACAGTTAATTAAGGGTGAACTAATTATAATATCTTGATATGCAGAACCTTACATTTCTTTACTTTGCATGATTTTTACTTCAGAGGTTTATTGAATTCAGGTCTGTCCTGAAACGGTTGATATTCACTAATTTAGCTAATTATTAATTAATAATAACATCAAGTTATTACCAGAAAGATAGAAAAAAGCTAAAGAAACAGTGTACTATGATCACATTTGTTATTTCTTGGTATAGATGCAATGAAAAAAATACTATAATAAAAATTGGGGGGAAATGTTGCATTCTGATATTTTAATTTATCAATGAATGTGTATTGTTTATCAATCAAAGTAATTAAGATCATTAATTGATGATTTAGTTAAATCATGAATTAAGTGAAGACTGCATCAACAGTTTGTGTTTTAAAGGGGCTATCTCCCCTAAAGTTTCATTAGAATCTCTTCAGTATTAAAAAAGTTATGACACTTTGTATTCTCAAAGTGAACCATAATTGGCCCAAAAGGTCACAACTTTTCTTTTCTTTTTCTAGTAAAACAAGGCCGAAAAACGGGTGGTGCACCTAATCTTTAAAATGTCATAACTTGTCTAATATTCAACCTAGAACAAATATCTCAAAGGCATTTTAAAGTTTTTTTCAGGCTCTTTTGTCACATACCTATACTTACCTTATTGGTAATCGTTTACTTAACTGGCCTAAATTATTACGGCTTTATGCCGACGGTTTTTACAGCATTTTTGTACCTGAATGCGTTCCTTACATCATTATGTTCCAGTAAAAAAAGTTCATATATTCTTTTAAAATATTGTGTTTTAGGCCACTTTTAATCAGTTTTACACATCAAAACAGCGGAACAAATTGCATGATAAACATGGCGCGTGTGCGATTTGCGCATTAGTCACGCCTCGGTGCCATCAGAACCGCGAAGGCGATCTTTGTGTGCACTGGGCATACAATTACGCAACGTAAAAAATTAAGAGAATTTTTTTTAAATAGGCTCCAAAAATGTTTCAAACGAAGAAATTCTAGAAAAAAATTAAAACATTCTCCACAGTTTTCATATTAAACGCAACATTTGTAGAGCACATACAATCACCTCTAACGTAATATTTCATATTCTATTTAATGGAATATTTGATGTTGAAAAATATTATTTGTATGAAAATTATGTGGTCGATATTAGATGTTATGCGCATGCGCAACTGCAAGGGGACATCTCATTGCATGTCATTGTAAATATAATTAAATTTAAAAGAATGCATGGGTTAAATTATCTGTCATTTGATGAACAAAGATTATTGTTTTTGTAATTACAAATTATACTGATGATATTGCATGTCATGCGCATGTGCAACTTTAAAGGGACGACTCATTGCATGTCATAAACATAATTAAATAAAAAAGAATGCATGGGTTAAATTATCTGTCGTTTGGTGAGCAAAGGTTATTGTTTTTGTAATTAAAACATATACTGATGATATTGCATGTCATGCGCATCTTTAAGGAGGGAAGGAAGGAGTACTTTAATTTTTTGTGGGATGACAGCCGTGACTTCCTGTACACATCAAGGCTTTGGCGTTTTCAGTGACATCCCACCTATTGTTCTAGGACATATTAGTAAATTTAGGTATCTCCAATGTCAATGTCTTATATGTTTACTATGTTGATACATATTAATGTATAGACAACTAGAATTGTGTCGCCATCTATACGTTTTATTTTTATAGAACACACGATGGGACAATTAGCAAACAACATGCTGGGACAATTAACAAACATTCTAGTGTTGCTAACTTTATGGAGAGTTTATGTTTCACTGTGTATACATGCATTAATGTTATATTGTACCACAACTGTTGCCAATTGACTTGTCGTGTATATACGTTACGTGAAAACTACTGTCATTAAATACTTTTATCCCAGCTCTGCCATCTTGTGTTTCACACAAAAATCAATTTATATAAATTTAAGTAAATTTATATAAATTTACAATTTAATGTACTCTCTTTAAATTAACATGTTCTTTTAAATAATTAAAAAATAATAATTAAATTATATGCATATTCATATTTTGGGGGAACACCAAATACATATTTAGTTTTTTTTATATTTCTAAACTGGTGAGTAACCAAACCACATATGTATTGCTTTTTACGTATATGCTCTGTCTATGTGCAGTTGTAGTATCACTGGATTTGTCTGAATACACATTTCTTGATCGGAATGACTGATAGCACATTCACAGCTCACATCCAGCGGATACACAATCCTGTGCATTCAATGTGTTTTCGACGGTTATGTGCCAGTCACAGCAGTATGTGCAAATGCCACACAATTTCTTTTGTGCAATGTAAATGATGTAAATACTTACTAAATAGTGTTATTATTTTTTAGGCTTGGACAAGGATTTCCTACAGCAATTTACCTTATTTCTGCATGTGCCTACATAGGGGTATATATACGAAGCGTTAATCGGAACAACAATAACAGGAAAATTGTATAAAGCCTGTGCCGGACTAGCCATGGTACAAGTGGTGTACTCGTACTCAGCACTCACCCCTCCTCCCACAATAAAGATGTGTAACCAATTGTTTACAATGCAAATAAAGGTTATTACATATTCCGCATGCTGTATTGTTTTGTAATTATGTGAGGAAGTTTTTTAGTCCTAGTTGCCATTTAGGTAGGGGAATTATATCCGGAGTAGGTGTGTCTGTATACCTACATTACCATCTCTGGACAAAATAAATGTATGTTATGATGTGATGCTAGGTCTACTGATTTTGTATAATAAAAAGTGTAAAGATCATCTTATAAGCAATTAGCCACATCACTGGTATTTCTCCTATTCAATACATATGAAGTGTCAACATGTACGTGACTGAATTATTTTAAATAAACAAGATGCAGACAAATTATGTTGCATTACTGCAAGGTCAAAATAATAATGATCGTTAGGGGTTTTGTCCGTGAGGAGTTATGTCCGTACTCCATTTGTAACAATATTTAACAAGATTGCCATCCAAGGCAAAGGCCCAGATGGCAAGCAGACAAGGACACCATGGGCTTATCAAGAGTCCTCACCTAACTGTCCTTTGCAAACTAGCCTCCTGATGGGGACAGACTTTTAATTGACGCCATTCATTCGTTGGTGCTCACTTCACTGATGTGGGTTCCAGACCAGGGGTAAGCTTACTGTCTTTAACATCTGTATCAATAAACCCGCCAAGCAGCAGTATGAGTT
This sequence comes from Lamellibrachia columna, assembly GCA_963662155.1. Taxonomy (NCBI): domain Eukaryota; kingdom Metazoa; phylum Annelida; class Polychaeta; order Sabellida; family Siboglinidae; genus Lamellibrachia; species Lamellibrachia columna. The sequence goes on along the minus strand of OY759271.1, from coordinate 3,958,406 downwards.
ACACCAGCAGACAGCTTTAAAACACCATTGTTACTTTGCGACATTTTCATTCAAATAAATATAAGAAACTTTTACAATAGTTGATTCATGGAGTTCTTTACATATAACTGGCCATTGATGGTAATGATAATGAAACTGACAATGATGGCTTGTAATAATAATGAAAAGTTATGTAGTCCCATAATAATAATAATACATTTCTGTTTTTACGTAATTATTGTGGCAAGGATACTGAATACTCTATGACGACTCCACCCCTCTAAGAAAGCTAATTTATAATTGTAAACTGTTGTGTTTTATTTATTACACTTCAAAATCACACTAGCAGTTACAATAGTGTAGCACGTTGATTACATTATTAATATGTAAATTAATGTTATATATTTTGTTGAATGTGTGTATGCGCAATGAAAGGATGCTTTTAATTCACGTGTATTATGAGAAAGTAATTAATGTTATTTAATATGAACAATTAAAATTGTTTCTGAGCTATATCTTCTTCTTCCCATTAATCACTGGCAAGGCGGTACTACATCACGATTTCTCCGCAGGATATTGCTGCGAAAACGGACAACACAGAATACCTCCCTCCCTCCGTCCCTCCCAACAAAACCCCTCCCCATCAGAAGGAAACCAGACATGCAATATCAGCATAATAAAAAAAAACCTTTGTTCACCAAACGACAGATAATTTAACCCCTGCGTTCTTTTAAATTTAATATTAACAATGACATACAATGAATTGTCCCTTTAAAGATGCGCATGACATGCAATATCATCAGTATGTTTTAATTACAAAAACAATAACCTTTGCTCAGCAAACAACAGATAATTCAACCCATGCATTCTTTTAAATTAAATTATATTTACAATGACATGCAATGAGATGTAGTTGCGCATGCGCATAACATCTAATATCGACCACATCATTTTCATACAAATAATATTTGCAACATCAAATATTTAATTAAATAAAATATGAAATATTACGTTAGAAGTGACTGTGTGTGCTCTACAAATGTTGCGTTTAATATGAAAACTGTGGAGAATGTTTTAATTTTTTTTCTAGAATTTCTTCGTTTGAAACATTTTAGAGCCTATATTTTCTAAAATTGTTTCTCTTAATTTTTTTATGTTGCGTAATTGTATGCCCAGTACACACAAACATCGCCTTCGCGGTTCGGATGGCACCGAGGCGTGACTAATGCGCAAATCGCACACGCGCCATGTTTATCGTGCAATCGGTTCCGTTGTTTTGATGTGTAAAACTGATTAAAAGTGGCCTAAAACACAATATTTTTAAAGAATATATGAACTTTTTTTACTGGAACGAATGCAAACAAATTATTAAAACAGTTGTTTTGAATGAAAAGCGAACATTGAACGTCCGAACCATGTCGCGCGAGTCTAGGAAATTGGCGGAATTCAACCTATATTTATGGCAAGCCGTACAGACAATCTTTTTTCATTCTACCACTTTGTTCCAATTATTTCAACTTTTTATAACAACCAGGTTTGATATAGCGCTTTATAAGACACATACATTATTATATTCACATATACTTGTATATACGTTATATATTGACATATACTTGTATGTGAATATATAACGTTAATGTAGTACATTTTTTATCGTATATTTAACACATTTTAATTATTCCTACTTTTATGACAAGACTGGCTTGCCATATATCTACCACAAAAAGGGCTATCATTGTCACGTGGCCAAGAACGAGACACGCGTCAGCAGACGCTCAATAATAATGTCTGGTAAGCATGCAAAGTCGGTTTTTATCAAGGTATGTATATCATAAACGTGTTCCATGTTATATTATATATCAAAATATATTTTGCTCAGACAAGACTGTATCATTATTTTCGTAAACAGATACTTTGACGTCTCTAACGCGATATCAAGCGAGATTTCAATGGGTCGAAAACTGGCGTGGCTCGAAAACTGCACCGGTAACTATACTGTCACTGTGACACTGAGCAAGATGTTTCACTTGCCTGGAGCTGGAGGCTGGATTACTTGCATGGAAAGGCTGCATCTCCGGGTTGTAATACAGTAATAACTTAACTGTAAATAATAAGGCTTTCTTAGTCTTTTAAAAACCATTTAAACACCCTCCGTTATTCGTCGTAAAATATAGATGTGAGAAAAACATTGTGCTTATTTAGTTACCGGTGCAGTTTTTAAGCCACTCCAGTTTTCAACCCATTGAAATCTCGCTTGATATCCCGTTAGAGACATCACAGCGTCTGCTTACGACAATAACGATACAGAGTCATGTCTGAGCAAAATATATTGATATATATATATATATATATATATATATATATATATATATATATATATATATATATATATATATATATATATATATATATATAATATATAATATATATAAAACGGAACACTTTTATGATATACATACCTTGATAAAAAACGATTGCATGCTTACCAGACATTATTATTGAGCTTTTTCTAATGCATGTCTCGTTCTTGGCCACGTGACAATAATTGCCTTTTTTGTGGTAGATGTATGGCAAGCCAGTGTTGTCATAAAAGTGGGAATAATAAAAATGTGTTAAATATACGAGAAAAATGTACTACATTAACGTTATATATTAAATTCAAGTATATGTGTATTTGTTTTATAAGGCCCTATGTCAAGCCTGGTTGTTATAAAAAAAGTTGAAATAATTGGAACAATTGGTAAAATGAAAAAAGATTGTCTGTACGGCTTGCCATAGATATAGGTTGAATTCGGACGTTCAATATTCGTAAGTTTTTTTTAACTCAAAACAACTGTTTTAATAATTTGTTTGCATTGAATAAATGGTGTAAGTATTGGTGGTTTGGTATATCGATTTCTTGCACAAGATGTTTCTTCAGAGTTTTTTAAATGGCATATACTGTTAAGTAGGTTGAAAACTACACAGACTAGTATATATAAATAAATAAATGTTGGTTCTTTTAAAATTTGAATCTGTCCCTCTCCCTGAGATCGTCAATTTTTTAACGCAATGGTGTTGTACGGCTGATGGTGGACCGTTATACTTGACGTGTTGGTTATAACTAACTGATTGGATAATTAACGGTAGCAGATTCAATGCATCACGTAAGGTTGTAATTAGTGCACAACTCGAGACAGTATCCACAGGGCAAACTACACTGCGCAACACTTATGATGAAATGCAGGAAAAGCACTACCATGACATACTCAGAGCATTTGACAGTTGCGAGTCGACTAATGTTCTCTATAATGCCTGGAAGTTAGTAAAACAACTTTCAGGAAATAAATCAAAAACCGTCTTCATACAAGAGGAAGATCGTTTGGATGCTTGGAAAACTTACTTCAAACAACTACTCTCTCCAGATAATCCGAGAACGTCCAACCATCCAGTTGATCCGATCTATGAGACCAACCCCAACACTGACACTGATATCTTCTCACTAGCAGAAATCTACATTGCGATCAAACAAATTAAACTTGGCAAAGCCACAGGACTAGATGACATTCCCATTGAAGTGTGGCGACTACCCAATTTAAGGAAAGATTTACTAAAGTTCTGCAACAAAACATACTTAGGGAATAGACTACCGGAATGGGGGATATCGGGTATCGTACCAATACATAAGAAAGGAGACCTGACTATTCATAAAAACTATCGTGGAATAAGTCTAACACAGAGTGCTGCAAAGGTCTACAATCGACTCTTGCTTAACAGAATTCGCCCTGAGCTAGAAAAGATCTTACGTCCAAACCAGAACGGATTTAGACCTCTACGATCTACATCTTCGCAGATTCTTGGTCTTAGACGCATCATCGAAGAAACGAGAAACTACCAGAAAGAAGCTGCCATTATTTTCATCGACTTCAAGAAAGCCTTTGACTCTGTAGACAGAAACACACCGTTCCAGATTCTCCATGCGTATGGCATCCCAGAGAAGATCGTCAAAGCCATACAGATAATGTATGTAAACACATCTGCAGTTGTATTGACTTCCGATGGGGAAACTACAAATTTCAACATTACCACAGGAGTTCTCCAAGGAGACCATCTTGCCCCATACATGTTCATCAAAGTCTTGGACTACATATGAAGAATTGCGATTGGTGACAGAGAATGACTAACCCTAACCAGACGCAGAAGCACCAGACGTCCTGCTTGTCATCTCTCTGACCTGGATTATGCCGATGACATCGCTTTGTTCGCTAACACGATACAAGAAGCAGAACTTTTACTTCATAGAGTGGAAAGTGCTTCCAAATATACCCAAGCAAAACAAAGTACATGCATATGAACCCGTCTGCTGACGATAACGTTCACTCATCAGATGGGAGTCAAATTGAGAAAGTAGAGGATTTTAAATATATCGGATCCTACACAAACTCACAGCATGACATCCAGTGCAGAAAAGCCCAGGCATGGGCAGCAGTTCACGCCCTTGACAAAGTTTGGAGAGCGCCCATCTGCAGACTCACCAAACTGAAGATGAACCGATCCTGATAATTATATGGATGCGATTCGTGGTCGCTAACACAATCAGTAGAGAATGCACTGGATGGCACCTATACAAGAATGCTGCAGAAAACTCAAAATGTGTCATGGCACCACCACATGACCAATTAAGAACTGTAGGGCTCCCTCCCACGGATCTCCACCATCGTGAGATAACGGCGTCTTCGTATGGCAGGTCATGTGATGCGCCATGACGAAGCAGCCAACAAAGTCCTGCTCTGGAAGCCCGATGGCCCTCGGAGAAGAGGTCGACCAACAACTACTCTGCAAAACATACTAGAGAAAGACCCAAACCTCAGCGGGACAAATCTAATAGCGACAATGAAGAACCGAAACCACTGGAAGGAAATCATCATGTCACCACATTAAGTGGATGACATAATTAAAGTAAGTAAGTAAGTAAGCAGATTTATCACCGTAACGTAACTTTTCTTGCAAACATGGGTATACAAGACGCCATCTTAGACTTAAGTTAGTCTTATACTCAATTTCCGCGGTATATATATGCAAAAGTACTTATTGTTCAGTGAAACAATTCCAGGGCGGCTTGGCGATAATGTACACGACCCTTTTGGCATGACACGCCTGATGACTCTTGCGGACGTAGCTTCGGTTATGCGGGTTCCGTGAGGTGGCACCACCGTTCGAATTAGCTTTACCTTTTGAGTAGCCTCGGTTATATAGGCTCCGCGCTGTGGCGCCACCGTTTGTCGCGCACATCTCGTCGAATTCACGAAGGCGAGCGGAGCGGGAGTCGGATAAGCGAGACAACCGTTTGACTAAAGATATTTGGGTTGACCAACTAATCAGGCTAAATAAAAAGCGTTTTCTCATCAGAACTTTTTCTAAGATAAATGAGGTTTTTTAGTATACCGATAAAGGTGTTAGCGACTATCGAAGGGGTTATTCTCAATCTTAAACAACTTCGATTAGAAGCACTTGATCATTGGGGGGGGAGCGAGGGGCAGCTTTCCAAATGGAGGGAATATTTTTTATAAAGGTGATACCGGTATAGTGATCCATCCACACCTGCCAAAGTAAAGATGTTATGTCAGTGGCGAAGTGTATGGCCTATATAATATTGGCCTAGTGGTGAATGTTTGTTTCGGAAAACACCGTTTCCACCATAGTGTGTGTTACTTCTGAAACGTCCCGGCCCCCTAAGATTTTATCAGAACACACGTTTTCGCAGGATTAAATCGGCGCCTCGTTTTACTGCGTCTGGTTCCCTGTTGTTAAGGCATTCATTGCAGCCCCTTTTATCGGCAATACGAGACTTCACAACTATTTGTCATACCCGTTTCTTGGGCAAGACACCCCTTTCTCCTTCAAAAGGAAAGACAGAGAAAACTGTCTATGACACGAACAGCGAGGGTTTTCCAATACAGTTTCCTTGAGTTACGCGTAATTATCTGTAGCTCAAGCTAATATCACTATTATCCAGGGGTAGAAGTACACACTAGCTAGTCCGTTAGTCCGTACACTAGTAAAGATTAAGGCGGACTAGTAAACCTGCCTACCAACTAGTCCGTCTGTCTAGGAGTCACACCACTGTGCAGAATAGCATTGGTGGCCATGTTAACGTTTTGTCTGATTATAAGAAAACATGACCATCAAAAATTCTGAATTTTTTTTACCGCAACTGCCATCATCTCATTGACATGCTAACCAATTTTTTGCCCATACATTTTGACAAAAATAGCCATATATTCATGCGCCCACGTGGCCCATAGCAGAAAAATTCCCACAAATCCCTCCGCCTGTTAAACTCTAAAAAATGCACCATTTCACAGCCAATAGTCAATTGCACTTATGTCACATCATATGAATTGTTTAAATTCACATATCGCAATTTAATACGCCCTACATTAGTGAAACAACAAACAGGAAGGTCAACAGTGGTCTTACCCAACTAGTCAAAATCAGCGTGTTGCGTGGCGCCACCAACCATACAATTGACCAATTAATTCTTCGCCTAATATGAGTCGACAGTGCAACTGCGTTTTTGATTGGTTATTGTGTGACATAAAATTCTGAAACGACAGTTTTGTTTGGTTTAGCGTATCTGGTAGAGCGATATGGCTAATGAATACAACTGGCGGCCATTTTCAAATGCACGGTTTTCGAATACGGTTTACATTTTACATACTTGGGTTGGTTGACGCCATACTCACTCTGCCAGCCAGTTTAGCTGACGCGGAGAGAGGCTTCAGTTGAAATTGACAAAGAGCAGCATCCGATCAGTGCTGAAGGCGGATCGGCTGACCGATCTGTTGACCATTCAGCTAAGGTCACCAGACATCGCTGCGTTTGAGCTAAAGCCTAAAGGAGGCCATCGAGCTGTGGGGTGCTGGTGGAGCACGGAAGCCAGACACTTACCCACTTACTTGTCACAGACACTTACCCACTTGGGCCAAGGCCCGATTGTGAGAGTGGCACTGATAGCAGTGACACTGACTGTAACAGTAGTGCCTCCATTGCTCCAACGTTGAGTGACACTGACTAACTGGCAGGCAGTGTCAACGCCAGGCCTGGATGACACTGTGTTTTTTTGTGTTTTAAATAAAATTGTTGCGATTTAAATTTGTGTTATGTTTTGATAACAGGACTAGTAAACCTTTTGGCGGACTAGTAAACTTTTGTCTTTACTAGTCCTGCTGTCTAGTAAAAATTTAACAAGATTTAACAAGATTTGCCATCCAAGCCAAAGGCCCAGATGGCAAGTGGACAAGGAAGCCATTGGCTTATCGAGAGTCCGAGAAAATATATGCTGAAGTTCTACCTCTGTTATCCCTAAAAGATTAGTGTATTACTTTTATAAAGAAACTCTTATAAATCTTATAATATTTCACAAATACCTCTGCGTTGGAATTGCCGCTGACAACTGACAGCAACAGGCTTGTGCACGTCAGGATTGGTAACATCTTCAGGAAGACACTAAAAAAGGAAAATAAAATAATTTAATTATAATAATATCGAAATAAATCGAAACACAGTCAGTTCGCGCTAATTTATAATTTAAACATCATTATAAAAAATCAGCAAACTGTATGGAAATATCCTTTGTAGGTACTGCAATGTCATCCGTTAACGAATCAGTCTATCGTTCTTACGTTGCGCGGCAGTCTTGCAGCAGTCACCTTGTCCCGGCCTATTCAGCAACTGTTCGGAGACGTCATAATGACATATTATATCTGACGCCACCAGAGTAAGCCGTTCTATTTACACCAAACAGTATCCAACCAGGCGGTGACATGCGCATCGCTGTGGATCCTTTTGGAAGATTGCCAGGATCGTTTTCTCACGGATTTCTATATGTTTTAGATTATTACTCGATCAGTTGAACTATATGCGCATTCAGCTTTATTGGATTGATACGCTTGTTGCTGCTTTGAAAAGTCGATGTGTATTAAAAGATAATCCATCGTTCGCAGCAGCGCCGTTTATTATGATTCATTGGACAGATAGTGCACTGGTTTAGCAGGTTCTGTGGTGGCGTTTTTAATTAAAGCTCAAAACCTTTTTCGTAGATTTCTATGTCACGCCGTTGCGTCGATGTCGAGTTGAGAATATCACGTGGGCCTGCCAAAATACAGTCCACAGTCCAACCGACTACTACTAAGACTACACGTAAACAGGTAGGCAGCAGTAGCAACAACCACAACAACAACAACAACTTGTGCAGCAGCGGCGGCTGCAATAACAACTTGAAACAGTGGTGGGGTAAAAATAACAAACGCATCAGTTTAATTCAATTGTGCATAAAGTAAGATAACAGGTCATTCATTTGTTATATGCTACAGTAACACACACACACACACACACACACACACACACACACACACACACACACACACACACACACACACACACACACACACACACACACACACACACACACACACACACACACACACACACACACACACACACACACACACACACATTTTCCTGGGAAAGTTTGGTCAAGAGCCGGAAATGTGCCTGTAATAATAGCCTAGGAACATATCTGAGCGTGTTATATCATATCCACTGACGACATGTTTTTAATATCAGGTCTGAAAGCGTCGTTACCCGTGGAACATGGCTTTCGTGTGTTTCGTCAGCAGCGTGGTTCTGTTGGTGGCAATCCGGTTTCAGCTATCATTGGGGTCATGCGAACCGTTTGTATCACATATACGTCGTTAAACTCCCCGGAAGGGGTATACCTATTATATACACAGCAGCTAATATGAACCTATCGCATATCTTTGTAACTCAACGAATGATGATATTTTCTTTAAAATATGAAACATTTATCATGATTAATAAGGCAACTATGTTATGAGCTTGCAATAACCAATACTTCAATATTAATATTTAACGTTTGACCGGTTGTAATTTTGATTGTGGGGGCCCGGTCCTTGTTTTGGTTGTTTTGTCATGTGATTCACCAAAAAGGATACGTCAAGTAATATTTACGTTCCATACATGTGTTTGTGGTCCAGGGTGTGTGGATGGGCATCATGGAACCCATGGGGTTCGTGCAGTGTCACGTGTGGCGGAGGAACCCGGAACAGAGACCGTGGACTCTGCTGCAACACTGACTGGAGTTCTGAACAGTGCCTGTCAAACTGCGGCCTCTCACGATCTGGGGCTGGTGATAGCTCCGGTTGCGAAGAGAACTGTATCCACGGTTCCTACTCCAGCGGCCAATGTCAATGTGGTCCCGCAAACTACGGATACTGCTGTCAGAGCAGTAAGTAGGCCTAGTCAACATCGGTATGACAAGGAAATGTCTATTGTTGTGTTCAGTAACAATCCATAACATTGCCTGGTCTCGTTTGCTAGTTGATACGCTTAATTTAGCTGCGGCTTCGGTTTGCCTGACAATGCCAAACGTCTTGCTATGTAATACATTTATGTCATTGTTATTGCATTATTGTGCCAATACAATTATATATATGGTGTATTTACATCATATATGATGTAAATACACCATATATCTCCAATGTTAAACAAACGAACTAGCATGTGGTCGATACTAGATCAGTTTGATTTTTCTTGAAATTATTCTAAAACAAGATAAGCTAATGTTTGTGATTTTTAAAAGGCTGATTGTGTTATTATGTTTATAAGTGGACTCCACTGTACTCCATTCGAAACAAATAATATGGTTTTCAAATTAATGGCATCACTATATTGTGGCCTACGGTTGTAAGTATCAACATTATCTAACAACGGAATTGTGGTTTTCATTGGTCGCTCGCAGCACAGCCCTATGGTAAATTAATGATTTAATTAACAATTTGGGAATTAGCTCAGACCATTTTAACCATCTTATGTATCGGATTCCTTGTGTTACTCTCATCATACACGCTGTCGTTGCAGCCGTGACCTGTGGGCAGCCGTCGTCGCCGGTAAATGGCTTCGTCACGGGGTCTAACTACGAGTATGGACACGCCATCAGCTACTCGTGTCTGGAGAAGTACAATTTGACGAATGGAGATGTAACGCGCACGTGTCAGTCGTCGAACGGCAACGGCCAGTGGAGTGGAAGCAAGCCTACATGCACGTGTAAGCAAGACCGGGGCTAATTGTATACAGGGGCAAGTTGTTACAGAGTATTTTACGAAAACAACAGTTGGTTGGAAGTCCACCAACAGACACACTGTAAAAAAATCGGAAGACCA
>OY759271.1:3860704-3943204 GCA_963662155.1 Lamellibrachia columna | reverse complement strand
TATTAGGTGTTTGATAATATCTTAATGTTGATGAACCAATAATTGCCAGATAAGTTCATTGGTGTGTGCATTCGACGTCACATGCTTACGTACTCGTGAACAAAGTGAATTAATAATTACTTAATAACCAAGATAAGATGAACTAGCAAAAAAGGAGGCGTCCAAATGTCTGGAAACACAACTGATTAACCGACGATTAAGAGATAGCATAATGTGTAGCTACTGGATTTAGCGCTAAATGTGAGTTGCGTCCACAACTGTATAACCTTTTCAATATATAATTGAACCTTTTGTGGCTTGCAGCAACAAAAGAAACCACGCGGGTGGTTGTTTTTTGCAGACGTAAACGGTAACATATGAATATGCTTTCATGAACATGCATGCTGGATTCGACAGAAAGAAATGAGATAACAACGTGCCAAATAATTAACCTTTAGAAATGTTGCACGCGGGTGTTTGGCAACGGCTTTGTCGCGACTACGCGCAAGCCGGATTGGAAACTTAGGTTATGTAAGCTACATTTTTGACAGCCAAATGGAAAGTTTGTGGTGCAATCAGCTCACTTGCAGAAAATGCATCTGTGAAATGTATTATTCGTGACAATACGACTGTTTATAAGCTTTGGAATTTCCTGTGTTGAAGAGCAGTCCGAAAAGACGTCATATTATTGTTCCGCACTTCATTTGTAGATCTTGTCACTGTTTCTGTGTACATGATCCACTGGTGGACAACGCTGACAATGCGTGTGCCTTATTTACAAGCCAGCGTAACCGCTTACACTACAGAAGGCGCTACACGCGTATTTTAGTTACACCTCTCAAGGAATATAACCTCATGTTGCCGACAAACAAGCACTGTCCGATAAACGACAAATACAGTACAACTTCGCTAACTCGAAGAGGGACCGGGTAACACCGAGTGTGGCAGTGCGAAGGATAAGGTGAATGGAGACGGGTGGTGGAGACGGCAGTAAAACGGAATCAGTGACGAGGAAGGAGCAGGCATTAGTCAGCCTCGCCCCGGACTTCAGTGATAAAGAGGAGAGCAACAGTGCATCAACGCGGTCGCCAAAATTACGTAATTGACGGGTCTAGAGTCTGACGTCACAATCGTAATTAGAGCGTGACCTCATTAGTAACCATTGACATTGACCACTGCCGTTTACGAAGAACGTAGTCGTGAAGATGTACGATAGTTGTATAGTATCCCAGTAAGCATGCATATTTAACAGGAAATGAACCAAATAATCTTGCTTATCGAAGCAAGACCACCACAAGTAAGCAAAGTTTGTGTTCAACAATGAATTGTGCAGCTGTTGCGTTTTCATTCAATAGTTGATGCACCAACAATATTGCTATGTTCTGCCTGCAAGTTGTTGTGATGAGTAAGCTTTTAGTATCTATTTTATTCCAAGGAATATTATGAAAGAGAGACTTGCAATAGTCAAGTGTATTGATATTTCAGGAGTATTGTTGAGCATGCTGAAATTACTATTTTTTGCATATGGTGGATCTGCCGTCCTGCCGCGAGCCACATGGTGGATCTGCCGTCCTGCCGCGAGCCACATGGTGGATCTGCCGTCCTGCCGCGAGCCACATGGTGGATCTGCCGTCCTGCCGCGAGCCACATGGTGGATCTGCCGTCCTGCCACGAGCCATATGCAACTAGGCATCCAATAAATGTTGTTACAGGAAAATACACTCAATAGTTCTTGTTACACCATCACTTGGCAAGATGTGGCTGGCATGTTGAGATTATGTTGGTGACATATCGAAAATAATTATCTACAATGGGAAATCTACTGGCCTCTGCTACAAGCAACATTGACGCACAAGAACCATCGTTTTTGAGACAATATTTTATGCTGAAAAAACAAATGAATATGTACACCATGCATACATAATTACATCCTTACACTGCAAATGTTTACCTGTAGTTACACCCTTCCTTGCAGAATTAAATGTTAGACTGCTGCAGAATGCCAACAACAATTTATATTAATCCCTAGCTATGCTTGTTGGTAGTTCTGACTGCCTTGTAATGCCATACTCCATGTAGCATGCATGCCACCAAAGCAGTATCTGCCTACAGTTGTAGCTTCATCACCTACATGAACGCGATGACAGGGAGTACCAATCAACAGCATAAGTCTGAACGTGCGCATCTACACGTTCATCACATGGATCAGGTTACTACCATAAGACTTCAACAAGACTGCTAGAGTTCACTCAACAATCCAGTTCAGGCAATACTGTTCTCTCCTGTCGCGTGTGCAAAGTTACGTGTCAGAAAACGTGACAAAGACACCGTTTGTTTCAATGTTTGCTTGTCCCACGTTCCACTTCCTTCTGAACTTTCTGCCATTTCTCGACGAGTGAAGGAACCTTCTTCTTCTTCATGGACAGACCTCCAGCTACCAGCGCCTGCAGCAAGGGAACAACTCAAATCAGATGCTAGAGAGAAGCCTGTCGCAGAACATTTATTAAACATGTTTCTTCACTGTACAGAATTAATGATTCTTGTCTTGTTAAAATAGACATTATTTATGCTGGTCATATGAAACACCCACGGTTTGTTGTGAGATAAGTCTAATTTAAAATGCTCTACCAAAAAATGTCTATATGCCCACTGAAGAACTTCTGATCCCAATGTGCAAGTATCTACAGGTAGACCTGCATAACTTTTTATGAATATTTGTTATTCCCAATAAACCTTATAAAACATACATCTAAGGGTTGTAAGTAAAAAAAAATTCACAGATAAATACAGTACAGATTTAATATAGTATATTTATTAAAGATAGCCATGTTTGTGCACAGATATTTGGCCAATACTCTCTGGCTGGCACATGTGTAAAAATGAGACATCTAGAGACATTGATTGTTAAAAACGGCACCTTGTCCTTTTTCCTCTTCCTGTCCTTGTGGCCTTCAGAGACGTGTGGCACGGCAACCTCTGTCGCCTTCATCTCCGGCAACCCCGTCTCTTGGGCAACAGTTGGACCCTGAACTATGTCACTTGACAGTGGAACAATGGCAGGGTTTGCGGCCAACACCCCTGGGGCAGTGGGGTTGTTGAGGACAGTGGTGTAAGCCTTTGGGGGTGCACATATGTTGGGGGTTCGTGCAAGGACGGGGAAAGCACTAACATGTGTAGAGGGTGTTGGGACATCACCCCCGAGCTGTATTGCATTGCTCGGCACGCTCGTCTCACCCTCATCCAGGTCCATGTCGACGCTCTCGGGAGAGTCGCTTCTCAAGAGGGTGGGGGTAGTTCCCGGCGGGGGTGGGGTTCCCGGGGGTGGGGGAGGAGGGGCGGCAGTGTGTGACGTGAAGGGTGATGATTCCGGGGGTGGCGGGGGAGGGGCATAATCGGAAGGGGGAGGAGGTGGGGCAGGGCTGTCACTGGATGGAGGAGGTGGGGGACGAACTGGAAGTGGGGAAAGGTTCAGGATGGCTGGACAGGGAGGGGGAGTGTCGCATGGGGAGGAGTCGCTTGAGGCCAGTACGTCACTCCTTTGTACTACAACAGAAACAAATGCATAAAACTTTCATTTACTCAACAGGTTTGCAAGATAATTTAATTACCTTTATTGCATAGATGTCAACATCTGTGGGAAAGTTCTCACGAAAAAGCGGGAAACACCTTCCTACACTCAACTTTTTTGTTGGTTTTTAAGTTTTTTCATCGGTTTTTAATGTTTTACGGGTCGCCAACTTAATGTGCCGTGTGAAATCACTTGAGACCAAAGAAATTATGTGTCTAAAATAGCCTCGTGTGGAACAAATAGAGCAGTTTCAAAAATTTTGGTTTTGAAAATTACAAAAAGCGGGACCAGGGGAAAAGTGGTATTTCCCACCTGAAAGTGGTAATGTTGACATCTATGTTATTGCTGTAGTTGGGGACCGTCATTGAAAGGGGCCTTGTGATTGAAATGGGACTGGATGGAACCTTGCAATGTCAACTGTCTTCAGAGAATGAGAAACACACCTGGACCACCGTCAGCCGTGGGGCAGCCAGGCTCATCAGCAGGCACCTATAAAAACAATTAAATCATGGTTTAATATCAGTGCGAATTAATTTACAACTTGGTGTAAATATTCAGCAAGTCGTCTTTCAAATAAGATTTTGTGCTACAATTTAGTGTCCAGAAACGTTGGGAATATGTGAACTAGACTGGCCTAGCTAAGAGTACACCATTCAACAAATGAACTCAAGTCACCTACCAGCCTGTATGTGCCACACACACACACACAAATCCTGAACCATGTTTGGTTTATCTAGGCAAGAATATGACAGACAAACCAAGACATGTATCCGGGCCTAACTCATCCAATTCATTCACGCTGCAATTACGACCACATCTATCATTCTCACCCTGGTGGCACCAGCATGCGTCTCTGTCACGGACTCAGACTCTGCCTTTGCACATTGCACATCGCCCGCAGAGCTTGGAGCAGTAAGGTGTCCTAAGGAAGGGTCCAACGTGACAGCAGAACCAGGAACGCTCTCCACAGCATCGGGATAGTCCCACTGCGTTTCGCCTGTCGCCAGATGGCAGTAGAAATACCTCTTGTAGCACCTAGATGGCCAACAGAAACAAGCGACAGTGTCAGTACATGTCTGTCTCACTTCTGCACCAGCCACAGGGTTCAGCTGAAACAAATGCTGAAAGGAAAGATCAAGACATAAGTTCATGCAAAATACACCAGTTGGTGGTATTCGGAGCACATGAATCCAGAATCACAATCAGCATACACAATATTGATGCACTAATTAGAAATGTCTTACAAATACAATTCTATTTAATATTTCAACAAGCAGGAGATTAATTGCAGGCCAATTTGGACTTTCGCCTCTAGCAGTTTAGTTTTTAAAATGGCAAAGATTCATGTGCCCTGAAATGCATACATATAAACACTTGTAATAACCACTGTAGACCTTTCATCATTACACATTGTTCAGCACATAGAAACAGTCAGCTGAGCAACATGAACAAAAGCTGACAGCAAACTGCGATCGTAAAGTTCCTACTCACCACGAACCATCAAGATACCGTGTGTCGTCCTTGCTGGCGTCCACTGCTCCAAATGCGGCAACGTCGGCGTTCCGACGGTGGCGGCGACACAGGGAATACACTTATCGCACACGCACAGACACATGCATGCGATATAGACGTCCCAGTTAGGCTCCATACGGGGCCGGTCAAATTTAGAGTGTTTTTGGCGCCGACACGTCATCAGCAATTTTGTCAACGGCACGTCTCGGCGATCGATGTGCCAGCATTAATGTTTTTTCGCAATATGACGACACCGCTGTGTGAAACAAAATGAAACATCGGCCGAGAAGAAGCGGTGCGACAGAGTGTGGCGCGCAAAGATAAATTAAGTGGCTGGCGTACCTGTCCCAATAGCAGGACCAATGTGGTGGCGCGGCACTGCTCTCATACTGAGTCAGCTGGTCGTCCGCCTCTCGCAGCTTGTGAAGCATGTGTTCTGTCGACAGTGCGCCGGCTCTCCAATCCTCCACGCGCGTCTGTTATAACACATGCAAGCACATACTCAAATCCAATAAACACAGTCCGATCTTCCGCGCACGTCTGTAACAATGTATTCATTTAAAGCCAATAAATTAAATCTTTTTAGTCCACGATACTGAAAAACCAAAGGAATTCAACAGCATCACATTTGATGGATTCGCTTAGCTAATCAGATTGACTATTTCAATATTACCTAGACTAAAGAGATGGCAGTTCCAGCCACTCCTCAAAAAAGTTGATTAAACTGGTATGCTATCAGGGTTGGACGAGAAACGTTTGAAAAATGAGGCCTAATGACTTCCGTAACAGTGAAAATGTTTATACATCTACAATATCTATGACAAAAACCTTTGCCATGCAAGACACAATGAATGCCACGCAACAGATGGCAGTGGGAGCGGACGATAACCTACCTCGAGTTGCACCAGAAGTAGCTGCAGACGGGACAGTCCTGTGTGTGTTACCTCCAGGAAGTCTAGCTTGTCTGCCACAAGCGAAGACAGCTCCATGACCTCTGTCTGCAAACACATCAGTCACAGTGAGACACCCATGCAACAGTTCACAGAGTGTAGAGTACAGAAACAGACAACAAAACACACGTAGCCACGTACACAGAAACAACTGAAAAACAGGCATAACAAAAAAGACAACACTATATACATACAACTTAATATAACTTCCTTATTTTTACATCAAATGACAGGTTCTTTGGTACACATTATTGATCATACGATAGCTGATCATTGTGTGAAATTTCGTATAGATATATGTAATGGCGTTGATTTGCTTGTGGTTTGAGCATAAGCTTCCAATGTTGGCCTAGGATCTGCAGAACCACTTGAAATTAACATAAAAAATTACACATTCGGCCACAGTGATTGAATGGATTTTGTTGTTTTTTGTTTTGATATCATCTATGAATTGTAGCCTTCCATGGTTGAAACAGAGAAAAGAACAATATAAACACATCATTGATAAAAATCCATGTTCACACATCCTTTGATTACAGACACACAATCCTTAAATGCTATCGAGAGATATAACGCAACATTTCCAGAGTAACATCCGATGCTCAGTCAAAGCTGCATATGGCTGGGTTGATATTCAACGGCTCTAATACGGACTTACATTATCCGACCTAGTAAGCATACATTGTGCTTGAAAAACATTGGGCCATGGAAAAATGTCAAGGAATGCGTTCTTATAAGCGTAAAAAAATTTTCTTTCTCTAGTCAATAAGGTAACAGTTTAACACTAGTGGTGTCATTTGGTGACAAATGTAGAACAACTGAAAAGTGGTGCCAACTATTTAACACCAGATGGTGACACTTTTCAGTTGTTCCACACTAGTCAAATTACAATAATTATGGATCCTGCTGATTAAAAAAGGGGGTGTACATTAATTAGGGCATGTATGCTTAATACGTAGAATACGGTACTTTGACATATCTGCAAGAAGTTGACATGTCCACTTACATACAAGCATCAATGTTCCTTCATAAACGATCTGCTAGAATGACATAGGGATGGCACAAACAGAAAAACTCTTTTCGTAGCATTACAATGAAAGAAGAGATTTACAAAGAAGCCAGTAAGAGACTATAAAGGAAATAAATATAAAAATAAATCATGCCAACTTACTAGTTCACCAACCTTTAACTTAACATCCTCGCTGTCAATGCGCATTCTCGGTGCTGGTTTCTCGGGTTCTATAACAAACGCATGTTTTGTTTAAGCATGCGTTATTAAAACATTTCTCAAACGCAAAAGCCATATCAAGCTGATCTCAGAGGTGAGTGGGCACCACCAAGTATACTAGACCAGGGGTCGGCAACCTTTTTGAATGGAGGGCCAAATAAGTGACTTTGAATAGGTTAGCGGGCCACGCACGCACGCACGCACGCACGCACGCACGCACGCACGCACGCACACTCGTGGTAATTGGCACAATGCAATTATATACCTCGTGTCTAGCAGTTGTATTGACCAGTGTTGTAAATAGCACGTCCACGAATATGAGCTATTATTATCGTCAAACATCAACGTCTGATTTTGAACAACAGTTGGATTATTCAAAAACACATTATTCAGGTTACATGTTCTTGGCATGCCGCTGATGCCATGTTGACCCGTGTGACACTGAGGCCTGTTGCTGGTGATGTTGCTGCGCCACCAAGTGGCCCACACCTGGCTGCAGACTTGTTCCTGCGCGCCTCAGCTCACTTCGGTGTACTACAAGAGTTCTTCATATCGCGCATTCATCTCGGTCACAAGGTGCTGGAACTGCCGGTAGTTTAGACTGCAAGAGCGAACACAGTTTAGTCTTCACGGTGACCCTTATTACGTTCTGCATTTTCATTGACTTGCCACACAGGCTTTCCCGTTGGATGATGGAGTGTGCCCTGAAGAGCTTTGCTTGGCACCTCCTTAGTCTTGAACCTTTTCCATCAGCGTACAACTCCGTTCGCCATTTCGCTGGCAGGCGACGAACGTTAGTTAAAACAACACATTATCACTCAAACACAAATAAGGTAGTAGGGTAACCTGGGGCAACACGGTCCCTGGAGGTAAAACGGCCCCCACCACGTACTCAAAATATATAACTCTGAACGTTCCAAATCTGGTGCAAAATGAAGCTAATTCTATCTGATACCCGCCCGAAAGTTCAGCAACACAAGACAGAAGTAAATCAGTGTGTTTTTAAACTTTTATATGCATTGATCTAATATTTTGCCAATAGTAAAATGGTGAAACTCACCATACAACGGTGTGAATCATGGACTTAATTGGTGACATGATAATATTATTAATCAGTTGACAGATCAAACAATACAAAATGTGGAATAGTATGTTGTGCTTTGTATACATCTTATTAAGACACACGTCTCTGGGGCAAGACGGTCCCTATGTCTTATCCCACACGCACAGTCACACTTTGTCAAATGTATTACACATGACCAATTATGTTTAATACATTGAATATAATACGAACATTGCATTAATTTACGTCCTGCTAGGTTGTAATTATGATGGAATATCACTAAACCAATATTAGATTATGTATGGATTGCAAGGTATGTATTATATGTTAACTCCCATTTAAATTTAGCAACCATAATGGCCTGATATGTTACTATCATACCATTTGTATATAATGTACATTTTAATTTCAGGTAATAGTTCGTTCATACAGTCAAGCCTCATTATAACGCGGTTTTTGGGGTCCACAACTTCGGACCGCGCTGTACGCGAGGCGCGTTAGGTGTTCTCATATCTGCCACCAGAGAGCTACTAAACAACAGCGATCGCTGCCCGCTGCACCAAGCCCAAGAATGCTGTCGAAGCCACGTGTGCTTGCAGCACTGTCTTATACGGCAATATGCAGTTTATGGAACTTATTAAACGAGTATACTAGCATCAACGTGTATTATTTTTAAATGTCACACTCTTGACTTTTGAACTGAATAAAACACATGTACGTAAACCGTTATGGAACAGATCTACTACGATGATGCTGTACTGAACCAAAAGGCCTACGAATCGAAAATAATAACCTGGACCTGAGCAGCCGAAAACGTATAAATCATGATTTGACAAACGTAGTATGTAAGTTGATAAAAAAACAGAAAACGACAATAGGTAGAATTAATAATTGTTTCACTTAATCTTTCAATTGATCTTGAGCGAAGCATAAATATTTATTCCGCACCACTTAACATCGATTCATCACTTCATGTGCGAATGACGAATTCGTATTTTCGTGCACCGGTACACCTTGGGTTTGGAATTTGACATGTTTTTACGATGTAATGGAAGCATGTCATTTCACCAAAGTGTTATGTTGGCATTGCATACTAAATGCATTTAAAACTGTTTATCTGATTCTTACGCGAGGTGTATTTGTGAATCTCGATTGCAATTTACAAACCATCGAAGCGAAGCGAGCGACAGAGATTGATGTCGGTGGTAACGCAAAACAAACAACACGTTGATACTCATTCACTGACATTGTTCGCCTAATGTTTCTTGAGAATTGTCAAAGTAATTCTAAGTAGGTTTAAGCAGGCCCAAATTCGGGGTCTACGACTGACCGCGTTATATCCGAATCCGCGTAATAACGAGGCGCGACTGTAAGTAAAAACCACGGGGAGGGGGTTATAGACCGTGTTACCCCAGGTAGAGGCCCATCTTGCCCCAAGGATGGGGCAAAATGGCTTTTTGGGATATTTACTATTTTTCAAATGCAACTTAGTTAGGTTGTTTATTTACTGGAAATAGTTTTCCAATGGGTAACGCACAGATCTGTCCACAATGAGAACACATTAAATACAAGCTAAAGTTGTTTAATTGTGTGTTCCTTAGGAGGGCCGCGCTGAATACTTTTATGTCTGCATACGCAAAAGTGAATTCATTAAATATTAAAGGAAGTAAAAATACATATTTGGTATATTATTATGTTCATCACGTGGACATGTTATTTTGTATACTAATGTGGCAGGGGCGGGCCGCATTTTGCACAATATCGTTGTCAGTCCGCAGGCTGCATGAAATAGCTACGCGGGCCGCAGTTGGCCCGCGGGCCGCAGGTTGCCGACCCCTGTATTAGACGAACAGCAAATGAATCCTGTCTCCAGTTGTGCTGGCAGAAGCATAATTTCCAAGTTCCGTACATTGCAACCATGTCAGATCACTGGTCTGAAGCCTGTAAATGCAAACTGAAGTGGTTCGGACATGTGAAAAGAAGTAGCCTTTCAGTCAAAGCCATCTTCGAAGGTACGATGGATAATAAACGAAGAAGAGGAAGACCACAATGAAGATGGAGGGACAACATAAAGGAGTGGACGAAGCCAGGGTGGAACGAACTGAACATGAAGGTGAAAGGTCAGGTAGAGTGGAGAAACATGTGCAATGAATGACACAGTCTGCACAAGTGGAGAAAATGTTTAGAAAGACACTGCAACTTTATGATATGGCATCATGATATACCCAAGTGATACATGGTTGAGGATAAGCACCAACTTGATGAATTAGAACCTCATGATTAATTGATTTAAAACTAATAATTATGTTGCTGACCTTCAGCTATCTTGGCCCTCTTGGAGAGATGACAGAACTCGGTAACATCACCAGGTCCAGGCTTGTGACTGTCCTCATTGAGTCTGTGTTTCCTTGGGCGAGTCTCAGCCTCCTTCTCCTCCTCCTCTTCCTCCTCAGCCTCTTCTTCCTCCTTCTCCAGCAGTCTCAGCTCGTCCTGCAGCATCATATGCCAATGACGTCCACACATTGCACAAACTGAATATTTTTAAATATAAATTTTTTAGATATTAAAAGGGAGTGAAAATGACGAAGAAGACGAAGAAAAGAGAAAGAAAAACGATGATCGGTATTAGTGTCAGCCTCACCCCGGACTTCAGGGATAAAGAGAATAGCAACAAAGCATCAATAAAAATATTTTTTCTCACTTAAGAAAGACAGTACACATGACACAAAGTAATATTAGTGAAGGTTCAGTATAGATTGGGTATCAGAAAGTACTCAGAGCAATGTGAATATTTTTAAAAATAAAAATGACAAATATCTTAGAAGGGCGGGTGACACGTAGAACATTGTTTGGACTCTCAATAAGCCAATGATGGCTTCCTTATCCACTTGCCATCTGGGTGCTTTGCCTTGGACAGCAATCTGTTAAATCTGGTTAAAATACAACTACACTTGTGTATAGGGAAAGGCATGAGCAGTGCTGGGTAACGTCCAGTATAGTGGGCTGTCCATAGTAGAAAGGGAAAAAACCAATCTAGAGTAGGTCAAAAATAACCTGCTTTTTAGGGGGTTGTTCAGTGTCAACAACAGCAGGCTTTAATGAACACACTTAAAGATACTTAACCAATTAAATTTTTTCAAATGATGGAGGGGTAAACAGGCAAGACAAGTCTATATTGCATGCTACCTGCAGGACGAGTAAAAGTACCAATCACTCATCCACGTTACTGCACCAACCTTTTTCTTCTCTAAAGCCAGTTCAAGCTGCTTGTCAATGATGTCCAGATCATCAAAGTCCTCGTCGCTTTCTTCCTCATCATCTGTGACGTGTCCTGCCTTAGCATCTGCTTCATCATCTTCAGGCCCCGATTCCTTCCCCTCCTGTGTCTGACTCCCCTGAGAGCCACCCTCTTCTGAAGACCCCAGCAAGGCGTCCTTCTCTACCAAATGTCTGTGCCTCACAAAGCGTGCTTCTGATAACACACTGACCTTTGAACTGGCCTCCGAGTGCGATGCCTTTGAAGATGAACTTAAATGATCCCCGTCTTTCCTTGGTTTCTCAGACTCCAGTTCCACGTCCGACACATTATATGGAATACCATCTATAGGCAACTGAGGCCCACACACGACGTCGAGGGCAGATGGCAGCTGTGGACCATAAACGACATCAGCACTGGTCGGCAGCTGTGGCCCGCACATCCTGGGTCCCGGGTCTGTTGGTGGAGGTGGCTGGGAAGGCTTGTGGTTCGTCTCCCGTTTTGCCCTGTGCCTGCTATGAGCATGTTCCCCGTGTGTTCGCTCATGCGCAACATTTGTCGTTGTATCTGACCCCAGTACACTGTCTTTCACTGGTTGGCTGGGTACTGACTTGACTGGTGCCTGCCCTAACACATCGTTATCGTCGCCCGACATTGTCTTGGCTGTGTGTGAGGATTCAGCACTAGCATCAGGGCCAGCTGATGTAACAGCCTTCTTCAAAGCATCACTGTCTAGCATAGCGCTGGCTGGTTTCCCTTGTCTACAAACGAACATACAGAAACAGTTCGCATAATTTTTTAAATGTGTGTATTCTGTGCGTGCATGACAAATGTTGTGTATTCTTTTCGTTTTACACGTTTATATGCATACTGGCTATATTATCCATTACAACACAGGGAAAATTTTTTTGGCATATATGTTACCATCATACTTGTACAAATGTGTGTTCTAAGAAATCTTTTGGACATGGCTGCGTAAAGGCTCAATATCTTATCTGGCTGCATCGTAGACCTCACATTCCTTTTATTGATATTCCCAAAGTGGCTGCATAACGAGCAGTCTACCTTCCCATAATAAATATCATCAGTTGGCTTAGTCCAATTCTCCACATTGGACTTGTGTTGTTGACTGCATAAATAGATATGTAAACACCATGAACAGGAGCACTACATTTCACAATCTGACCGTTTCACAATGTACCCAATAGTCAGTATGTTGTACATTTTAAGGGGAGATATGGCAGCTGGAATGACGTTTCTTGAAAAAATTACTAAAAATGTGTTTCCTCCATATTCTAATAGCTTTGAATGTTTACTATCAATAAAAGTCACTTTTATAACAATGACATACCTCAAAATTAGATTTATTCATGGATACAACTTGCATCTACAACGTCATCAATGCCGTTATTATCTTTTATGGCCATTTACAAGAAATAACATTTTGGCAATGGGAAATTACAACTTTGGAAGTAAAAATTATATGGTTGTTTGGTTTGGATTGTTCTGTTCACCTGCAAGAAAAAAATTCATAATGCAAGTAATTTTTTCTGACCATTCCACAAATTACCCAATAGTCAGTATGTTATACATTTTTAACCTTGTAGCACATTTCCTAACAACTGAACCTACAGTCCAGTTGAACTAATATCCACACTCTGACGTTAGACTTGACATAGTTACTGAGGCAGAACTTACTGCAATGCGTGCGTGAGCTTCTTGGCCCGTTCCCGTCTGCGTTCTGTTGCCTGCTTCGCACGTTCTGCTGCCTTTTTCTCGTGCTCAGTCTTCACCTGCTGGTACTTGGCAAGGGCATCCTCATACTCATTTACGAGCAGCAAATACTGCGAGTAGTCACTTGGGATGTCCCATTGTACGTCGTTTGTTACCGTGTTCCAATAGTAGTAGCACTGCGTCCCTTCGTCCATGCAGTGCTGCCACAGCGTGGTCGGAGCTGCACTCACATCACATTAAATTAGCACAGCATTTGGATGCAAAACTAGAACAATTATTTGAAAACAAATTATTTTGTTTAAGTGTATATATAATGTGACAATATATTGGAGGGAATGGTAGAGTAAAAGAGCCAGGGAAAGACAGAGCCACATGAACACACAACATCAAGGCATGGACGGGGAAAAGGACGTATGAAGGTCTTATAAGAATGGCAGTGCTGACACCACTGGCGACCAATGACAGTCGACCTACCAAGAGATGGCACCAAATGATGATGATAACGTGACACATGTTTGTATGTGCAGAATTGTACATGCAATCACTGGCTAACATAAAGTTCAACAACAAGTATCTGGTCCTCAAACCCCCTAGGCAGACCTCTTCTCTCAAACCCCTAGGCAGACCTCTTCACTCAAACCCCTAGGCAGACCTCTTCACTCAAACCCCTAGGCAGACCTCTTCACTCAAACCCCTAGGCAGACCTCTTCACTCAAACCCCTAGGCAGACCTCTTCACTCAAACCCCTAGGCAGACCTCTTCACTCAAACCCCTAGGCAGACCTCTTCACTCAAACCCCTAGGCAGACCTCTTCACTCAAACCCCTAGGCAGACCTCTTCACTCAAACCCCTAGGCAGACCTCTTCACTCAAACCCCTAGGCAGACCTCTTCACTCAAACCCCTAGGCAGACCTCTTCACTCAAACCCCTAGGCAGACCTCTTCACTCAAACACTTTCAATTTCTCTGTGGAGATCCAGCCACGCTAAAATTGTTGCACGAATGTTATTTGTCTACCAAATTTGACCGCTGTCTACGTCCAGGTGCCCACTCATATAGCTGAATAAACCGTCTACGTCCAGGTGCCCACTCATATAGCTGAATAAACCGTCTACGTCCAGGTGCCCACTCATATAGCTGAATAAACCATCTACGTCCAGGTGCCCACTCATATAGCTGAATAAACCGTCTACGTCCAGGTGCCCACTCATATAGCTGAATAAACCGTCTACGTCCAGGTGCCCACTCATATAGCTGAATAAACCATCTACGTCCAGGTGCCCACTCATATAGCTGAATAACCCGTCTACGTCCAGGTGCCCACTCATATAGCTGAATAAACCGTCTACGTCCAGGTGCCCACTCATATAGCTGAATAAACCGTCTACGTCCAGGTGCCCACTCATATAGCTGAATAAACCGTCTACGTCCAGGTGCCCACTCATATAGCTGAATAAACCGTCTACGTCCAGGTGCCCACTCATATAGCTGAATAAACTGTCTACGTCCAGGTGCCCACTCATACAGCTGAATAAACTGTCTACGTCCAGGTGCCCACTCATATAGCTGAATAAACCGTCTACGTCCAGGTGCCCACTCATATAGCTGAATAAACTGTCTACGTCCAGGTGCCCACTCATACAGCTGAATAAACTGTCTACGTCCAGGTGCCCACTCATATAGCTGAATAAACTGTCTACGTCCAGGTGCCCACTCATATAGCTGAATAAACTGGGGCAATGTGGACGTCAGTCAGCAAGAAGATTTGAACTCTGTTCTTTCTTAATGATGGTTCAACATTGTGATTATACAATTCTTTTATACACATCAAAAGCTGTTATTTACCTGTAGAGGCAAGTCTCTACAGGTAAATAAAAATTTGGGATATGTAAAAAAACAATTGTATTATCATTAAAATTAACTCTCCTGAGAAATGCTCAACAATAAGGGTTCAACATTCAACATGACTAGCAAAATGCTAAAAAATATGGAATGAAGTATGAAAGAACAACGTTGTTGTGTTCAACAGTGCGTTGTAGTCAGTTTTACCACAACTGTGTACACAATGTACATGCAATCTACCTTCAGGTTCTTTCAAGTCTTCATCCTCGTCTTTCTCCTCTCCTGACTCGTTGCCAGACTCCTCATTGCCAGTCTGTCTGGGGGGTGTTGGCGGCATTGGAGTGCCGTTGATGTCATCACTATCAGCATCTTCACCCTCCCCTTCTGGCACGTCAATAGCATCTATCTCCTAGTGAAACCATCAAAATAGTGGTGAATAGCCAAACACAACTACAGGCAACTGGAAAAGAACGAAAAACTGTGAGGATTTATTTTTAACATAAACGAATTACGTCTACCACACCACCATGAATAAGTTAATCAAAAGTTGAATGGCAGCCTAAAGTGGCAGTGTATTTTTGACACAAACCCTTCACCTATTGTAATGCTAATTCATGCAATGTTGCCTACAAGTCAAGGTTAAAAATATTATAGTCTTATAGATCGGCAGTATTCGCTATTCTGCCACCAACAACATTTGTCGAATCACGAAGGCGTGCGCTAAGAGTCACTAAGTCTAAGACAGTTCAAACAATTTTATTATAAAAAATCTCATCTTAAAAAAGAAAAACCTGTCTTATTTTTATTTTACCTGTGGTCATAAGACATTTACCCATCTTCAAGACAGGCAGACGGGTCCCTGGCTAAGGGCCTGGTGCCAAGTGATTATTTGTGGTGTCGATGGTCAGTTCATTATTTCCTAGTATATTGAGGAAAAAACTAAAAAACAACTGACACGTTAGCCGTCCCAGCTACATTAAAAACTTCTACTGAAACTACTCAATTCAAGACAAGCACATAATAGCCATCCCAACCACCTTAAATGATAGATCAGCAGTTATAGTTTTAATATGTACACAAGTTCTTTGTTATTCTGCCAAAAATCATATAAATAAGTAGATTCATCTAGTGTAGCATGTGCATTTCTCAGTGACTATTAGCAGTGGTGGAACTTAATACTCCCATGCTCATACATTAGGTTATTTCTATATATCCTTCACACAGAAACCGTGTCAGCCAGTTGAAAACAGTTGGGCTGTATACTGTTACAAGCTTCCCTAACAGCCACAGATGAGGCAATTGAAAACCATAACAGAATCATTTCAACATAAAATATCAAAAGTTTGAATAACCAATTTCTTTGTAAGAGTTTTCTTGTGGCCAGTAGCATGTAAACACAGTTGACTCATCACATGATGTCATGTGTATACACCCAACCCTTGTAAATCTACTTTCATATATCTACAGAGTGAATAATGCACAGTTGTTTGGACTTACTGCAAGGAAGTCCAGCACTTTCATGTCGATGTCATCTGTCTTGCCTGCAGGTTTAGCACCATGTCCATTGGCAACGTCGGCATGATGCGACACCTTCTTGTCACCCTGATGTGACACCTTCTTGTCACCCTGATGTGACACCTTCTTGTCATCATCATGTGGTTTACTAGGAGGCTTTGTATCACTGTCTGCTTTGCCTGGAGGTGGCGGTGGAGGAAAACTGTTCTCCTGGACATTGCCACCGACAAACTGTATCTTAGATGGCACGTGACTTCCTGCAGAGAACCAGCAAACACAGTGAATAACAAGTTATAAAGTACACCCTCCAACTTGAACACTGACTATGCCCACAATTATGAAGTATTCAAATTAACCAGATTAAGAGCACCATCTAAATATTCATGAATTTTTCATATGCTGAATTCTGTTTAAAAGAATCAGCTGTTTAATAAAATCCAATAAATTGTCTGAAGCAGAATCATTCCCTATTTCAGTTGTACTAAAATGAGCCACTTAAGTTAATCAGTTTATAAAATAGAATAAAATTGCTCTGACCCAAACGATATCTATTAAGTAGAGTATAGTCAGTATACTGTATAATCAAATAAAAATCTCATCGTTTAATTTAATTTTACCCTTTAAACCCAGAGTTTTGTGAAGTCCCTACTTCCTCAATGATCTCATCAGGACAGTTTGGGGCCAGTATGTTCAGGCATCACAACAATAATGTTCCACAGGTGTGCACCTCTTGAATAGATGGAATGCCATGTATATTTTTGGGGACGGTTTTGAACAAATTATTTAATTATAACACCCTGACAACTGTGTGGTTGCCATGGTGAAACAAGCTGAAACCAAACAGTCAGACTATTTGTCATTCTAACCAAACTTGTCAGTGTCATGGTCTGTCTGATGAGAGAAAGAGGAGTGGATGTTACATCATCAGGAATAAAACTCACTGTCACATGGCCGGGTTAGAACTGACACAACAAATGCAATATGGTAATGTATTGAACAGATCCAACACCAATACATTGCAGAGACAGAATACCTGCATATGCAACAAACATAGCCTACAACTTATTCAAACTATCATGTTTAAAAAAATGTCATACATGTACACCATATTGCTTGATGTTTAGGCAAAACAAACAACTATGTTACCATTCGAAAGATTCATTATTCTATGCAATAACAGGTATACAGTATTACATTCAATGAAAGGATGAAATCTGTTTCAAGAAAAATAATAAACTTGTGTAGAAATAAGATTCTTACTTTCTTCATGATACGTCTGTTTGTCACCCTCAGCATCACTGTCTTCATCCGACTCTCCATATTCACACATGAGACCACTCAATGCATTCGCAGGACCTGCCACCATACAAATGGTATTTGTATTCGGTATTCATATTTTGATGTATTCAAACACACCTTTTAGTAACAGTATTCATCTTTTCGTGTATGCACCAAAAGTGCAATGTAGTATTTGTGTTTACTTTAAAATGCATAAAACAACTGTCACACACTTGATCATAAATCTCATTACTTCATTCGCGCTTCTGAATATTCACCACAAATACAAATACAGCTAAGTACTAGCAACTACAAATATTTGTTAATTGAAACGTATAATTTTATGATTACAGAATTATAAACATATTATGTAATAACTCAAAAGACATACCACTTGATGGTGGGTTTGGTCTGAAACCTAAAATAAAAACAAACAACTTTTAAAATATTTCTAAACTTTTAGTAAAGATGCAATCACGCTAAACAAACTAATTCGCCGTATCCTAAACATGAAGGTCTCACGAGCTACTCAGCAACAAACACGTGAAAGCAGTTATCATACACAGAAACTCCAGAGAGATCACATCAATGACCCGGTTATAGAACATTGGTTAAAACTGCCTCCTCAACTCTCTCCCAGCCCACTGCGAATAAGGATTATTTGATGTTCAAATATGTAGCATGTGAATAGTTTCAGTATTACGCACGGTTGGTTTAATAAAAGATTGCATACCTTTTATTGAAATCATTGAAAGAATTCACTTTCATCATCAGATCAGATAACTTGCGAAAAAAAGTTATCACAACACTGAACAGCCATGTTATAAAAAACAATAGTTTATCTGACAATTTCACCGAAACTAAACAACAAATTTGTACAAACAAGCTAGTATGTCATAGTTGATACTAGGAAGGTTTGATTTTTAGCGAAATGAGTAAAACTGAAATTGGACAGGTTGTTCTTACCAAATCCATACGAAGGCTCCTTATCGTCATCCAACTGCAGCACGGTCCTCCTGTGGCCAAATTTTCCTCCTCGGCGTCCCATCTTCCCTCTACAAAAACTCAACATTACATCTTGGTTTTTTCTGGTTGTGTGCTGATGATTTTATTACTTATCTGTTTAAAAAAATAAACCAATGACTTTAAAATTAAACAATTACCAGGAACAATTTACATATCATATACATATAGTTCATATATATATATATATATATACACGTTGAGATCTAAATTGAGGCTTTTTAAACACACTTGTTAAACCAGTGTTATTATTTGGAAGTGAAACATAGAAAATAGACGAAGGCGACAACAGAAAGTTAGATACATTTTTTTCAAGTGTTTTCAAGTGTTTAAGTTAAGTGTTGACATATGTGAAATAAATGTCAACTGGGTGTAATTTGTTGCTAAATTAGGTCTGTGACAGTGCATAATAAATTCTCTTCTTCAAACTTACCCATAGAAAAACAAGTTAAAAAAACAAGACAAAAACAGACAAACAGCATGGTGTGCAATAAATTTTCAGATGTGAAAATATAAATATACGCATATCTTTATAAACACATCAGCGGATTACACCCAAAATCTATAAAATCATTGCTGTGAAATCATACCATTACGTGCCTACGACGATAGTGCAACAGCCCCCTGTGCCTCATCCAGGATCAGATTTCTTTCTTTTATACACTATAATGTTGTGGAAGCATAATTATATAATTTGAAAATACTTTTAGGATTTGTATTAATTTTTTGAAGCAGAGATGCAATTTCAGCATTGCAAATAAATTTTTTTACAAATCCAAATAGTATTTTAAAAAGTTATAATTATGCTTCTACAGCATATGCATTTTTTACTTAAGAATATTTGGTCCTTAAATACCACCATAATGCTTCATTTCACACATTGCCTAGAATTTAAAAATTGTCCAGATGGAGAACCCATCTAACTCACTCCTAGCACATACTTGATGTTTTGGCTCCTAATTGTAAAACTTTAGGAGCCAACTGGCTCCTAAAAAAACATTTAGGAACCAGTTGGCTCCTGAAATGTTTACCCAATTTTGAGCCCTGCTTTGCAAGCTTACCATATATTATTGAGCGTTTGCTGGTGCGTGTCTCGTTCTTAGCCACGTGATAATAATTGCCCTTTTATGGAAGCCAGTCTTGTCGTAAAACTTGGAATAATTAAAAAGCGTTAAATTGATGAGAACAAATTTACTACACTAGCGTAATATATTCACCACAAGTATTTGTGTAATGTGTATGTATTTTATAAAGCATGTGGAAGAGTATGCCTATGGCAGCCTGACTTGTCATAAAAGTAGAAATAATTGGAGCAATGTGGTAATATGAAAAAAGATTACCAATATAAATTATGCACTACAAAACATTGTGTGTTTATAAAGCATGTTTGCATTCTTGTTTAGAATCAACCTGAGAAAAAAACGATTAATTTCCAGTTACAGAAAAAAAACTATGACCCTGGAAAAATTTAATTATTTTCTTCCTTTTCCATATAAAACAAATATTTTTCATGGAAAATCACAATGGAAAATTATAAAAAAAGACATTAACATAAATGTTCTTTCACGCTTGAGTAAACAAATGTGTTTCGTCTTTTAAAGTCCTCAAAGAAAAACTTTGAAATCATAGGTAGCTTCAACAGTTAATATGTAGGCAACTAGTCGCAATAATCATAAAATTATGACATAATCAACAAACGGTTTCCTCGTCTCATCCAACATGGTTCGGACATTCAATATTTGTAAGTTTTTCACTCAAAACAACTTTTGTAATAATTTGTTTGCGTTCAATTGATGAAGTAAGTTCAAGTAACTGTTATTGAATTGGTATATCTATCTCTTGAACAAGATGTTTCTTACAAAATATTTCCTGCTTGAATTTGACACTGACCAGTATAAGAATCACTGGTCATAATTGACTATGAGCACATTTGTCTTCTTATTAAGATGACAAATGTGCTCATAATGGGCACCCTAAAAGGCGTGCACGTAAAAGGCGGACAAGAATTAAGGGGATTAAAAAGGATGCGCAATAATGCCATGCATGGCATTGCGTGTGTGCATGCGTGCATTTTGATGTTTTTTATCAATAGTTTAACAAACGTAAAATAAAGTTTAAATAACAACTAGACATTTGTCGAATATTACCGATCTTTTATTTGTGCAGCACTATCGCTCAATTGCGCATGTTCGTAACACATAACAGTAGTATTACTAATTATTGTTAGTTGAAAGTCATCAAATGAGTATGGATCAACATATTAATAAGCACAATCAATCGTAAATTTAGAGCAAACATGCAGCTACAGCAGAGTATAGCAGAGCTGATTTAGATAATTTGCCATAGCCAATATTGTTGAATTTTGTATAAGTGCATGGTTATAATGAACTAGAAATACAATCATGATTGTGGAACTTTGACATGGCAAACTGTAGAAAACGTTTAGCGACATGTTTAAAATCAAAAATGTTTATCCCTTTTCCAAAAATCTCTCAACCTAATGAAATCAATCAGTCTTGCACAATCATTTGATAAGTGTTCTGTTATGAAGAGATTGTGAATGTATGGTTGTAATGATTGTAGCTTGTAACTACATGCACAGCTCTTCGAGCACTGTAGTGTATATATTCTATGTCATTAATGTTTCTTCAGTTGATCATTGATGAAATTGTGGTCTGTTGGCAAATGCCAAAATAAAACCAAGCTAAGAATTGTCGGAATATTCATTTCGTCGAAGGTTTGAAGCATTCAGCCTTTTTGCATTTGCGCATACATTGACATTGTACAATAAATACATAAAGTTTTGCACATATGCCCACACACATCAGGTGCAAGTTTTGAACTTATAATTATATTAATAATATATACATATATAAAATGTCAAATAAAATTTTGAGGCTATTGCTACGTAACATGAATAACATTACAGAAAACGTTCATGATTTTATTTCCATGTGTAGAGCAACTATATATATAAATTAAAATATCGATAACATTAGACAAATGCCGAGTTGCTATTTAACCTTTATTTTATATTTGTTCAATTGGTGATAACAGAAATCACAATGTACGGACGGACGCACGGACGCACGCACGCACGCACTAAAAGCAACAATAACTCTAGCGCATGTAAAACGGGAGCACATCACCATTGCGCATCCTTGTTAATCCCCTTAATTCTTGCCCGCTTTTTAGGGTGCCCCGCTCATAATCAATTATTTGCCAGCATTTCAAGCATTTGGAGCACATTTATTTTGCTTCTTGACACCAATGGCAATGTCACAATGACAATGCGAGACTCAGACTGCGTGCAAGTTATTAAGCCTAGCCTAGGCCTAGCCTCTACTGGAGCGGTCTAGGTAGATTGAGCTAGCCTTAGCCTAAGGCTTAGGCCCTAGCCTACGCCTGGGTCAGTAGCGGACATTTCACATGTGTTTACTCACTGTCTTGTCTAGTAGTAGTACTAGTAGGGCTAGGTCTAGGCTTATGAAAGTCAACACAAGGCTCATGTGTAATTGTAAACCCATTCAAAACAATCATCCAGGACGCAGTGTAAATAAAATACATATGTCAAGAAAACCAGCAACTCCTGTATATTTTGACAGATGGTGGAGAAATAAGCATATGGCAATGTACGTCATTTTATTTAGTTTCTTACCACGTTTATCGCCTACACCTTCTCAAAACAAGATCATGGGCGCCATATTGCAACATAAATGGGCTCAATCGATTGGTCTATTATGGACTATTTTACCCAATCAGCGTCGATTTTGCATAATGTCATGGGCGCATCAGCGGCATTAGCCTAGAATAAATTGACATTATTTAGCTATCAGTGATATTTGACAACGATTTCGAAACATACAATGATTTGAAAATGAACGCTGAATCGCTTGATATTTTGCAAAGCGGAGACGAGGAAGCCGTGTGCTGTGTATTGGAGGAATTCAACCGCAAGGTTTGTTGTTGTTGCTCATGCTAGACTCGAGATGTCATCACAGTCATGCAGGCAGAAGCTGACTGACATAAGCTTAGCTTTCTGCTTAGCCTTGCGCGTTGGCTGCTTGCGCAGGGGACTTTCAGTAATTAAAGACATTGACCTAATGTCACATATTATTGAATTACACACAACATAATAGTACACACATGTAATGAGCTAATGACAACTAGCAATGTCAACATATCTCCAAACTCTGAAGGGGAGATGCTTCAGATGGGGGAGGGGAGGCTGGAACCAGAGTTGCAGTCAGACAGAGGCTACAATAGACTCCTATTGGACTGTCTAGTGTCTCTAGACAATCTATACAGACTATTTTTTAGAGCACTGTCACAAAAGTAGACAGGAATATAGGTTGGATAGCTACAAAGGGAATGTCTGGAGTTAATTCACTCAAGACTCAAGCTCCAGTGACAGTGTCTACTAAACAAGTTCAAAAAGGCAATACGTGAACGAAGATACTGTATAATGCCATTATACAGTATCTAATGGCTACAAGGCCTTACTAACAAGGCTCCGAACTAACAAACCTAACTTAACAAGGCTCTGAATTAATAAACCCTAACCAAATTGATGACAAGTATATCTGATGACAAGCACTGTTTTAAAATTACGTGTACTTTTTTCCCAGCCAGCTAATTAACTCGTGAGCAGATCATTATATGTTCTGAAATGTCATTATTTTGAATATTGTGATTGTCTTGCCTGTCTCTGTTTACAAATGTTCACTGCATTTATGTCATAATGAGGATTAATTATTTAGTGTAAATATTATAATGGCAAGAGAGATCTTTCAAGAGTTTGTTTGAACAAGCCTTGAATATAGGAAACTGTTACTTCCTATATTAAGTTGATGGTTGAATCAGCTAATTGATAAACCAATCTACCCATAATACATTGCGGTAGCCAAGTAAAACTAACATGTAAAAAAAATTTCTTACCACTTTATTGTCAATATTGAAAAAAGTAATAATCATTGTTCCTAACTTTTTCAGCATGCTAAGAGCTTTGCATTTCCTGATCAGACACCAGAAGTCAAACAGGTACGTATGAGTAGAACTAATTACGTGGCGCAATTGCAGTCGCAGTGTTTAGTACTTGGTAAGGTACAAAACACTGACTGGCCCGCAGACCGGAAAAGTTACCATTACTGGAATTAGTAGTAAACTGTGTAACTGTATATTGCCATAGTAACAGGGATTTGTGAATTAAATACGGTGTTCTATAAATGGAAGCCATGTATTTGTTGATGAATGTTTGTTGAATACATGCACACTTATTAATCACTTATTAATGAGATCTGCAGATTATAGCAGCACTGTGCAGATATTTGTCTCCTAGTAAAATATTCCATACAACCTGTCTCTCAAACTCAAACTTCGAACACTTGTATTTTGGTATCACAAATTATAACATTAATAACTTATCCTAGTGAACTGACTTGTGTGTGGGCAAGTCAGATTTCTGTCAAGTTATCCGACAGAGAAGTGAAAGGTTGAACCCTGCAATGGACATGTTTGATCAACATCTCAGCGGAGAGATACTGGTATAGAGAGTTTTGAGAATACATACTTTGAGAGATTTATTTATAATCCTCTTATTATCAGAATTTAACCATTCTGTCTTCTACAGAGAGAAAGAAAATTTAACTACCTGAGTTAAACGCTTGAGTCAAGTTGAATAAGCCATTTAGAGTTTATTGATCAATCTAACTCTTATACACTTTGAGTAAAGGTGAACAAACCTGAAGAATAATGAGATGTGAATGACTTAGTATGACCTAGCTTGTTTCATCATATCATGATGCTGTCAATCCCAGGAATGGTTTTGAATGCATACAATGTATTCGACCTATTAAGCGTACATGCCTAATTAGCATACACTCCTTTTTTAATCAGTAGGATCCATAATTATTGTAATTTGACTAGTGTAGAACAGCCGACAAATGTCGCCATCTGGTGTTAAGCAGTTGACACCACTTTTCAGTTGTTCTACACTAGTTACCAAATGACACCACTAGTGTTAAACAATGACCTTATTGTCAAGAGAAAAAATTTTGGTGTACGCTTATAAGAACAGATTCGTTGACATTTTTCCACGGCCCAATGTTTTTCAAGCATAATGTATGCTTACTGGGTCGGATAATGTAAGTCCGTATTAGAGCCGTTGAATATCAACCCAGCCATATGCAGCTTTGGTTGAGCACCAGATGTGACTTTGGAAATGTTGCGTTATATCTCTCGATAACATTTAAGGATTGTGTGTCTGTAATCAAAGGATGTGTGAACATGGATTTTTATCAATGATGTGTTTATATTGTTCTTTTCTCTGTTTCAACCATGGAAGGCTACAATTCATAGATGATATCAAAACAAAAAACAACAAAATCCATTCAGTCACTGTGGCCGAATGTGTAATTGAAATTTTTTTATGTTAATTTCAAGTGGGTCTGCAGATCCTAGGCCAACATTGGGAGCTTATGCTCAAACCTCAGGCAAATCAACTCCATTACATATATCTATCTGAAACTTCACACAATGATCATCTATCATGTGAAGCAATAACGTGTCAACATGCAGATGGTCAGTTGTGGCTATTTAATTCTATATTTCTGACTGGCTGTAAGGTCAGTTGTAACTGATCTCTGCAAATGCAGATCTATGATTTTGTGATCCCGTGTAAATTAAGCACACTAGAGTAATGACTGCCATCTAATGAGTTATTACTCTTTCAAGGTATAACTTTGACTGAAAGCCCATAATAGTAACTGTAGTTATTTATTTATATACACAATGCTTAGCTGTTGTAAAACAATGTACACATCTCTACCTGCTTAGGTAATTATCTTGAGCAGTTATATTTTTTTGTAATTTACTTTAATCTGTACTACCTGTAATCACTCTACACATGTTTATATATGTAATGAGAGGCTAATTTTATGTATGTTAAAAGATTAGTCTTAGAGAGATTTGACTATCTACTGATTATTACAGGTGGTCCCGCCATAAGTATAAGCCCTTGCAGGTTTCGCAGGAAGAACCTGAGTTGTATTACATTTCTTTGTACCAAAAAAATTTCTCATTGCAACCGAATAAACATTATTAGTGTTTATTGTCTGAGGCTCATAAAATAGCTGTTGTAATTTATTTCAAATATATTTAAGTGCATAATTAATTTTGCATTTGAAACACTATAACTGCCCCCGACTACAGGCATCTACCACGACACTAGCAGTCAATGGGCATCTGAACCAGCAAGTAGTGGCCATGTATATTGATTGTCCCGGGATCTGTAATCACTGTCTTGGTTTCCAATCCCTGGGCTCGCCATCAACATTGCCTGATTTCCTCTGGCAAGTAGGGTAATTTCTAGGTGATTCAGTTTGTTTGAAATCATATATATATACTGTGCCCTACATGATGAGTTTGCCTAGCAATGCAAAGACTTGAAGTGCTATTTAAAAAACAGCACATGGCCTTACATTAAATGTCACTAATATGACACTACATGCAAAATATAATATTGTTGAAGTGTTCTAATTTACTGTGCCTGGGGATTACAAACTTGTTTTACATTGTATGTTTGATTTACCCAGGGTATGTGTGTATACAATACACATGCATTATGTCTGAGTGATAAATTGTTCTGCATATTTGCTCAATAAAATCATTACATTAAACTCTAGTTTATTGCTCTGAATGTCAACGTATTGTATTCGTCAGAAGTTGCTGGGTGCAGTGATGCGATGGCTGGACACGAAGGCATCCAGCAAGGCGTACAGCACCTGTCTGCAAACAATCCGCATCATCAGTCGTGACAAGTCAGGTCTGGACACTGTGATGACCAGTGATGTGCTCTCGACGCTGGTGCGCCATTCTGGACTGGACGGCTACTCACAGTCACAGGGGGAAATTATCACGAAACAGGAGGGAAATCCCAGTGGTAAGTTGAGGCCCAGTAACCAGTGGGAGTGGGTAAATACACATTTGGACATGTTGCATCCAGACTTGGGGTCAGTTACATTGTATCGTTTCCAATTACACACCAATTACATTTACAGCATATCAGTTCCACCTCATAAATACCAAATCCCATTCCAATTATATACAGAGCAACCGTAGATGTATTCGACACCAAAAATTCACATATAATTGTAGAGCAGCTTTGTTTAATTTCTACATGTTATGGTACATAATGTTAAACAAATATTATATGCACCACATTATATTTTATTGATTATTTTTAGGGAATAAAAAGTTACATGATCGAAATTGAGAATTGAAAAAGAAATTGAAAAGTAAGCGAGAAAGCAATGACGTTTTCACAATTCTAATTCTTTTTAAAACATAACACCAATTCCATTTCCAATTATCGGATTCGCATTGCATTTCAATTCCTTAAATGTAATTTACCCAATGTCTGAAATGAGTAATATTTTTACTTATTTCACAGTCAGTTTACCTTGTAGTCATTCTACACAGACCATGTTACCATCTAGCAGTAGTCGCCTGAAGAAGATTACTGATAGCAGTCGAAATGTCACGGGAAGAAAAAGTTAAACTGACTGTGAAATAAGTAAAAATATTACTTATTTGAACCATCCAGTCTGATGAACATCTTCACTCATACCCAATGTGTGGTAGTGTCTACCCTCAGTTTTATGTCAGAAGCAGAAACAGTTGATGTAGAATGTGCAAGGCAACTGGGATTTGCTAGTTTGTATGCCATTTGAAACAGTTCCGCTTAATTACTAAGCTCTGCACTGGCTTTGATGTGACGTAACATTATAAATTCTGGTTTGCTTCGTTGAGCCCACTCTGATGATGGAGAGTGCAGGCTTCCTGTCACGATGACCATTCATTGAGGATGTCTAATTAATGAATGCATCAGTGTCTCATTCCCATGTGAGTGAAGTCGGTGGCCAGGTAATTGAAGTGGTCAGTCCTAATGAAGCAGTATTCATTTGTTTACCAGACCGCCAATGGCCATATGGCCTCTGATTGGATTCCACCGTTACCTGCGGGATGGATGACCTAGACACCCAAGGATGAAATCACATAATGTTCTCCATTCTAGTATTACTGCATGACATGTTACCTGTGGGACGGATGGCCACAGTTCAAATCGCAGGGGTTCTTCATGCCATCAGTGTATGTCCATTGTTTTTTAAAGCGTCTGATATGGACAAATTGCCCTTATGAAATCCTGCTCTTCCCATATGAGATTTGTATGTAATATTTACTCATGAAACCTTAAAGGGAAACAAAAGTCATGGTTTTGGACCTATGCACCTATACGAGTTGCTAAAACGTAACCATTTGCAACTACAATTAAGAATATCACACCAGCGGTTTACTAGGAAAACCTTGTTGATCACACAGCATCTTAATTTCATGGGCCGCGCCATATTGTTAGATAACCCTACGTTGCTAGTGTCAAAGCAAAATTCACTTGCCAAATGAAAATACACTTGTATATACCTATTCCTATATTTGCCAGTACGATATGGCTATGCTGTTTGCGTCAAAGCTGAACTTATGTAACATATTTTGACCTTTGTTTACTAAACTAGTCATCTTTCTGAGAAAATATCACATTTGTTTGAGACTGCATTGGTTCTGTGTATACTGGCCTCCATTAATACATCATAATAGTCTAGGTTACCCGATTTTCATAGAAGTGCGCATGTGCTTTTCACTTTCACTGGTAAACATATCAGCGCTCAGTCAACTGGAGAAATGATCGGAACCTCCCACGTTTAGAGCACATTCTGAGTAACCCAGTGGTGTGATATTCTTGATTTTGGTTGCATGTTGTTAGTTTTTATTATCTCTTTTAGGTGCATAACCCCAAAACCATGACTTTTGTTTCACTTTAAGCAACATTGTGCATTTCATATTACCTGTTGATGGATAGATAGCTTGGACATCCATGGACCAAAAGACATGGGTTTGAACTTTGCTGTTGAATGCTTGTATTTGCATTAGGTCAGCTGTGTGTTTCAGTGATGCTGGAGGCCCAGAAATGCCTGTGTAACATCATCTTCAACAGCCCAGCAGCCCAGAGGGTTTGCAGGTAAAACACAACTTTTCTGTGCGTTTAACCAGTGTCCTGTTTTTGTAAAATGTCACATAGGTTGTTGGTTAACAACAAAGCCTGCACAGGTACCTCAACTTGTTGTTGGTGTTGATATCTGTCCAGTCCTGTATGTTAAGGGATGAGCTCAAAACATTCATGTCTGATGCTACAAGAAACTGGTGTCAGTTATACTCAGACCCTGCCTGCTACATGAAAATTTTAATTGATCTATTAAGCATACATGCCCTAATTAACATACACCCCCTTTTTTAATCACCAGGATCCATAGTTATACTGTAATATGACTAGTGTGGAACAACTGAAGTGTCGTCATCTGGTGTTAAGCAGTTGGCACCACCTTTCAGTTGTTCTACACTCGTCACCAAATGACACCACTAGTGTTAAACAGCTACCTCATTATCTAGAGAAAACATTTTATTGTACGCTTATAAGAACAGATTCCTTGACATTTTTCCGTGGCCCAATTTTTTTTTTATGCTTGTTAGGTTGAATACGGTATATCTACCTGCACATGGATATCAATGAAAATGTTATTGTCCTTTATGCTGTGACCAACCACATACCACATACTGACCCCTGTGAAGTGTAATCAGAAAATAAACAAAGGTTTTTTGGAATATGCATTGATGTACGGCATTAAACGAGACAGCTGCTAACCCCTTATTTTTAAATCACCCCTTATTTTTTTACACTTCTATATGTTGCATGTCTAAAAAAGGATTAATACAATTTTAATGGCTGACATTTGGTAAGAAAAAAAATCATGGGGCTAAAAATTAAGTGTAAAATGTAGATACCTTTTATTCCTGCAGATCTATTACATTTAATTTTTTTACTGTTGTGTTCTGTCTATGGAATTTGTATGCACACAAACACCTCAACATTAAAGAGCACCAAAATATTGTTTTGTTCTAAGGCCACAAATGTTAAAGGTAGCCTATTTAAATAGTTGATAGTATAGTAGAACCTGCTTTGGGCGACCACCCTGTTTTGGATGACCACTCTCTTGGTTCCAATTAGCCGTCTTTACAATGTGAATTGACCAGCTATGGGAGACCACCTGGCACCTTAGCTGAGCTGAAGGGGTGGTCTCTAAAAACTGATTCACTGTACTAGCACACAATGTCAATTTTGTAGTGGCAATGGATGTGTTGAGGGTATCATACAGCGACTGAAGACATACAAGGATCCTGCTCTGAGACATGAGATCAAGGTAAGAACTACATGCACCATGAGGGAATCATTTACTCAAGCTTAAGTGGTCATTCGTTAGTAAAGTGCAATGCCCCTTTGACCATTCTGCCATTGGAGAATAGGCGTAGTATCCAGGTCGTATTAATTAAATGTATGTGCGTGCTTGTGATTGCGTGTGTGTTTAGGGCAGTGCATACATTTGTACATGTAGGAAAATATTTTGTTATTGTCTTACTCCATGTACACATGCATTAAAATACAATTTAACATAAATACATTATACACATAGCAGGGATTATGTACATCAAACACTCAAAATAGAGTTATGAAAGACTGTAAAAGAAACTCAACGTGTAACAAGTTAATTAATACAAGCATATACAATTAATTTGTTGTATAGCAGTATTATGTATTCTATGTGTAATATTTTTTGGTAGAGTGCAGGAAGGTTTGCTTATCACATTATAATTACTCAATAAATATATAATATTTTTATTACTCATCACTAAAACTATATCCTTGTTTGCAGCATAATCTATCAATTTGTGTCATTCATTGAAATGCATAGTTTATTAAAACATTAAATTAATTTTCTATTTCATTGGTGCATGCATGTGATTAAGCCTGTCTCTCTCTTGTCTAATGTCAGTGTTTCCATTTCAGTTCTTTGATATGAGACTCCTCTTTCTGCTCACTGCCCTCTGTGCAGACATCAGGTTGGTGCCTGCCTATTTTCCATTGTTTTCCCCAAATTTAGTTCATTACATTTTATTAACAGTGAAAATGCAGGTATACTGCCATTACATAAATGTGTTGATAGGTTTTTCTGCCTCAATTCATGTCTCTCAGTGGCAAGTTCATTTTGGAAGAAAAAATGGAGATATCAAAGTATGAAGGCAGCAGTTGGCATGAAGTCAATACCTATCTACTTATGGTTAATATATTCCAAAAGTACATTATTTCATTATTATATCCAGATCTTCAGATCATTTTCTTTTTAGTGGGTCACGGTAGCGTAAAACATTGGGCTCTAAATTGAGAGAACCCAGGTTTGACAATTTTGTTCATCCCACTTTGCCACAGTTCACTTAGCTGTATAAATGAGTACCTGGCTACAGGCTTAGATGCATATCTAAATGACTAGTTTCGCTCAGTAATTGCAGCATCATTGAATGCTTCCCAGAGAAGTTGAAATGGCATTGGAATGAAATGGTCTGCCAGAGGGTGAAGCGTAAAGTGCTTTGAACAGTCCCAAGGACTGGATACTGGGCTATATAAGAACGTACCTTTACCATTTCTTAAATATTAGCCAATGTTCCTTGCTTATTCAATCTAGTTACCAGACTTGGTTTCACCTCCCGTGATCACTACTGTCAGTTCTTGCATCCACCACCTCAAACCACACTTACAATCAAGTGTTTACATATACTTCTGATATATTTTATTATTGTGTTTGTTGGAAATAAAGTATTGATTGATTGATAAATTACATCAGTTTTGTTTTGCTTTGCTTGCACAATGTTTCTTCATTGTTTTTTTACACCATCCTACATATTTCATATTCCTCTAAGAGGCTCTATAGTCTGTGTCAAAGATTTTTCAGTACAAACTGTTGACACTTGCTGTTTTCGTACATGTGCTTTTATGACGTATCTGACCTCTATCTGGATTAATGTACTCTCCTGCAGACCAAAGTTGCGTAACGACCTCCATGGTTTCACGTACCTCATTGAAGTCCTTGACCTGACCCTGAGGAGCGTCGCAGATGAGAATAAGTCGATGAGTGACCAGGAGGTGGAGCTGTGTTCGGAGATCCTCAAGATTCTCTTTAATCTGACGGTGTCTATAGACAGAGACAACATGGATGAGGTGAGCTGGGTGTAAAAGTGATGTCATGTGATAGTGAACAAGTTAGTGCCATTAGTAGGCACTAACCTGGTCACATTAAAGGGATTTTTTTAGCAGATATAGTGCAATAGAAGTTAGTCTAATATCACCAGAATGAATATGTAAGCAATTCTGTCAAATTATAGCATAGCTTGACTTAAAACAACAATGATACAGATTTTCACAACATCAAGGATGGGATTCTAAGCATGACATTGCCCAAAGCCTAACATAATTAATGTTGGTGTGCAAATTTTACTTTAATTGATTGACCTTTTCATGTGGTTGTCACAGGAGGAAGAGGCCCACTACCTACGCCTCGTC
The DNA here is from genome assembly GCA_963662155.1 of Lamellibrachia columna. Lineage (NCBI taxonomy): Eukaryota > Metazoa > Annelida > Polychaeta > Sabellida > Siboglinidae > Lamellibrachia > Lamellibrachia columna. The sequence continues at coordinate 3,910,756 of OY759271.1, read as the reverse complement.
AGTGTGCTGCATGAGTTACTTGTGTGTGATGTTGCATCAAAGGATAAGCGGGAAGAACTGCACAGGTACGCATGTCGCATAGACCACTGATGGTCTACTCTTGTGGAAGTCAAAGTGGCAATGACATTCTATACACTCAATGTACTGACACTGAAATTAAGTTAAAACAAATCACACTATTATTGGTGCCTGTGTAGTTTGTTAATAAGGATAAAAGCTTATTTATAATAAACCTTGTCCTTTTGAAGATTGTTACACAGAAATCTCATGTTGAGTTAGTTTTCATGCGAGTATATGCGAAGCCAGTGGCGCATTTCGGAAGGAAGGAGGACAAGAATATTCAAATTCAGTATAGCAACAAATCTTAGCCCAAAGCCAAAATTACCTAAATATACCACTGGGTGTATTGTAGGGCAGTGGTATTATAGGGAACACCCTCTTCATACCCCTCAGTATCTCGCAAACACTGATCACCCTCTTCTTGTGTAGCCACACTGTAAACCTGCTGACCAACATGCCCCGAGAGAGTTATGAGGAGCTACTGACACCCCTCAATGAGGGCGCTGTCGGGGGTGCCGAGAACAAGGACGTAGAGTTTGACGGCAAGAACATGGAAGCCATAATCACCCTATTGACCTTCCTTGATAGACGCCTTGATGTGGTGAGAGACAATTCCTGCTGGTTGTGTGGTTAAAGATATCTTCACTGCATACTTGACCAAAAATGAGTTATAAATAGTTGTTGGATTTTACAATATCTTGTCATGTTTTCTATTATCTGTATTTTTTCAAATGTCTATTTTCTGAAAAAGATTGCACCAGAGTAATTTATCATAAAACAGTAGCAGAATTATAAACAGGAGAACCGTCACATTATTTAACTATATGAAATATGTCCTTTTCCAAATTCCCATTGATACATGGCAGTGCATCGCTGGTGACTAAATTTAATTAAATATTATAATATATTAAAAGGGCGCTGGTGTGTTGGGATAACATAGTAGTGTATTAAAGTTTTCTATTGTCCTTAATTTGTGATTTGTATGTCACTGTTGTAGCCAAAACAGAGTATGAAGGAAGGACTTGCGCCAATCCTCCACTGTCTGTGTGAGATATGTCGTGCCAATAGATCCATCCGCAAGTTCTGTCGAATGAAGGTATGGTTGTAGGGTTTTACCCTATATTGGTCAGAGAACCACCACTGGTATCCTGAGTTTTTCTTCCCAAAATACTTAGTAGTAATTGATCATGTTAGATGGCTACATTTAGCATTTCTCCTACAGAGACTCAATTCAGGGGAGAAACTGTGCCATTGTGCCACTTCAGATTACGGCACGTGTTTGAGACAACATATGAGAAATGTATGTTCATTTCTCCAGCCAGGGATCACCATGTTTTATCTAACTTATTTAATTATCTGACATAGGAGATAGTGAGCCTGTGTATGTCCTGGGGTTTGTCCCCTCACCCCACAACTGTCCATTATCCTGGGGTGCCCCAGCTTCACCCCCTAACCACTAGCACAAAGAAGACAAGTTGGAGCACTCACCTTGCCCCACCGGATATACCATGGAGATGCACCAGCACTTCTCAATAACTTGTTACCTCCTCCTCCAGTAGTGTGAAGAGCAACCAGGGCATCAACATCTCACCACACAGCTGCTGCTGGTTCCTTCCTCAAACACAACAGGCCATAAGAGGACATTCTTACTGACTGCCGACCTCCTCTGGAATGAACCCCAGAGGAAATCATTACAATCAGGGAGGGAGACAAAAGAAGTTAATGCCTTCCTTGCTGTCTTGTGTCAGCGTCCACCCCCAGAGTGGAGAGGGACAGCTGCTCAGCGAAGAAGAAGCCCACGTAGAAAAACAATTATGATACACGTTGTCACATAAAGTCGCATAGACATTTATTTTAAGTATACATAATATTTAATCTTGCTTGCTTGCATGTGTGTGTCCATGCGTGTGTGCATGTGCATGCGTGTGTGTGACATCACAGTTTAATGGTGTGCCATCTACCAAATAAATTATATTATTTACTTTTGGTTTTGTATTATCAGGTGCTTCCGTACCTCGGTGGTGATGATGTCATGCGACTGCCAGAAGAGGGCCCCACCATCAGGAACAAGTAAGACGGGCTCAGGCGCCCACAGAAATTGTTGCAGCATAGTGTAAATATGACAGGTCCAGATACCACTGGCCTGCAGTTGAAATTATACAGTTTCTTTTCACAAAAAATGAAGTTAACCTAGCTATCATTGACATTTCACATGTAGCCAAATTTGTAGTGTGTGAATAGTTTAAGTAATACGTGCAGTCGGTTTATTAAAAGATTGCATACTTAAATGTTGAAATCTTTCAAAACATTGACTTTAGTCATTCATTAATGATGATGATGATTTCACCAAACCAAAATAACAAATTTGTGGTGGATACTCGAGCTAGCATGTTGTGGTGGATACTAGAGCTAGCATGTCGTGGTGGATACTAGAGCTAGCATGTTGTGGTGGATACTAGAGCTAGCATGTCGTGGTGGATACTGGAGTTAGCATGTCGTGATGGATACTGGAGCTAGCATGTCATGGTGGATACTAGAGCTAGCATGTTGTGGTGGATACTAGAGCTAGCATGTCATAGTGGATACTAGAGGTAGCATGTCGTGGTGGATACTAGAGCTAGCATGTCATGGTGGATACTAGAGCTAGCATGTCGTGGTGGATACTAGAGCTAGCATGTTGTGGTGGATACTAGAGCTAGCATGTCATAGTGGATACTAGAGGTAGCATGTCGTGGTGGATACTAGAGCTAGCATGTCATGGTGGATACTAGAGCTAGCATGTCGTGGTGGATACTAGAGCTAGCATGTTGTGGTGGATACTAGAGCTAGCATGTCGTGGTGGATACTAGAGCTAGCATGTCGTGGTGGATACTGGAGCTAGCATGTCGTGGTGGATACTGGAGTTAGCATGTTGTGGTGGATACTGGAGCTAGCATGTCGTGGTGGATACTAGAGCTAGCATGTCATGGTGGATACTGGAGCTAGCATGTCGTGGTGGATACTGGAGCTAGCATGTCGTGGTGGATACTGGAGCTAGCATGTCGTGGTGGATACTGGAGCTAGCATGTCGTGATGGATACTGGAGCTAGCATGTCGTGGTGGATACTGGAGCTAGCATGTCGTGGTGGATACTGGAGCTAGCATGTCATGGTGGATACTGGAGTTAGCATGTTGTGGTGGATACTGGAGCTAGCATGTCGTGGTGGGTACTGGAGCTAGCATGTTGTGGTGGATACTAGAGCTAGCATGTCGTGGTGGATACTGGAGCTAGCATGTCGTGATGGATACTGGAGCTAGCATGTCGTGGTGGATACTGGAGCTAGCATGTCGTGGTGGATACTGGAGCTAGCATGTCGTGATGGATACTGGAGCTAGCATGTCATGATGGATACTGGAGATAGCATGTCGTGGTGGATACTGGAGCTAGCATGTCGTGGTGGATACTGGAGCTAGCATGTCGTGGTGGATACTGGAGTTAGCATGTCGTGATGGATACTGGAGATAGCATGTCGTGGTGGATACTGGAGCTAGCATGTCGTGGTGGATACTGGAGCTAGCATGTCGTGGTGGATACTGGAGCTAGCATGTCGTGGTGTATACTGGAACTAGCATGTCGTGGTGGATACTGGAGCTAGCATGTGGTGGTGGATACTGGAGCTAGCATGTCGTGGTGGATACTGGAGCTAGCATGTCGTGGTGGGTACTGGAGCTAGCATGTCGTGGTGGATACTGGAGCTAGCATGTCGTGATGGATACTGGAGATAGCATGTCGTGGTGGATACTGGAGCTAGCATGTCGTGGTGGATACTGGAGCTAGCATGTCATGGTGGATACTGGAGCTAGCATGTCGTGGTGGATACTGGAGCTAGCATGTCGTGGTGGATACTGGAGCTAGCATGTCGTGGTGGATACTGGAGCTAGCATGTCGTGATGGATACTGGAGCTAGCATGTCGTGGTGGATACTGGAGCTAGCATGTCGTGGTGGATACTGGAGGTAGCATGTCGTGGTGGATACTAGAGCTATATGTTATGGTGGATACTAGAGCTATATGTTATGGTGGATACTAGAGCTATATGTTATGGTGGATACTAGAGCTGGCATGTTGTGGTGGATACTAGAGCTAGCATGTTGTGGTGGATACTTGAGCTAGCATGTTGTGATGGATAATAAAGCTAACATGTTGTGGTGGATACTAGAGCTAGCATGTTGTGGTGGATACTAGAGCTAACATGTTATGGTGGATACTAGGTAGGTTTGATTTATGTGTGAAATGAAACTAAAATGAGATGCACGAAAAATGTGATTGCAGAGGCAGTTTTAATTGTAACTATGGAAACATCTGACTGACCATGTTTGTTTGGCTGTGTAACAGAGTGTGCAAGCTGTTCACAAGTCTAGTTCCGGAAGTGAAGGATCTGGCGGCTGACTTCCTCTTTGTCCTCTGTAAAGAAAGTGGTCAGTATCCAGTATCCAGGTATCCTGCAAGACATTCGGATGCTTTAGCGTGAGGCGCAGTGGCATAGTGGTTCAGTCAGCTGTATATATGAGTACCTGTTTATAGACAGGTGGACATGTGAATGAATAATCTTCATGCACTAATTGTAGCGTGGCTGAATGCTTCCCAGAGAAATTGATTTGGCGTTGGAATGAACAGGTCTGCCAGGGGGTAAAGTGTAAAACGCTTTGAACATTCCCAAGGAGTGGATGCCACGCTATATCCGAACATACCTTTTACCTTAAACATTATTCAGTGTTTGACTAATTTCCTGCTCCTGATGGTAGAGTAGCCAGTTCTCATTGTGTCGCTTGTCTTTAGCAGGACACATATAAAAGTCCCATAAAACATCGAAAAGAGTAGAACTAGAAGATTGTTTTTATCACTAGCAACACGGCCTATAACTGAGTCTAATAAGTTTCTTGTTTTTGGTTACTAAACTGGCTTATATGTTAACACTAGTACAACATTCATCAGATTCTGTGACACAGCACTAAAGTGAAACAAAAGTCATGGTTTTCAGCCTATGCACCTATAAGAGTTACTAAAACATAACCATTTATAACAACAATTAAGAATATCACGCCATTGGTTTACTACGAAAACCTTGTTGAACACACTGCATCTTAATTTCATGGGCCGCGCCATACTGTTAGATAACATTACGTCATGAGTGCGGTATTCTGGCAATATTTGCATGCCAAATGAAAATACGTTCATATTTACCTGTTCCTATTGTTGCCAATAGCATATGGCTATGCTGTTTGTATCCAAACTTAACTTATGTAACATATTTTGGCCTTTGTTTACTACACTAATCTTCTTTCTGATAAAACAACACGTTTATTTGAGAGTTTGCATTGGATCTGTGTATGCCGGCCTCCCTTAATACGTCACTATAGTCTAGGTCACCCCGGTTTTATAGAACTGTGTATGCATCGGTCACACTGGTTAACACGTCAGCCCTCGGTCATTCAGAGAAATGACCAGAACTTTTAGAACACATTCTGAGTAAACCAGCAACGTGATATTCTTTACTTTACTTGCACATGGTTAATTAACCACTTTTAGGTGCACAGCCTGTAATCCATTACTTTTGTTTTGCTTTAAGTTTATTGATCGATAATTCTAAAGTGTCAGATGTGCGTGATATAGACACCAATATCGTGTTTACATAGGAAATGCATCTTTATGAGCCTGATACTGTAGCGAGTGGGAAGCCACGAGGATGACTTCTTGTTATCGTTGCAGTGGCACGATTTGTCAAGTACACTGGCTATGGTAACGCGGCAGGACTACTGGCACAACGAGGCTTGTTGTGTGGTGGACAAGGTGCAGATTACTCAAGTGAATCTGATGACTCAGAGACAGAGGAATACACACAACTCAGAGACAGGTACAGTGGAGCCATTGCCGGGGTTTGTGGCCAGTAACAAGGAAGTCAAACGTGGAACTACCCCATAAAATATGAATACGATTATGGCTTGGCCTGCAATATTTTCTAATGGAAAATTATCTATGGATCCCTGTAGATGTTATGGCAATTTTTTTAAGAGGTACCTTGTTTGAAATATTATCAAATGCCCTGTCATGACTAATGCACTTTTCACCGCTAGAAACTGAAGTATTACATATTTTTAATATAGTCGTAACGTGACATGCAGATTATTTTTATTTTGTTGAAGATTGCCTTCACTCACTACAATCATTATCCTCTAGCCTTCTCCATGCATGATGTGTATATTAGAATATAAAATGGTAGAAATAAAAATCAATGTTCCTGTACAATATTTAAATAAAATAGTTAAATAATATCTCTGCTACTGACTCTAAGAAAGCTAAAGATAAAAGAAACTAACACAAATAAATCAGAATAGAACTTCAAGGCAAATATCTAAAATATAAATTTGTTTGTACAAGGCAGTACGTTACATGGATAGTTGCTGGAAATTAAACTGTGTCTTCACAATAAACTCCAATAAAGTTATTTTTTTATTCTAGCAAGGGGGTCAGTTGACCAACCTGAAGGAGGGTGGTGGTGATTCATACAGTTTGTTGCAGCATCAACCCAATAACGGGGAAATGGGAGTTGGACAGGCCCGACCCGATGGCGGAAATGTCTGACGAACAGAAGGAATATGAAGCAATGAAGCTAGTCAACAAACTGGACAAGTTACAGAGGTGAGTGTGTGAATCTTTCTCATGATGCTCAAGGTCGCTGGGAGATTATTATTATTATTATTATTGTTGTTGTTATTATTACTATTATTATTGTTATTATTATTATTGTTATTATTGTTATTGTTATTATTGTTATTATTATTCTGTTATAATTTTGAATTGGGTGTTTTGCAACTTTGATTAAAGACCTTCAAATAAATTAATCATAAATGAAAAAATTTCTTTAATAGGGGTTCTGAAGTTTGTATTTTTAATTAGATAGTCTTCATCTTATCACAAGTAATTCTGACAATGTGGAATATCAAATCATCCGAAAAACATCTCTGAAAAAGGTTATAGATGCGTATGTTTAAATGCAAGGAGCATAGTAAATAAGAAAAACAAATTAAATATTATGGTAGAAGATATTGACCCTCACATAATTGGTATAACTGAATCATGGGCCAACATAGATATAACAGATGCTGAATTAGGACTGACAGGATATGTAATGTTTAGGAAAGATCGAATAGGAAGAAGGGGCGGGGGAGTTATTTTATTTGTTAAAGAATCTATTCAGGCTTATGAAATAAAACTAGAAAGGGAAGCAGATTGCGATGAAGCTGTTTGGTGCAAAATTGTTTCAGGAAATTCAAAATTAACTATTGGATTAGTTTACCGAAGTCCAAACATAAACGAAGAGGACAACACAAAAATAAAAACGCTATAAAGGAAGTTAGTAAAGGGGAATGTATCATAATGGGAGATTTTAACCATGGACACATATGGAATTCTCTAGAGAGCACAGGGTGTGAGGACCAACAATTTCTATTTTTAATCCAGGATAGCTTTCTTACTCAGCACGTACTAGAACCAACCAGGGGAGAAAATGTATTAGATATAGTTTTGTCATCACAAAAAGAATTAGTGGACAATGTAAAAATATTTGAACCATTGGGTAATAGTGACCATAATCAAATACATTTTGACATCAATGTAAAATCAGAAAGTAAAAATAAGAAAACGTACAAGAGAAACTTCCACAAAGGTAACTACAAAGATATGAGAAAATACTTAGCAAAGCTAGATTGGAATAACATGCTGATGAATAAGACCGCAATTGAATGTTGGAATATTCTAAAATATGAAATTGAGAGTATCATCTTCCAAAAACAAGGAAAACAGTGTAGAAAGAAACACTTGTCAAAAGAGGCTATTAGAAAAATAATGCTAAAACAAACTATGTGGAGGTTTTATAGGCGTACCAGAAAGGAAGAAGACTATGCAAAATACAAAGAGGCACTTAATGCAGCTACAACTGAAATCAGACAATCTAAAAGAAGCTATGAGCAAAAACTAGCATGTAACATAAAAAATGACAGTACAAGACAAGGTTGGACCTCTAGAAGACAGTGCTGGAAATATAATATCTCAGGGGTTTTTAATGGCGGAAGACCTAAATGGTTACTTCAGTTCAGTGTTCACCAAAGAAGATATTAGTTCATTACCAATTGCTGATGCTAAATTTCAGGGGGCTAAATCTGACTATTTAGGTCCGTTAGTTGTAACTCCAGAATTGGTAGCTAAGAAAATAAAGGCAATGAAGGATAACAAATCACCGGGAGTGGATGGGATTCCTCCAAAATTACTAATGGAAACAGTAGAACAAATCAGTATACCACTTGCAAGAGTATTCAACTTGTCATTAAAAGAGGGAGTTGTTCCGTTTGAATGGAAAGAAGCAAACATCATACCATTATTTAAAAAGGGTTCGAGAAATAAGTCAGAGAATTACAGACCAGTGAGTTTAACGTCAGTGATTTGTAAATTATTAGAAAGGTTAATTAAAGACCATATGGTGGACTTCCTCGTTAAGCATAAATTATTAAATTCATCTCAACATGGATTCCTTAAAGCGAGGTCATGCTTAACAAATATGTTATGTTTTTTGGAAGAAATCACTAAGTGGATAGACGTGGGATTGCCAGTAGATATTATCTACTTAGATTTTCAGAAAGCTTTTGACAAAGTGCCACATGAAAGATTACTACTTAAATTAAAAGCCCATGGTATCGGGGATAGCATAACTGACTGGATAGAACAATGGCTGACTGACAGAAGACAACGGGTTGTAGTAGATGGAGAAGTTTCAAATTGGAAATCGGTTTTGAGTGGGGTACCTCAAGGATCAGTATTAGGACTTATATTATTCTTAATTTATATCAATGACTTGGACGACATTATAACAAGTAACGTACTGAAATTTGCGGATGACACAAAACTGTTTAGAAAGGTTAATACTGATGGTGATAAACAACATTTACAAAACGATCTAGACAGATTAGTGAAATGGTCTGAGAAATGGCAGATGTTGTTCAATTTTGGGAAATGTAAATGCCTACATACAGGACATGGGAACTTGAATGTAAACTATAAAATGGGAGATACTGTTCTGGGTACTACTGTAAAAGAAAAGGACTTAGGAGTTACAATAAGCGCTGATATGAAAGTTTCAGAGCAGTGTGGTATTGCAGCTTCAAAGGGTAATCAAATTCTTGGAATGATTAGAAGAAACATAACATACAAGGGAAAAAAGTTAATTATACCTCTTTATAAAGCAATAGTTAGACCTCATTTAGAATACTGTATACAAGCATGGAGACCATATCGTAAGAAGGATATAGATACGCTTGAACGCATACAAAGGAGAGCAACTAAAATGATTCCAGAACTGAGAGACCTTAGTTATGAAGAACGCCTGAAAGAATGTGGTTTAACAACTCTAGAGACAAGGAGGTTAAGAGGAGATCAGATTGAAGTTTTTAAGATATTGAATGGGTATGAAAATATTGATAGAAATATGTTTTTCTCACTCAAGAAGGATAGCAGAACTAGAGGACATGAGGTAAAATTAGTAAAGGATCAATGTAGATTGGACATCAGGAAGCACTCGTTCTCACAGAGGACAATAAATGAATGGAACAAATTGTCTACAGATTGTGTCACTGCTAGCAGCGTGAATATGTTTAAAAACAAGGTTGACACATATCTCAGGAGGGCAGGTTATAAGTAGATGAACATTGTTGGACTCTCGATAAGCCAATGGCTTCCTTGTCCACTTGCCATCTGGGCCTTTGGCTTGGATGGCAAATCTTGTTAAATCTTGTATTGTTGACAAAACATAATGGTCATTGCTAATATTGACATGTCCCCTTAATTTGTCACCACATTAGCCCTTGAACCTGTATTTATAACGTGTTGTCGTCTACGATATCAGGTTACACCAGCCATGTAACAAACATGTGGCAGGGCGTGTTTATGATCATTTTGATTGCCCCATGGGGTCATTTCCATACTATTTCTGTTATAGTTTCAAGGATGCAATAAACTACATTAGCGCATATATTTGCTGGTTTTAGGGCATGATTTAGGTAGATACAATACTGATGTGTACTGGAATCACAGTAACCAGACGATATGTTCCACCTTTATGGCAAACGAATAAAGCTGGTTCGAAGATCGGGGCACATGCGGTGGTTACTATGGAAAAATTGTGTCAGCGTTTCTAAGAAGTCAGAGGGATTTCCAAAAGGACTGGTTTTTTAAAGGATGGATTGGCGAAATACGACGTTAGTGCCGGGTGATTATTTGTGGTGTCAACATTCAGTTCAATATTTCCTAGCATGTTATGAGGAAAAAAATAAAAAAATCAACTGACACATTAGCCGCCCCCAGCTACCTTAAAAGGACTGCAATAAGCTAAGAATTGTTTTTAAAATGCAAAAATAGCCAGAAGAGTTGGTGGGTCAAAAACCACCAAAATACAGGATAGGGGCACGTAATACAACGCACAAGTATCCCATCCTGAAATGTTGCATTGGTATGTAAATTGCAGACGCTAAATCTGTGTTTCGAGACAGGTAATAACTGATGAATCCTGTTTTCTGTTTAACTCAGTAGCCATGTCGTCATAGATAATGTAGTCACTAAATGTTTTCCTGGTGGGGAGGAGTCTTTGAAGAAGCCTTTTATAGGCTGTGTAGATAGACTAGTGTGTTCGCTTGTGGTGGAGGTATTACTCTTGTCATGTAATCCACAAATACAATGTTAACAACAACCTGTACTTTCTTGTTGAAGAGGTAGTTTGCATGAACAATGTTAACAACATACTGTATTTTTTGTCAAAGAGTTAGTTTGCATGAACAATATTAACAACATACTGTATTTTTTTAAAGAGGCAGTTTGCATGAACAGTGTTAGCAACATACTGTATTTTTTTAAAGAGGCAGTTTGCATGAACAGTGTTAGCAACATACTGTATTTTTTGTCAAAGAGGCAGTTTGCATGAACAATGTTAACGACATACTGTATTTTTTGTCAAAGAGGCAGTTTGCATGAACAGTGTTAACAACATACTGTACTTTCTTGTCAAAGAGGCAGTTTGCATGAACAATGTTAACAACATACTGTACTTTCTTGTCGAAGAGGTAGTTTGCATGAAAAGTGTTGATAGTGTGACGGTACTTATAGAGAAAGAATCAAACTTTGTGAAACCTGTTCACAGCATTATTGTACTTACTTGTAGGGCAGGAATCGTTCAGCCAAGTCATGTGGGAGAGGACGGCAAGCCGCACCCAGTAGAACATATCCTGGAACTAGTCGAGGGAAGCGGGGCACCCGAACCTCCAGGGGAAGCAGGGAATGCAGACAGCGATTGATGTTAGCTTTGGTGTTATTGTCATCTTGAGCATTGGAATGTAAACTGATAAAACGGATGTCACAGCTGCGTCTTAACATTGCCATGTAAGTGTTGATGGTTTAACATCTTGTTGGTTACACTGACATGTAAGTATTTACAGTTGTGCTGCTGTTTGGTTTTACTTACATGTAAGTGTGTATAGTTACACTGTGGTTTCGTGTTACTGACATGTAAGTGTTTACAGTTTGCACTGCTGTTTGGTGTTTCTGACATGTGTTTGTAGTTACATTATTGTTCAGTGTTACTGACGCAATTGGTTGGTGTCACTGACACAAATATCTATTGCTTGATATCGCTGTCAGATATGATTACAGTTTTCCAGTTGGTTGGTGTAGTTACTGTGTAAATGTTTACAGCATTGGCTGGCTGGCTGGTTGGTTGGCTGACTTAACCGACATGTAAGTATCTACAGTTTAACAGCTGGTTATGTAATGTTTACACATTCATCTTCAGTTGCTACTGACATGCATACCTATTGGTTTGTTGGTTTCTGATATGGGTTTACAGTTTCACAGTTGGTTGGTGTCATTTAATGTGTGTCATCCAAGTGTATGAGTTGCACAGCTGACATGATTACAATGAGTCACATGATTACAATTTTGTGGTTCTTTTTCGATATTGTGCAAAGCTTTACACCTTCCTGGTCGTTTGACATTGCCAAGACGGTTTGCCGTTTCACAGCCCAAAAAACAAAAATGTTGCCAAGATAGTTCGCTGTTTCACAGCCAAAAAAACAAAAACATTGCCAAGGTGGTTCGCCGTTTCACAGCCCCAAAACAAAAACATTGCCAAGATGGCTCGCCGTTTCACCGCCAAAAAAACAAAACCATTGCCAAGATGACTTGCCGTTTCACAGCCAAAAAACAAAACCATTGTCAAGATGGTTCGCCGTTTCACAGCCAAAAAAACAAAACCATTGCCAAGATGGCTCGCCGTTTCACAGCCGGTGAAATTTACCAGATGTATAACTACATGCATTCACACTAGTGGTGTTATATAACAGCTAGACGTGATGAATTGGCAGCTCTGAAGATGATTATATATTTGGTTATTGTGTTGTATCAACTAGCATTCAATATTAGAGTTCAGTGGGCGTCCATTGTTTGAAGCTAGAATGCGTAATGTCATTATGGTGTAATTTTGTATTGCATGGTGAAACTCTCACATGGATGCATGGATAAGCCTCCGCTGTTTGTGTCTGCTGTTGGAATCATGTGTGATTTATGACACCTGACACCAAACAAAATTTAAGTGTATATTGAGACACTTCTGTTACTTACAGTGTTTGTCCAAGGAGGTAGATGTAGTCGCATCTTGGCAAACTTACTCCCCACCCCAAAGGGTGTATGTTCACATCCAGACCGGAGCTTCTTTGGCAAGGAGTTGGACAGTGACCAAGACAGTACTGGTCCAGATTATTCTAATCATTATAACATGGTATCTGTTGAGTGGAGATTTAGATGGGGTTGTCATTGCACACCCAGTATGGACGAGTCATTACAGATGTCCATGTAGTGTTGTACATGTATTTTATGTTGTTTTTGATACTCACATGAGCTCTGTCTCTCAGGAGTGGCGTGAAGGTTTGTCAGCTGATCGTAGGAACACAACATTGGCAACAGGGTGATTGATAAAGCTGCGTCGTGACTCATGTTGACAATGCCAGGATGCACTGTTGGTGACACTGAATTCCTTGTCATTGGTGACAAGTCGTCATCTTTCTGTCATCTTTCCCAAAACCTTAGGGGGTGTTGTAAATAAATACCAATAATATTTTTGATTCACACCTGAATCCAAAATACAAATTAATTTATCGTGTGGTTAAAATTCTTATTTTGTGTAACCTTTCTTTGGAGTAATACTAGTTAAGTTTAAGTTAAAACACTGTTCTTCAAGTCAGTGGTGTAAGTTGGGTTGTGTAGTTTTTGCTATGATGCATTTAGAAGACATTGTCTGCTGCTATCCAGGTTTTGTATGAGGAAATACGTATAAACATTTAGAAGACATTGTCTGCTGCTATCCAGGTTTTCTATGAGGAAATACGTATATACATTCTCATTGAAATGGATTATAGAAGGGCATCGGTACCCATATTTTCACCCGGGAGAGAACGTTCTCCTGGAATCTGAATATGAAGAGCATGCATGTGTTGTATATGTATTTATATTTATTTATTTTGCTACTCGTTAGGGTGATGTTGACGATTAATTAGAGTAGTATACTATAATTCCACACACAAATGTTGCATTTGCAAATAAATCGACACCAGATTTCTGTTGTATGACGTACTTATGTAAAATGGCAGCCTTCTGTTTTGATCCATATTTGGCAGTCTCAGTCTGATGATGATGTATGTACTGGTTTAAGAGTAAACTCAGAGGGGTACAGTCCTCAGCTACCAAACAAACTCTGCAGCCGTCTTTCAGAGTGTGATTCACCACTACTGTTTTTGCGAGTTAAAAATAAAGAAGTACTCATGAATCACAGCATGGGATCCATGGAGATTTAGAGGAACTTTCAAAATACTTGTCATACCCCTGTGAAGGGCATACTTTTTTAAAAGTCCATTGTGTGGTACAATGGACTAAATAAGTAATTGTATACAGCGAGTAATTGACAACCTCACAGAACAGTACATTACACTTCATTAACCTTCATTTATGATAGGGAGCAAATTATTCTGCAAATCGCAGATAAAAACGCTTTCTCCTGTGGCCTGTTACTGTTAGAGGAATACATATTATTATTGAAATGGCTATAATAATAAGTTGTTAAATAAAACCAGTAAAACATTATGTGCCAGCAGTGTACCTAGCCAATGGTAGGACGACATGTTATTTTCCTCTTTCTCTCCTGTTTCTCTACTGGAGGATCAATGTAGATTGTGTAAAAGCTTGCAGCATGAATATGTTTAAAAACAAATTTAACAAATATCTCAGAAGGGCTGGTTACACATAGATGAAAAAAATTTTTACTATCAATAAGCCAATGGTTTTGTGCACTTGCCATCTGGGCCTGTTGCATTGGATGGCAATCTTGTTAAATGCCTTGATGTAAGGACATTCCCTAAAGTAGTACCTCGACGTATTACCGTTTGCTACGTGTAAATACATATGACTTTTTACTAGTCATTTGCATTCTAGAACTATTCAAGTGGTCGAAATGATATCAATAAAATGTGTCATTCTTCGATGAGCAGGATTTGTTGGTTTTTTTAATATGTTGTATTCATTCCGACCATAATGATGATGCCACTTACTGTCACAATGTTATCGGAAGCCATGTAGGATTCACTTTTATGTTACAAAAGACAGCATTCAATAACATGCGTTACTAAAGGCAATATTCAGTAACATTGGCGAAGTTTCTATAAACAACACTTTCAATTTAGTATAGTGGAGACGATCTGTTCTCATTCACTGTGTGAGAAAATGTTTCTTAAAATAATTGTCCACATCCTGTCACCGATGGTGAGGAACAGTGATAAAATCACCTATTTTTTTGCTCGACAAAATCACATTTATATACGATCTCTAACGTTTGCACCAAATCAACCAGATGTCAGCATGCGCAGTGAATTCTCTGGTCACAAACACCTTGCTTCTTCACCATCCATGACCGATCATAGGGGTGCCATTTCCAGTCTTCGCCAGCTTGGGTGGCCTTTCGTTGTACGTAGTAGCAGCAGTAAACTTTACTTGGTCAATTCCTGTATGTCATCCAGCCAGTTTTTCTCTGGCACCCCCATCTTCTCTCGCCCCCGTCTCCCTCTTTTTGAAATTATGTTGTGCCGGGTGATTTGGCCAAACCAGGAGAGCTTTCGTCGTTTCACCGTTGACAACAAGGACTCTTGCTTTCCAGTGAGGAATCCACTTGCTGTCTCACGTATTCGTTCGTTTTGTGTTCGGTGTAGGAAATGGCGAGGAGTCTCCTGTAGCACGCACAATTAATTTAGTTTGTGCTGGCCACCAGAAATGGTTATCTTGCGCGGACTGACGTTCTCGTTAATGCCTATTTCTGTATTCACGTAACATTTTACGGCGCAAAAATTCACCAAAGCGGGGAACCGCCAAAGCATAGAGGAGATCGCCAGACCGCGGCTAGTGTTACAATTTTAAGTTAAAGTCACTTTTTGTGAAAAATATATTAGATGCATTATTTCTTTCAATGTGTACATGCCATTTATTATTCGTATTAATAAAAATTTCCATGCCAGTGATATTCCATATGCATTTGGATGTATGAATTTTCTCAGGCGCGGTTGACTGTTACAACTAGCCCCGTATGCTGGGCAAGTTGTTACATCATACGGGGCACGTTGTTATACCAAAGAACGTGTGGGTCGTGCTGCAGGCGTAACTCGCACATAGTCATGGTATTACATCATTTGGATTACACACACACACTTATACACAGTGTCCATAACAATGTAGGTGTTCACAACTTCATATACTATGCTTTTAATTTTTTGGTTCATGTTCCCCGGATTCTTACGTAACATACCTGTGAATGGCATATGAATTATTGAATGGAGTATGAAACAGTAAATTGCAATGTATGTGTAATGCGATGACTACGTGATTGAATGATACACCCACGCACGCACGCACGCACGCACGCACGCACGCACGCACGCACGCACACACGCATGAACATCCACATTTACGCGAATCGTTGCAATTATTAATTGCTCAAATAGTATTTTTCCATTAGACAAGTGGACTTCATATGTGAAACAAGGCTTCCATACATCGTGGTTACACAAATTCAGTTATTTCAGTCACTCTCGGCACACAACTGGAAAATATAGTTGGCTGAGCCATATGTGCGTGCGTTCTTACAATTTGCCCCAAACTCAGTTGTTGCAGTTTAAATAACGAACGCGGACGAGAATAAGTCCATAATTTCAGTGTAATTTCTACTTGGCATAACACCGTATTCTATACATGTGTGTTCCAGGTTTAATTCACAGGGCTTCATAAGTGGCTGAGTGAGTTGATGTTATATGGGCATCGCTAAACAAGTTCTATAGGTGCTTATGTAATATTTGTTTCCATAGATGTCTTCTTGACCCCCGATTTTTGGACGGTGTGCCCGCTGGTGGACTTCAAACCAATTAATGTCTAATATAACTCCACATGTTTGTTATGTTTTCACAGAACGCATCTGTAGCAACGTGCTACGTATACAACTAGCCCCGGTCACCCGATATAATTCAGCTTAATGCTATCCACAAGTATAACAGTACACTATACGCAAGTATAGTAGTCACTTAGGTGAATCCAGGCATAACATTTGACAGGTTTCCAACCGTAGCACATAGTGAACATTGCCCACAATTCGCTTGCTGTGGCTATATCGCTTGCTGTGACTATATCGTGCATTTTGTTGCACCACCAATTAATTAACTGAACAGTTTTACCGTGTTCCTGCAAACGGTCTAACTGCGCGTCCACGGCGTGGATTCTAGCGGACTCCTTAGTGGTTAATTAAAGGACGTCATTTGCCTATAGATGGTTTCATTTTTACAATACACCCCTAAAACGGACCAGGTAAATTGTAGGCGGTTCGGACATAGCTCTGCGGTAGTTCAATATAATAGTTGTTCCAATGTCCCAACATAATCCTATGTAATCATAATCTGGATCTGCCACTGAAAGCTAATTTAGCCCGAATGTCTGTCGGCCACAGATTTGACAGGTACAACATGACACCTGCCCGCGACAGATGACTCCTATCCAATTACGCCTCACGCCTGAGGCGCCCCCTATCGTGCGGCGGTATTGATCAAATACGCCGGCAACCTCGTTTCCATGCGAGCGTAAACAACGCAACACTTACTACCTGGCTGACAAACGTGGCCTCGCCAAACGCGTGAATCTTTTTGCGAGAACGTCTCCACGGAATGGCAGCCGCTTCCCGTGACGCTATCGTCGACCCGCGCGAGTCTGTTCACCACGGCTAGTTAGAAGGCGAGTCAGTGAGGATTCGTGACACTTGTCAAGGCGTTGCGAGTGACTTGTCCGGACAGGGCGATGTCGACGAACGGAAGCTGTCAACGCGACGTCTAACACAGTGGATTGTGTCCGGGCAGAATGACGGCGTTTGGAAGGACCCTCTCCCGAAAGAGATCAGGCGGGTGGACATCGTGCTTTGCCGTTGTCTGCCTCCTGGTTGCGTTCATGGTAATTGTAGTTCGTAGCGAGTCGTCAATGCTGGGGTCTTATCGTGTTGCAGACGATGCGGTGTCGCCGACGATTCCAATGTATTCAGGTGAGTGAATGTATATTGACATTATTATGTTTGTTTGCTTTTTGCAAATATATTTGAGTTGCATTGGTAGGTTTTCTGGCAGTATAGCGTTAAACAACGTAAACCTTAGATCAGTCCGAGCAACATTCGAATCACCGACAACGTCAGATACCATGTAATTGTAAAGCCACAGTCCAAGAATTGTCGTGTCTGATAACACGATACCACTATTCATTATTCTCATATAAAGGCGCAGTGGCCGGATAACTTACAAGCGTTGTAAGGTGATTCGATTTACTCTATGTTTAATGGCAATTAAATCGGCGTCGTGGCCAAGCGTTATAGTCGCTGGCACGGCAGTTCAGCACGGGGAGATAACGGTTATAGATCAATGGGATTACACTTGCGCCAGCTGTGTCTAATGATACCGACTCGATGCATTGTCATGCTAATCCGCTGCCACACCGTGGTCCTGCTCGCCTATTCAATGATTAATATTTTTATGCTTGCATCTGACAAATATAAAGATATTTGCTTGAACATAATGGCATAGCAGAGGTGACTAAACCAGAGGCGTACCTGCTGCTACTGAGCACTTCCAAATGCGTACACAAGAATGTAAGCACTTATCACAACAAGGCCTAGAAATACAGATAATAACAACTTAACAGAGCACCAATAGCAACTTAAACATCTAATCAAAGGGTATGTATTCAAATATATCTTAATAATCAAGAGGCAAGCTCCTTTATCTAATGGTAATAACTTTTGACACCTTGTTACTTTTGAACATTTTATTAGTTTTATTTAATTCTAGTCTTTGTTACTCTTGTCATAATCCATCTATATCAGTGTCTTGTTTACCTGTGCTTTTTTCCAAGGACCACAATGGAAATAAGTGCTTGCACTTTCTTGTCAAACGTAGTTCACTTGGGGTGCACACACACACACACACACACACACACACACACACACACACACACACACACACACACACACACACACACACACACACACACACACACACACACACACACACACACACACACACACACACACACACACACACACACACACACACACACACACACACACACACACACACACACACACACACACACACACACACACACACACACACACACACACACACACACACACACACACACACATGTATGCACACAATATAAATGTGTCTGTCTTTATGCCAGTTGTTTATAAATCCAACCACTCAAGTGTTAATTGACTGAGCAGTACATATTAAATTTTACTTGGCATACCTGAGCAATACATATTTACTTGACATACCTGAGCAATACATATTTACTTGACATACCTGAGCAGTACATATTTACTTGACATACCTGAGCAATACATATTTACTTGACATACCTGAGCAGTACATATTTACTTGGCATACCTGAGCAATACATATTTACTTGACATACCTGAGCAATACATATTTACTTGACATACCTGAGCATTGCATATTTGCTTGACATGCCTGAGCAATATATATTTACTTGACATACCTGAGCAATACATATTTACTTGACATACCTGAGCAGTACATATTTGCTTGACATACCTGAGCAATACATATTTACTTGGCATACCTGAGCAGTGCATATTTACTTGACATACCTGAGCAATACATATTTACTTGACATACCTGAGCAATACATATTTACTTGACATACCTGAGCAATACATATTTACTTGACATACCTGAGCAGTACATATTTACTTGACATGCCTGAGCAGTACATATTTACTTGACATGCCCGAGCAGTACATATTTGCTTGACATGCCCGAGCAGTGCAGATTGACTTAATATACATGAACAAGGAATATAAAAGAGGAGTTCAGATTTACTTGACATGCATGATCAATGCATATTTACCTGACATACCGAGTAGTGCAGATTTACTAGACATACCTGACCAGTTCAGATTTACTTGACATACCTGACTAGTTCAGATTTACTTGACATACCTAAGCAATGCATATTTTTTGACAAGCCTGAGAAGTGCAGATTTATTTGCTATACCTGAGCAGTGCATACTGACTTTACATACCTGTGTAGTGCTGATTTACTTAATATGTCATGTCTAGAAATAATTACTTTGACCCAACTGTCAACCACACGCCTCGGACACTGCACTGTTCTGTCATCTACTTCTGCTTGCAATCACGGATGTTTTCGTCGTTGGCATTTCATATTTGATTAACCGATTGTCACAGCGGTATAACCCGATAATGTACAACCAGACTAATTGCTTCCAGCATAAATGTAACGTTTCACATATGTTCATATGTTTTAAGTAACTAGTACTCTTGCGTGAATGCCCGTGCATGTAGGGCACCTGTTTTCGTCTTACGAGAGTATGCATGGCTGGCTGCTTTATAGTCAACTCACCAGGGATTTTTAAACATAGCTGCATGACTTGGTATAATTGATCGAAGTATTAATCACCATTACTTACAAATTCGTAACACAGTTTTTGCTGTGGACAATAATTGTTTCCAATGATATATTGATTGGCTTCACAGCACGCGATGGCTTATAATCGAACGATATGTGAGCTGTTTGTTAATTAGAAAATAAAGCTATGTATTTTTAATTACCTGCTCTCATTCACTCACTTAATCCAGTTCGCTCCCACTAGAATAAAAACCGCCAACAAATCTTCTTCAGTCAGGACGGTCTTGGGCAGGCCAGCCAAGTTCCATATAGGTCTTTCTAGCCATCTTCGTTTCTTCTTCATCAGTCCTTCTCCGGGTGCCCAGTGGTCTGTCTCTGTTCCTTTTACATGCTACTTCTATTTGATTAATAGTGAACTTTAAATTGTGACCTGGTGACCTGGACATTTTCTGAAAAGTCACCTAGTCTGAGGGGTATTCTATACTCCCCCTATAAATTCACGTGGCGGTATTTACCAAAAAATATGTGCTAACATGAGATAAAAAGTTGCGGAGTGTGTTTTCTAAGGATGAATCAACATATTAAACATTTAGCACGTTGTGCGTGCTGTTGAGACTCACAGTAATACATTATTTAAGATAACGAGGGCCTTGATCTTCAGTTTGGTCACTTAGGTAGCCTATCAAACGCCCCTTGACCAGTCAGTTTCTCGCACACTGACCGTCTCATTTGTACGACTGATCGTAGCAAAGGTGTCTCACTAACTGATCTGCTGTCAACAGTTATCTTATCGTGGCTTTTCAACGTAACCAACTGTTAATTTGACTTCCTAGCCTAATTACAACAGATGTGCGTTCGAATACAGCGCTATCCATAATTAATGTATGTGTAATTAATTCAATTTCCACCTGTAGTCCCAGATGTATTAAAACAAATTCCAGTGTTACTTTTTGTTAAAATTCACCATCATGTGGTTCCATCCCTGGAAGATCGACTGTCGTGGATGGCCATTTTCTGCCCTGTGCCGTTATTATCAGATCTTCAAATGTCATTGTATCCATGATGTCTGTCAACGGGGTTCTTGGTCTTCCTCTGCCTCTTTCACCCTCCGCCATTCCTCCAATATTTCACCCTCCACCATTCCTCCAATATTTCATCCTCCGCCATTCCTCCAATATTTCACTCTCCGCCATTCCTCCAATATTTCACCCTCCGCCATTCCTCCAATATTTCCCTGTTTGACGATGTGCCCAAAACATGTTACTTTGTGTTTTGTGATTTTATTAAACAGTCTTTCTAAAGACAGGTGATACAAGTTCACCTTTCCTTGATGTTACAATGACGGTGTTTTAATGTCATAAACATGCGTGAAGTAAATGTGTGCAATACAGCACACAACTATAACATACTTCAATTAGAATGCACCGTCTTAGAACATGTTTGTCACCCAGGCACCAAAGCCTCTGCTTTGCACACAGTATCAGGACCTTAGAGTTTACAAATGTCTGATGTGGGGACTATCTGGGACAGGGAACAGATCCAGGATTCGGGACAGATCCAGGGTTTGGTGCTGGCACTTCGTTGTGACAGAATAACATCTGCCTCACCAAACTTTTAACAAGCACAAAATATCTAAGAAGTACATCAAAAAAGCGGCCGCAATATGCTGCTCAGCACACGAAAGCCGAACTCTCAGTTCGTAAATTATTGATGCGTAATTAATTAAAAGTGCTGCCTGAAAGATCAGACACCTGTGCTTTGTGACAGATGAATAATTGGTTGAGCAGTAAGCAGCTTGTGGGCTTTCTAGAGGCTTGTACAATTATTAATGACCTGGTGTATTAATGCAGTTCTGCCACCCGTAGGCAAGAATGTGGAATACACAGATATCAATTAATTGGCCGAAATCTTGGAGTTGTGTACGTTTCTTTGCATCTTGTATGGATGCGTTACTTGGAATTGGTTGTTGTGTATGCACACCTTTATATCCGGCTGATGGTGTTGCACTCTCATCTGATACGCCAGCTTGGTTATTCGTCTGTTTGTTTCTAACCTGCCCACACATTTTGTCAAATTATTCAACTGTCTATGTATGGTGCTGTCCTTGTCTCTTTTTCCCTTCCTCGTTCCTTTAATGTACACTCAATCTGTATGTCGGTGTGTCTGTCTGTCTGTTGTTCTCTTTCTGTCTGTCTGTCTGTCTCTGTCTCTCTGTCTCTCTCTGTCTCTCTCTGTCTCTCTCTGTCTCTGTCTCTCTGTCTCTCTGTCTCTCTGTCTCTCTGTCTCTCTCTGTCTCTCTCTCTGTCTCTCTGTCTCTGTCTCTCTGTCTCTCTCTCTCTCTCTCTCTCTCTCTCTCTCTCTCTCTCTCTCTCTCTCTCTCTCTCTCTCTCTCTCTCTCTCTCTCTCTCTGTCTCTCTCTCTCTCTCCCTCCCTCCCTCCCTCCCTCCCTCCCTCCCTCCCCCCTCCTCCCTCCCTCCCTCCCTCTCTCTCTCTATTTGCATGCAATGCAAATTACTGCGTTTTTTCATTATTCTGTTAGTTTTATTATTGTTGTATTTCTCACAACTAACAAGTGTTTCTTTGTTTCAGGATCTGCAGGTATTCTGCCATCTGCGACAAGTAGAGAGCCGAACAGTCATCCATACGGCTCAGTCAGCAGGCATTCTCCTGTTACCTCCAGCCTCCCCCCTGTCGCAGTGTCACCCTCTCATAACATACCTGTCGTTCAATCTGTTTCCTCGACTCATCTGATCAGTGGTTCAATGTCTTTGCAAACTACATACTCAATTATTAGACGTCATACTACGGCTTCATCCTCTGTCATTGGATACACAACACAGTTTCCACTGACGATACACCCGTCAGGTTTAGAGCCTTCACATCAGCCTTCATATTCAAGCATCCCTATTCTGGATATCAGTGGTTCAATGTCTGTGCTACCTACAAACTCAATTATTAGACGTCATACTACGGCTTCACCTTCTGTCATTGGATACACGACACAGTTTCCACTGACGATACACCCGTCAGGTTTAGAGCCTTCACATCAGCCTTCATATTCAAGCATCCCTATTCTGGATATCAGTGGTTTAATGTCTGTGCTACCTACAAACTCAATTATTAGACGTCATACTACGGCTTCATCCTCTGTCATTGGATACACAACACAGTTTCCACTGACGATACACCCGTCAGGTTTAGAGCCTTCACATCAGCCTTCACATTCAAGCATCCCTATTCTGGATATCAGTGGTTCAATGTCTATGCAACCTACAAGCTCAATTATTAGACGTCATACTACGGCTTCATCCTCTGTCATTGGATACACGACACAGTTTCCACTAACGATACATCCATCAGGTTTAGAGCCTTCGTATTCAAGCATCCATATTCTGCAATATAGCACTGTGTATCGTGCCCATACAACGCCACAAGCACCGAATGTCAGGAGCCAGCTGAGTAGTGTCATGGTACCACATGTGCCACCGAGTCAGACCTCGGATGGTTCTGAAGCCGTGACACAAATATATTCATCACACGCGGTGTCCACGACTCCCAGTGTCTCTCATCAGGTTAGCTACAGTGGAGTTGTGTCCAACATCTTGGACATTGTCGTTACGACAGCATCGCAAACAACGGACCCACATACAACACGTAACTCGTATATTGGTGATGCCGCATCACCAGAAAGTTTTGACAAAATATCCTTGTCCCATAGCACAGACTTGTACAGTTCCCTGCAGACGACGTCTTCTGATTTCTATCCCCACTCAACCCGACTTAACACAATCACGTTCAGCTCACCTGAAGCGTTCTCGGTCGGCGGTGGCGGAACAGCCACTTCACTACCCGAAGCGACGCCGGCGGCGCCGTCATATTCGTCCTTGCCTCACGCCACTGCCACTTCGATGATTATCAGCCTATCTCCAACAGTAATATCTTCCGAAGCACCGCCAGAATCAACATCAGCTGTGAATGCGATGGATCGTCAAAGAACTTCTTCTGCTGTTGGCAGCGGCATGGCAGAGTTTTTCGTAACACTGCCAATGGCATCACACAGTGTCGCTACACATTATGAAATAACCGGAACATCCCCCGTTGTTCAAGTAACAGCAACATCACCCGTTGTTCAAGTAACAGGAACACCCCCCGTTGTTCAAGTAATTGAAACATCACCCGTTGTTCAAGTAGCAGGAACATCCCCCGTTGTTCAAGTAACAGGAACATCACCCGTTGTTCAAGTAACAGGAACATCACCCGTTGTTCAAGTAATTGAAACATCAGCCGTTGTTCAAGTAATTGAAACGTCACCCGTTGTTCAAGAAGCAAGAACATCACCCGTTGTTCAAGTAATAGGAACATCACTCGTTGATCAAGTAATTGAAACATCACCCGTTGTTCAAGTTGCAGGAACATCCCCCGTTGTTCAAGTAACAGGAACATCACCCGTTGTTCAAGTAATTGAAACATCACCCGTTGTTCAAGTAACAGGAACATCCCCCGTTGATCAAGTAACAGGAACATCACCCGTTGTTCAAGTAATTGAAACATCACCCGTTGTTCAAGAAGCAGGAACATCACCCGTTGTTCAAGTAATAGGAACATCACTCGTTGATCAAGTAATTGAAACATCACCCGTTGTTCAAGTTACAGGAACATCACCCGTTGTTCAAGTAACTGGAACATCACCTGTTGTTCAAGTAGCAAGAACAACCCCCGTTGTTCAAGTAACAGGAACATCACCCGTTGTGCAAGTAACTGGAATATCCCCCGTTGTTCAAGTAACAGTAACATCACCCGTTGTTCAAGTAACAGTAACATCACCCGTTGTTCAAGTAACAGTAACAGCATCCGTTGTTCAAGTAACATGAACATCCCCCGTTGTTCAAGTAACACGAATACCACCCGTTGTTCAAGTAACTGGAACATCACCCGTTGTTCAAGTAACAGGAACATCACCCGTTGATCAAGTAACAGGAACATCACCCGATGTTCAAGTAACAACAACGTTCCCCTTTGTTCAAGTTACAGGAACATCCCCCGTTGTGTCACCGGCAAGTCAGTTGTTGTCGTCACTCGATGGTTATCTAGAATCATCAAGTGAACACATGTCTCTTTCATCGGTAGAAGGACCGTCATTGTCAGGAACGGTTTTCTTAGAAACACTGGATAGCTCAAGAGGTTTACTTTCATCTCTCTCCGCAGGAAGAGTTCGCTCGACGAGTGCAGACGTTCTGGCTACTCTGGCATCGACATTCAATGTGGATGTTACATCCACATATACATATTCAAATGGGTCCTCAATCCATTATCAAACTGATAACATAAACATGGCTACAGTGTGGTCGTCTTATGAAACACAACAGATAACAACAGAATCTGCCATTCCCATGACAGTCGAGGCACCGTGGACTTCGTTTGATATACTGCCATCTGCCTCTGTATTTGGTGGTGTGTCTAAGATTTCCGTTGAATCGTCTTCATCGATGCTGTTTCCAGAAACGGTTTCGGTAACGTCAGCGTTGCCACACAGCGACCGGACACCATACCTGGCTGTCACGAACTCAGTCAATGATGCGTCAGAGCTTGCACCGACATCTTTTGTTGATGACGAAAGCCTCCATACAGTAATTAGTCCCATTTTCACATCGGTGACACGCACAGCCATTGATACAACGATGTCTGCGTCATGGAGGCCGGCAGCAAGTGCGACCATGGATCTGGTGACGTCTTTATACACTGTTGTCGTTAACGAAACACGACACATGTTCTCTGACCAAACCATAACCATCATGCCATCACCTTTGGTCCACATTACCGCAGGTTCGCCCACCAGCAGCTCACTGGAACAAACACCGATGTTGGCCACTCCTTATCTGAGCAACTCGTCTTTCGTTGAAAGCCATTATACCGCAACCAGTCCTGATTTCACGTCGGTCGCACGCACAAACATTGAGGCAACAACATCTACGTCATCGATGCCTTTACATACTGCGAATATCAGTGAAATACAACATAGCTTCTTTGATGAAAGCACATCCATTATGCCAGCTTCTTCGGTGAACATTTCCATGGACCTGTCAGTAGACATCACTTTGGAACATACACAGGGTTTGGCAACGACTCTTCTGGTCCCCTCTTCCTTGTTCTCCCAAATTGGATCAACATCTGACATTATTGATACGTCTGTCACTAGTATGTATCCGTCTACGTACGTGAACCTTTCTTCGCAGTTTGTCAGCAGCCGTATGCTATTTCCTTCCACGATTTCCGCATCAGAATCGGTGTATATATCAAGTGACATATTGTCATCAGCGCGTGTCGGTCCAGTTATTCGGTCATCTAATTCGTTTCTTGGTAGTACCACTATCTACCCTAGCAGTACAACAGTTGACGATCTAAGCACTGCCATGTACAGTCAGTCTCTCACACCGTCAGTGACGTACGTCACCGCAGCAGAGTATGCTACACCCATATACGACACATCGATAACGCTGCCAGAAAGTTCCGTAGGCCGTTATACTACGACACTCACATCTAGCACATTGCCATATCATCCAGTCTCGATTAGTCCCAGCGGCAGCATAGCTAACATTCCTGTGTTTAGCTTAATAAGCAGTTCGTATGAGACGATCGAGAGCTCTTCAACGCCGGGCTGGGAGGCAACTTCGGTGTGGTTAAGTACACCCTCATCGGTGGTGTCCCAGTCTGCGACAACATCTCTGTTTGAATGGTCCTTCGCCGCTGCCGTTACGTCGTCTCTCTCGTATACGTCATCACTGATCAGTTCACCCACGCGTGAAATACCAGCCACGCGTGAAATACGGACCTCCTCTAGTCTCTCTGCTTCAGTCATCCCGTCGACCGTGCAGGTATGAAAGCATTTCCGCACATGCATGTCGCCGTGTCCGTGAAACCTGCATGCGACGCATGGTTGGCTTTTTTGCATACGGATCTCGCAACTACTGGACTTTCGAGGCGTCCTCTGCATCTTCGTTCCACCTGCTCGGCTAAGCGTTGTAGCATTCGTTGTAATTCGTGCATGTATTTCATCATTTGGTTCCGCTTTCTGTGTGTCTGCGATTCTACTTGAACATTTTATTGTCTTGATGTGCCTTTCTGTTGGTACTTGCATGCATACCTGTAACATGCATGGTCGTTGTTATTATTGCCTTGACAAACATGGCTACGTATTGCCTTAACTTCGATCATATCTGTAACTTGCGTGGTCGTTGTTATTATTACATTGACAGACATAGCTGTTGCCTTTACTTCGATCATATGCCCAAAGTAAAACATGGGGTTCCGGTTTCTACGTGAAAGCCCCCGACCATATGACCATATATGTTTCTATCATCCAAACAAACCATGTTTGGTTCCGTTAACTCGGCATAACTGAAACGATTAATGTTCTAAGGCCTCATAAATATAATAGTACAATATATAACTACATGTTTATGTTGGTTTGATACGTATATCGGTGCAAATACAACTATTATATCAATATGATGCGTTTAAGCAGCACAGCTATGATTTCAAATCAGCAGGACGTTTGCAAAGTAAAAGCGTAACTCTAAATTTACAGTTTAATACATTTCATGGTACACGAGGGAAATACAGGACCCAAATAATCCCGGCCTGAGTATTCTAAATGTTTCCCCTATACGATGCCGGAACCCCATATATTTTGCGTGTAGTCAATTACTGCTACGTTGCGCAGCTACTGTGTTTGTGACTATTACGCAAGTTAGTAGTCAAACAGGCATGTGTTCTACTATCAAGCATCTGTGGTGTTTCTATGTACACACTGTAATGTTAGCAGTAATGAAATTTTACGACTGCTCCATTCCCAATTAGAAATGTGAGGTGAAAGACAATAATATTATGTTGTGAATCATTTTGTAACATACTTACTTGAGAAATGGTCAGTGTCGTTTTCTAATTCACCAACATAAATACTGTACGTCATTAATTATTTACAGAACCTTTAATGAAGTGGTCGTATATGAGATTGTTCTTAGACATCGTTTAATTGCATGTCGATATAGGCATAATTATTTACAGAACCTTTAATGAAGTGGTCGTATATGAGACTGTTCTTAGACATCGTTTAATTGCATGTCGATATAGGCATAATTATTTACAGAACCTTTAATGAAGTGGTCGTATATGAGACTGTTCTTAGACATCGTTTAATTACATGTCGATATAGGCATAATCTTACAGTGACAATTCAAGTGTAACGTGAACATAAAACAATGTTTGGTCCTAGGGGAAGTCGAGACTCCTCTGGAATTGAACTCAATTAAATCGCTGCCATCCCACATTATGGAATACATGTTTAATACTAGATGGTACGTACAGTGACGATTGCCAATTCCACTGCGGGTATACGAACTCCGCGATGTCTATGATCTACTGATTCCCGGCGACTTCCCTCCCGGGAATAAATGATGACCAGTCTGTAAATCGGATATTACTGTTTGCCAGAAACCGTAGCCGGGTCATTGCATTCTTACAGGTCGTGCCATCTACCAGTGCCGCCGTCGACTCTACAGTCGAGTCCGTCACCAAATCTGCCTTCCCTAATACGACGACTGATGCCAACGATCCAGGCCGTTATTTTAATACGACTTCAACCCTCGATTCTACAGTCGAGTCGGTCACCGATGGTGTTTTGGTCAATACGACTACCGACCACAGTTATTTCAACACGACCAGCACGACAACCACAACCGTGGCGACAACTGAAGCGGAGTTGGTGCTTAACACAAGTGTTGTCTACAAGGCTTACTGGGTTGTAACGGGTACGTCTGCTGCCGTGTGTGACTGCGTTATATGGCACACCTAAATGTTTCAGTCTGTACAATATCATATGCGTGCACACGCTAATCGCGAATGAGCGAGATTTCCAGCATGTCTATTAAGCTTTTAAGTGTTATGTCTCCTGAAGGCAACGGTGCCTTGTACATGCAAGGATAGCAGTGTTACTGAGCCGTCAGAGAGTCAATGATGCGACGAAAGAGACCGTGACACTGATACACCAGCAAAAGCTACACCAATTGCGACGATCACAATGTCGACAATGTCGTCGACAACAACACATTTGATATTACTATTATTTTAACAAATATGCTTTACAAAAATGTGGATGTTTGTTTTAATGGTGGTGATTATTATAATAATGGTGTTATTATTATTATTATATAATTATATGCTGTTGTTGTTATTATTATTATTATCAGTAGTAATATTAGTATTAATATATTTTACAAGCGCTAGTTTAATATTAATAATTTCCGCTGTTTTCGGCAGTGCTGGACATCGACGTGGCCATAGACGTCTACACGAGGTCATTCCGGACGGAAATGGAGACAAGGTTGGCGATATTGTATCAGGCGGCCTTCGAGCGCCATGCCAAGTGGCTACGCGGGGAGTGGACCAGACGGATGAAGAGAGCGGTGTCCAACGGCAACATCACGGTGCAGGTAAGCTAACTAGTCTCGTTTCGACACTGGCTATGTTGTCATGTTGTTATTCCAAAGAATAGTTTCAAAATTAGTTGAGGCGATCTTTGTCTGATGTCTTTGACCATTCTGGAAGTGGGGAGCGGTGGTCTGTTGGTTAGAACACCCGATTGTCGAGCGAGAGGATTGTGGTTCGATTCCACGTACCGCCGTTTCGAAGCTTGGGCAATTCCATTCACCCCACTTTGCCTGTGTCTTTCCGAAGAGACAGTAAAAGCCGTGGGGTAAATGTGTATCCTGTCGTGGACTCAAAGAGTGGTGGTCTCCATCTCTAACCCACTGATTATAACTCCCGCGGCCGGACCTGGTTCCAGGTCGGGTGCGTGAGACCCGCCGAGCAGGCAGTGTGTACGGCATTAATGCCGAAATTGACTTAATTTAGTAGCTATACAGGTTTGCAGCACTGCAGTTTTTATTGTCCGAATAACCGAAGAGTTCGTAAGGTGCGACTGCATAGTCTTGTCTGGTGAGATCGACGAGATTTTCGACAAATGAGTCTCGACAAATTGGTCAGGCATGATAAAAAATATATATAATATGAAATATAAGTTGTCTTACTACTTATTTTATTTGGTTCAGAAACACTAATGACTATATGAACTAGTGAGGTTTCTCGCAGTGTGTGCGTGCATGATCTGTGAATATCAGATGGAAATTGACTCAGCAGAGAGTTGAAGAAACCGAATGTTTTATTTTCATCGAACATTAGTTCTACAAGACATTTCAACGTGTGAAATAAATTTTGCTTTGACTTATTGTAAACATATCTCTGTGAATACAATACTGTAATTATTGCGGCAATCTTGCCGTTCGTCAAATGAGCAAGTGAAAAACTGAACAAGAGAAAGTGTAGCATCAAGATTACATGAACTTGCATCAAGATTACATGAACTTGCATATCCCAGTTTCTTCTTTCCGCGAAAGAAGAAACTGGTGTTATTGTGTGTCCGTGTAATGTATATTCGACAAACATATCCCTCCACCCCATAAAAACTGTGAGAACATGTGGAACATTGATGTTTGCTAGCAGGTCAACCTTACTGATCACCCATCGTTGTTGATACAGATGGTGAACATATCCCGGTGCCCGGACAAGCTGTGGGAGACGAACCTCGTACATTACGTAGTGAAGGACGACAACATCACGGCGGCGGCCGATGTTGTCAGGGCCCTGACGCTCTTCACTGACCAAGAAGTCGCCCTCGTGTTGGGGCATGTCGTCATCAGCAAGGTGAAAGGTTCGTGCGACATCTGTTCTGGTTTTGGCGACGTCACGACACCCATTAGCATAGTGGATCGCGCTAATTTAGATGTGCCAGGGAATCTGTTTTTGCTTATTGTTGTCCTGTCAGCTATTGTTGTCCTGTCAGCTGTTGTTGTCCTGTCAGCTGTTGTTGTCCTGTCAGCTGTTGTTCACACATGTTTCCTTACTATTGTTCTGTCTTCCCATCATCGCATTCCCTCTCCTACTTCTCTCCATCTCTCCATGCCTACGTATATACATATAGGCCTACGTACTAACGCACGTACGTACATACGTACGTGCGTAAGTACGTACGCCTATATGTGCGTGACGTACGTACGTCGCACGCATGCATTTACCTTAGTTTCACCCCACAGTATCGTTCATTATAGTACTGTCGTACACCGTTACAGGTTCTTTGCATAACATGCTTCTTTATACATACCATCTGGCACAAGCCTGGCTACCCAGCCAGTGCTAGTACAAGCCTGGCTACCCAGCCAATGCTAGTACAAGCCTGGCTACCCAGCCAGTGCTAGTACAAGCCTGGCTACCCAGCCAATGCTAGTACAAGCCTGGCTACCCAGCCAGTGCTAGTACAAGCCTGGCTACCCAGCCAATGCTAGTACAAGCCTGGCTACCCAGCCAGTGCTAGTACAAGCCTGGCTACCCAGCCAATGCTAGTACAAGCCTGGCTACCCAGCCAGTGCTAGTACAAGCCTGGCTACCCAGCCAGTGCTAGTACAAGCCTGGCTACCCAGCCAATGCTAGTACAAGCCTGGCTATCCAGCCAGTGCTAGTCGCACTTCTTGATCTTGATCGTTGTTGTTAATCCGCAAATTGCATGCAGGGACAACACGTACAGCTACCAAAATACTACTCCATCCGTATAGGGGCCTACTGTTGTAAAGTCCTCTGCCGTCCACACTGCCTGTTCGGCGCTTCTCACGCACCCGGCCTGGAAACAGCTCCTGCCACGGGAGCTAGAATCAGTGGGCTAGAGATAGAGACCACCACTCTGTGAGTCCACGACAGGTTACACATTTACCCCGTGTATGGGATATTTTACTTCCCTTGGCATAAACACCAGGTAGAATGGACCAACGGGTTTCAGTGTCTCTTCCGAAAGACACAGGCAATGTGGGGGTAAACAAAATCGCCCAAATTTCGAAACGGCAGCAGGTGGACTCAACCCCTGTCTTCTCGATTGAGATTGCGGGGGTCTAACCGACAGACCGCCGTCTTAATGTTTCATGTCTGGTCTGACTATTTCGTTTTTCCCATTCAGTGTACGACCCGGTCGTGGAGCCGTCGAAGCCCTCGTCCAAGCTGTGGATTATCGGCGCCGTGGTCGGTGGCGTCGTCGCTCTCATTCTGTTTGTCTGGTGCATCCTCTTCATCTACTGCAGCGCAAAGAGACGACGGCAGCAAACACAGCCGAAGACCCTGCCGGACAGCGAGAGTGTAGAGGCCGAGGAACCGACAGCAGTCAAGAAAGGCAGGAAGGGAAAGGTAAGAGGGAGAAGGACGTAGTGATAGCACTGTGGAACTGTAGTTATAAACTCTCCTTGCATGTTCAGTTTGACAACATTACAAAAGAATAGTCTGCTACATGGCATAGTGCCAATACAGAAATCAACGCCACTTATGGTGTCTTTAATATTTTGATATAAAATATATTTAGCATTTGGTTGAACATATTATTACATTTGTTTTTGTACCTAACAGTCTTCCACATCTCAACACATCGCCCGTTGTTGCGTTGCAGTCGTACGACCTGGTTCGGCCAGAAATTGTCGTTGAAGACGAACTGAAGCGGGAGAAACGCGCGGCCGCCGAGTCATATCGACGACTGGCCAGCGGCTCCCCAGAGCTGGAGGGCATGTACACAGAGAACGACTCGTCCCCTACTCACCGTGGACACGGCGACTCCCACAGGCGTACGAATGACAGAGGGACGCATGGGAATCGTTTGAGAAGTCGGCGATCCACCGCGGGGTCTCATAGGAGAAGGAGGTGAGGGCCTGGTAACATTAACGATGATGTTGATGCGTCTTGTGTACCGCCAGTGTCCGCTTGGCCAAGGCGCGTTCATGGAGCTCCAACATCAGAGCTAGGTTGACAGCAACTAGTGCAACGCCCGTCTACACACACTTGATACACTGCGTGTTAAGAATGTGTGAGTGCACGACAAGTTAGTGAAGTTTTACGTGTGAAATCTTTTACTTCCCGTATTGCCAGACACGAGGTAGATGGGACTGTTAGTGTCTCTTCGGAGAGACACAGGCGGGTTGAACGAAGTTGCCAAAATGGCATGTCTGATGTTCTTATAGGATACGTGCATGGCTACGATTATTGTACACAGTTTCACTGACATTCTTACCGGTTGGTAGGTCAAAAGGCGTGGACGACCACGAAAGCTACAAGGTGGTAATAACGTGAAAACATAAGAATTTCTATCTAGGCGACTCGCTGCTTGCGAAACCATTGCTTTCTACGAATTGTTTTTTTGTGTGTGATTGTTGCAGTAGTAGTTATGTTCATGATATTCCAATCCACTGCTGGATGAAGGCCTCGTCGCCAATCGTCCAGGCTCGTCTGTCTTCTACTTTATTCCGCCGTGCTTCCTGACGCCACCGTCTATTTTGCCTCCCTTTTTTCCTTATATCTTTTGGTGCCCATTCTGCTATTATGTATGTCCATGGGTTGTCTCCTTGCGAGATGGACCATCCACCCCATTTATCCTTAATTATACATTTATCTAATAGTTACAGTAGTTTAATATTTTAGGGACAGCGAATACTAAACAGATTCAGGTGGTTTCAACTACGGAGATATATCATGATTTTGATTACGAACTTATTTATTTGCAGGAGAGACGAAAATTGGAGCAGCTGCGAGTCTCGTGTGTCAGAAGTCACGGAAAGGACAGACGACAGAAAACCGCTGGCTAAGCCAAAGAACAAGGGCCAGAAAGTGCAGCAGAATGGCAAGATAAGGCATCATTACAAATCTGGTGACAGCCACGAAGGTTGGTGTTCCTGTCAAACATTCAGAGTTTCGTAGTATTTCTATCTAACCACTGGTGTTCGTGTGTGTTTTTACATGCTGGCAAGGTATGCTATTACTATTTAAGTTGACCTGCATGAAGTCTTTCAAGGTTATTGTTATTAACTTATTAGATAGGTCATGTATTTTATCTGAGATAATTTCACTACTGTTTGACTGGTTTTAGTTCAAAGTGCAGCTGCCGCAACTTCCTGAACTGTTTAATAAAAAAATTAACTCTATTTTTATCATCTTATCAATGTATTACAGCTTTCTAAGCACTATTGAATCATGACTTTTTTCACCTTAGACGTGATGTAATTGCATCACGTACCTATCGTCCATACACAGACAACGTAGACATAGATGTGTATATGCACATGGCAAGTTTGTCTGCCTTGGTATAAACTAGAAGAGTGACACTTGTATGTTTAGATGACCTAGACACTACCGTGTCTTCATCGACTGTGTATACCATCAAACTACCTCCATTCGCCCATCTGCCACTGGTCAACGGCGGTTTGACTCCGGATGAGGCGGCAAGACACGACAGACAGGTAACCATGGACATTAGTTATGCACATTCTGGTGGTTACCTTTACTGTGGTTTGCAGTTTTTAGACGATGCGTCGCTCATCTAATGGTCACAAGGTGCCAAGTTCGAATCATGGTACATCTTGCACAGGTATCTAGTCCGGAGTAGGTGAGAGGACAAGCGTATGAGGTCAGTTTTGAGCATCTCGTGTGAATGGTCTCATGTAGATGGTCTTATATGAATGGTCTCAGGTAGACTGCCTCATTTATATGATCTCGTGTAGATGGTCCAAAGTAGATGGTCTTACATAGATGGTCTCACATTGAAGGTCTTACGTAGATGGTCTCACATAGATGGTGGCACGTAGATTGTCCCACCTGGATGGTCTCACGTAGTTGGTCTCACGTAGATGGTTTCACGGTGATGGTCTCACGTGGTTGGTCTCATGTAGATGGTTTCACGCTGATGGTCTCACGTGGTTGGTCTCATGTAGATGGTTTCACGCTGATAGTCTCACATGGTTGGTCTCGTGTAGATGGTCTCATGTAGATGGTTTCACGCTGATAGTCTCACATGGTTGGTCTCGTGTAGATGGTCTCATGTAGATGGTTTCACGCTGATGGTCTCACGTGGTTGGTCTCATGTAGATGGTCTCATGTAGATGGTTTCACGCTGATAGTCTCACGTGGTTGGTCTCATGTAGATGGTCTCATGTAGATGGTTTCACGCTGATGGTCTCACGTGGTTGGTCTCATATAGATGGTCTCATGTAGACGGTTTCACGCTGATGGTCTCACGTGGTTGGTCTCATGTAGATGGTTTCACGCTGATAGTCTCACATGGTTGGTCTCGTGTAGATGGTCTCATGTAGATGGTTTCACGCTGATAGTCTCACATGGTTGGTCTCGTGTAGATGGTCTCATGTAGATGGTTTCACGCTGATGGTCTCACGTGGTTGGTCTCATGTAGATGGTCTCATGTAGATGGTTTCACGCTGATAGTCTCACGTGGTTGGTCTCATGTATATGGTTTCACGCTGATGGTCTCACGTGGTTGGTCTCATATAGATGGTCTCATGTAGATGGTTTCACGCTGATGGTCTCACGTGGTTGGTCTCATGTAGATGGTCTCATGTAGATGGTTTCACGCTGATGGTCTCACGTGGTTGGTCTCATGTAGATGGTGTCATGTAGATGGTTTTGTAGCCACCCCAATGACTAAAGTGCTGACATCAGTCAAGAACATACATGCAGAGAACAGTATAAACATAAATGGGTAGATTTTGTGTCAAATGCTAACTAAAACATGACAAAATAGTCTGACCAATACATTGAAGACAAGGATTACAATTAGTTCTTTCCTTGCTGGTTTTTTCCACAAATAACTAACCAAATAATATTTTGCAGATGAGGGCTTCTCTGCAGAAGAAAGCAGAGATTGAGAGACTGAGGAACAAACAGCGACAGAGAGAGAAGAAGGAAAGACGCAGAAGACGATGTGAGTCATGTAAAAGATACTGAAGACTGAATCTCATAGACATATTGCAATGACTTTTAGCAGTAGTTACTCTTGACTAATGGTGAACGATACGGCTTCCACTGTCCATTTAATCTCTGGCGCTGCTATTTATTTATTCATTTCCGGCTTTATTATTTCTTCGTCATTCCCTTCTTTTTTATTACTTCCTCGTCCCTACTGTTTAATTTCTTCCTCGAACCCTTCTTTTTTATTTCTTCCTCGAACCCTTCTTTTTTATTTCTTCCTCGAACCCTTCTTTTTCTTCTTCATCCCAACACCAACTAGACTTCTTTGGGAAGCGTTCAGCCACGCTGCAAATACAGCATGAAAACTATTCTTTCATAAATATATATTTTATATCTATGCAGCTGATTGAACTAATCTTGTAAGCTTTATTTGTCTGTTCGACATAGTATATTTATGTCATGACTATTCAACTTGCAAGTTCGTCCTATAACTCATTTCTGTTTCTAGCTGAGGGCAGTGATGATCAAACTCTGTCAGACTCAGAGAAGGCGGCCGTTGATAGTTATAACTCCGATCATCACAAGTCCACGAAAGACCAAGTAAGTAAGGTTAACTACTGCAATATGCTTGAAACTAGTCGATGTGACCATGTTAGTTATATAAACGAGCATCGTATAAATGTGAAATTGATGAAGCATTATTCATTTTAAGTAAATTAACCAGAATTTTCATTCTAACACTTCTACTTAGCAGTAACTGTCTTAATTTTCAAACGAAACGGTCATCCTAAAAAGTTGCAGTTGTTTTAACTAAAAAAATTCGCTTTATTGCGGAGTAAACGGAAAATACGTTATTTGTTATCACATTTCGTATAATTTATGTAGCAATACCTACTGATGTTAGGCAGACTCAGAGCAGCATCACCGACGGAGACGGACACGCTCCGATGGAGGCGGCCAAGGCAGTTCCGATGACCAAGATCCACTCGCGGAAGCCATCGGCCAACTTCGTTGTCTCATAGAGGACACGTTTAAGTTGTTCCTGCCCACTGACCAGCGTCCATTCAGGTTGACCGTTACATCAGTGTCCACCGGCGATGTCTTGTCCTTTGCCTTCATCACCGTTTTATTTTTTGTGATTCCTAATTTTCAGCGTCCAATCACATGTTAACACGTGTATCACTTGCATTGTGCATGTTCCACAGCAATGTAAGCAGCCAGTTGTTCTTTCATCGACACCTGATGACAAGCCAATCTTTGAAGAAGGCATTTTGGAGGGAAGCATTTGTCATGGGTTCTCTTATGTGAACTATGACGTCACCAATTCAACTTGCAGTGTGTGTGCGTGTGCGCGTGCGCGTGTGCGTTTTGTGTAGCAAATACTCAGTTACAACCAACTTTGTATCACCACGTGTGTAACTTTTTTATCACCAGGTAAGTCGCAAGTTGATCATTTTCTATCTGGATGGTAAAGTCTATCCTGGGCATGCATGCTCAGTTTCACCCGTGTGCAGGTATTATTTTCAATATGTTTTACAACCCGGACTTGGCGTTGGTGCAGCACCATTTCTTCTTGCGGCACACAGCAAATATTGAGACTTACACGTCAGAATATTTCACGTCACAATTGCTCTTATTTTATGACACACATATATGTCACACGTAATGTCCTGCGCATGCGCACATGTTATGCAGCTTGTGTTCCGGCAGATGGACTTGTCACCGGGCAACGGACTTGCCGACACACCGGAGTTCCGTAATGAGGTATTGGACCATGCTCGAAAACGCATCCACGGTCTGCTCGATGACGCCTTTGCACTGGTAGCCTCCCGCCCACCGAGGTGCGACATTCACCGCCACTGCTGGCAGCTTAACACCGTCTCTCGTCGACCTTCGTGTCGTCTCTCCGGGAGGGGCACTCAACATATGCCATCCATGAGAATTTGTCTAATTGACCCCCTCCCTAAAAACACATTTTAGACATCTGTCACAAAAATGCCCCTTTCAAGTTGAGCGGATTGAAATGCATACCCTCTTCCGTGGACGAACTTTTCAAGTTGATGAAGTAAAACCGAATATAAAACATTTAACGTGTTACATATGTATTGTTCCATGATATGTGATATAGTTTAGAGAAATGCCAAAATATAGACCATTAATTACCAAATAAGTGCGATTTGATCCCTAATTGCGTTGCGTAGGACACCGAAAACATAGCCATAAACGTGGATATTAAGGGTTGTATGCTGGCAATGTATTGAGTGCCCCCCCCCCCACCTGGATCGTCTTCTTTAAATGACGCTGTGTTCACCCTACGCTGTTTACGTCTTCTGTTGAAACACACGCGTATTGTTTTGGTTCACCGTGTTTGAATGTAAGGGTGATATGTGAATTACTTGTGTACTTTTCTCAAAACCAGAATGTTCGATTGCTAAATTTCCAACAACATATTCATATGCTTTCTCTATCATGTTATGGGTGCCTAGCCTACGCTGAAACGTGTCAGTCCAAATGAGATTTCTCTGGATTGCATGTCAAGGTTTTATCGAAGTGTATTTGGTCTGTATGTTTAAGGGTAACTTAACGTAAGCACTGTTTGCGCGAAAGGCCGACTAAATCGTAACTCTCTCCGACAATCGGCAGTGGTGTCATTATAAGTAAGACGATGGTATCCAATGACGAAAGTAAGCATTTTTGCCTAATATTAATTGCTTTTGTCACAATGGTGAGAGTTTGAGAGAGGATCAGGCGTGTAATTCATTGCTGTCTGGTCTGTTTCGTAGGAGCAAACGGAGAAACAAAATAATGCCCCTTTCTAGTTCACCCTATAACGTGTCCACCCCATTCAATGGCGAGCTGCGCCACCCTTCGTTCCACCGACGCGGGAGGATGTTTGCCGCACAACATCGTAAGACGGCCGGGCGAATCAAGAGGTATTGCCGCATGGTACCGTTGTGGTGCGAACGCGCGACGTTGGTGCATGAAGCCATGTCCACTTTACTCCTGACTTAAACCGCACGAAACA
Source organism: Lamellibrachia columna (assembly GCA_963662155.1). Classification (NCBI taxonomy): domain Eukaryota; kingdom Metazoa; phylum Annelida; class Polychaeta; order Sabellida; family Siboglinidae; genus Lamellibrachia; species Lamellibrachia columna. Next base: position 3,871,740 of record OY759271.1, on the reverse strand, counting down.
TGAATAAGCTAGAGTACCTCTGTTGTGGTGTATAGTGTTGTATTATTGTATGTGAAATTCACGCTTTCACTAGTCGTGTAAGATTCGATATTTTCGTGCATGATCACGTTTATCGTTGACCAGACACACCAGAATTGTTGTCATGTTACATATTTAGGCAACAACAAAAGAAGGAAGAGACTAAAACATCAACAGTTGAAGTGTCAGTACGTAGAAGAAAATTTAAAACAGACGCTTTCGGAGAATACGTTAACACGTGTTAACTCGTGCGGGCTACGTCCTGAGTCGAGCTAGAAAGGCCACATCGTTAAATATATATATATATATATATATATATATATATATATATATATATATATATATATATATATATATATATATATATATATATATATATATATTGGAGAATTACACAAATGGAATAGACAAACAAGATGAATTTACAAATGATATGGACAATAGGAAAGAAAGAGGACGAAAGAGAGAATGTCTCTCACAAGCTGGAAAGGAATGCGGGATGCGGACAGGAACTGAAAGCTTATTCGCTGCGGGTCTTTGTGAAACGAAGAAGACCTTATCTGATCTGACCACAGTATATTGATCGTGAAACAGATATTGTCATGCATGAGCTCACGCACGAGTTGTACGTAATCCATCAGGTGTAGATGGTGCAGCCGATACTGTGCTCTCGCGTATCTCGTTAACATTAGCAGCTTTGTCCGCCATTGCTCCCAGTGATGCTTCACCTGGCATATCCGTTGGTGCCCATTGCTTGATCAGTGTCTTGTGTGAACGAGTGCCTCCGCGTCGCGCAGGACTGTGCCAATCGATACGTATACAAGCGAACACACTCGTTATGGCAGTATCTGTCGTGTTGTCTTCGATGTCGCATTGGCGTTGAATGTATGTCGCATGCAGTCACGATGCATGAACGTGTGTTATTTCTTTGCACCTAAGATGTGTATCTTGCCATTGTATATAACTCGGCTAGATTTAGGACGTAGTCTTTCACCGAGTACACATTGAATATAAGAAAACACATTTTCGGAAGAAAAGGGAAGGTATAGAAGTGCAGTACCTGGTACTTACCTAACACTTTTCCCTGTACTTGACATGTATCTGTAAACCGATTTATTACTGTTCTGTCAAGAAACCGTCAACACTTCCACCCTTAAACAATTTGACAAGACAAGCTTTAACAAGATTGCCATCCAAGTCACAAAGTACCCAGATGGAAAGTGGACACGGGAGCTATTGGCTTATCGAAAGAATACTAGATCGAAGTTTCCTAACATTTAGACGCATGTTTAAATTAACCACATACGCAATTTATCTTGCCGACTCCTCAGACATTCGTGTTTATCCAGTGGGTCGGACCACGTGGCACATAATTGCGTGCAACAGCATGGTCACTAATGGTCCAATCTCCCAATCAAGTCACGCAAATTCACTTCGTTATCACGATGTAAATGGCGTAGGCTCACTTATCTTTCAACAATATGCACGATACACATATGAAATCGGATATGAAGTACGTGACTGGAATGAATGTAGGTATTCGGCGTCCGTATAACGCGTTGGTGACCTGTAATCACTGCGTTACGAAGTTGCCTTACCCCTCGCCCGCTCCCAACCTTTCCATCTGCTTCACTGGCTCACATCAACTTTCCTGTTCTGCCTCTATTCTTAGCTGCGAACCCTCCGGCGTTCGCATTAATTTTAGACATATTTTTCCATTGTACCGCGTCATCCTCTGGACCCCCATTATCTCCCTATCTCTCCCATTCTCTCACTCTCGTCATGGTTTGAGTCCGTCTGCTAAGCCCCTCCTCACCTGTTTGATTCTTTATTTCTTCATCTCCTTCGCTTTCTCTTTCTCCCTCCATCCTCCAATTAGTTATCCTTAAATGTGTATATCTGTCTGTCTCTCCATGGACGTCCCAACTATGACCAGTTGTCCTGTTTGTTTCAGCCGCCACGAGATGACCCAGGCTGGGTCCGGGGACATCCCTCAGACGGCGGCGTCCGCAGTTGGGGAACAACCGGGTAGGTGACTGAACACACCATCTAGATATCCAACTAACTATATGCATTGTCAAATTATAAAAAAAAAACGTTGATGTCATGGCATCATATCTGCTTTCATTTTTATATCTGGTAAAAACTAGTAACTTCAGTTCTCACCTAATTGTGATCGGTTAATTGAATGCTTATTCGAGCGAGCGTGTACGACTTAGCAATGTTTACAATCGAGGTTGCAGTTGACAAATGTTACTGTTAAAATGGACGCTTAAGAAGAGAATGAATGAAATAAAGCGACATCTCAGCATCGTCCAATAAACACTGAAACCGAAAACCATCGCACCTATTAAGACGGACTTGTCTGACAAAGACGGACTTGTCTGACAAAGACGGACTTGTCTGACAAAGCGATCGCGTTCGGTAAATACGGTAGGCGAGGCTAATCATCGATCATGTGTTCATCTCTACAGCGGGTGACGAACGCCGTCACACACCGCTGAACATTACCACGACTTCTCACTCAGAGAACAACTTCGACAGCCTCGTATGGAATCCGTACACGGCGGGTGACGAGGTGGCCAAACTCAGTTCGCCCCAACAGCGGGTAGGTAGTTAATGTTCGTCTGGTATCACAGTTATTTGACTGTTTGATTCTTGTCTGAAGTCACACTAATTTTGGGAGAGTTCACACGGGAGACCAAAGTGATATAGGGCGAACAGGGTGGAGAAAACGTAAGAAAATATGCACGTGAAGTTTGTGACAAAACTGTATTAGTAGCACCATCTGGTGTATTAATTCTGTGTTAATCTTGACACTTCTGGCGCAGTGGCGCACAATGAGATCTGACTATTCACATGATCTAGAACCCTAATAGCAACTAATTTGGTGGAAAGTATTAGGATGTCACGTTTTGTTTCCTCGGGAAAACTTGTACGGTCTCTATTATAATTATGCTGTAGTTGCTTGTGCTATTTTCTGGAGTGTCATGGTATGCTGTAATTCTTGATTGTCATTGTACGCTGCATTTTCCTGACTGTCATCATGTTTCTGCAGACTGCGCCTCTACAGCGGCCACACTCGGCCGTCGGCAACGGTCGGGCAGCCGTAGCACCTGAGAGAGGCCGCGTGCGTCCGTCCAGCGCCCGCCAGCAGTATGCCAACGCCGCCTACGTCGATGACTACGACGACTGCGTGCGTCTGGACGGCGCCCGACCGATCCCCGTCGCCGAGCTGAGTGGCGCCTACACCACAGAGCCGGCGCCACCCATCATCATCCGCACCAAGTCGGTTGCGCCGATGGACGGCTACAGCAGCGTCAACATGGACGCGAGAATGTTCTCGTCCTTCAGTCCGCCTGTGAGGGATCATGACGGCCGGCGTCCGGGCCGTCCCAGGACGCGCAAGGAGAACGCTGTGGCGCCGACATCGGATGGACGCTCCCAGCGTAATGGACACGCGTGGGAGACGCCGACCAAGCGTCCCGGACAAGCTTGGGAAACACCGGCGCTCGATGCCAGCACGCGGCCCGTCTATGACTGCGGCCGAGACGAGGTCGACATCGCCATGGATGTCGCCCGGGGAGGCGCGACGCACGATATCGTGTCGTCCGTACGACAAGAACTTCAGAGGATCGGGCATTGATCGCGGACGGTGTAACTACGCTAGGATTAGTCGTAGTCAAACGAATCTTTTCACTTGTGTATCATACCATCTGCACATACCATCTGCACATTGACGTCGTCTAGAAGCAGAAGAAATGTGCTCCGTCGTATTTATTGCATTAATTTAATAATGTTCCAAATATACCTGACGCGTTAGTTTTCGGTGGCATGGATCCTCGCCTTTCATTATATATGCGGGTATCTTGTATAGACTAGGATATTCATCCATCCATACGCACATAACATCTGGTTATTTATCAATGCTAAAAACATATTTTTGAGCTCAGTCTAGTAATGAGAAGACAATGACAAAGAGGTATAGCTAATGATGTGGCGTATACGTATATATATATATATATATATATATATATATATATATATATATATATATATATATATATATATATATATATATATATATATATATATATATATAATATATATATATATATATATATATATATATATATATATATATATATATATATATATATATATATATATATATATATATATATATGGTGACCTATCTAGGGTGATAGGTAAACAAAAATTTATACGGGCATTGGTGTCCATACACTCTGCCTATTCTTCGAAACAAGAAAACATAAAATTACTTATTTTTATATGACAAGTGGACCAAACAGCTTATATGATATTTAATATTACTATTTCTTTTTCACAAAGATATATATTAATTATGCTAAATATTTAGTTAGGCTTACATGACAAACACAGGACGATGGTAACTAATCGTTTCGTTTTTTTAAGACATGAAGGATTATAATAAGATTATTCAGAATATGTGTAATATTTATTTTCGAATTTATGTATTTATCGATGTTACTTTCTTAAAATGCGCGATGTTATGCTATTTATTGGAATGACAGGCCTGTTTCTGATATAATGTGGCAGACGTACTGCTTATAGCGTTCTACATTTTAATACAGTTGCTCAGAGCAGTTATATATATATATATACACAAATAAACATTCTGCCTTTCATATATTGATTAACATGATAAAAAAGTTGCATAGTTATTTTTCATCATATGCTCAATTGTTATTCGTTGGTTTCTATTAAAGGTTTTCTTTGTAGAATTTGTGTTACTGTGTCACTTTCTCGTTTACATATAAGCCTGCGAGTCGGTGTGATATTATACTTGTTACAGTGAACAGTTATGTATGTCTGCGTGACAACTAGGAAAACAAAAACAAAAAAATGTAAATTAGTTCAAATAATTAATGCATTCTTATTATTTAAATTAATTGAGATTATCTAGTAATGAATGTGATCCTTTTAACGGTTAACTTGTTATGTGAGGAAACCAACAATACTTTGCAATCATATGGTAGACAGGCATGGGTTAATTTGAACTGTTAATTTGTTAATTGAATTAACTCAATTAATTTAATTTAGTAAATTAACTTTTCCAGAATAATTCGATGAGATATCAGGTTCAGGCATGTGTGAATGGGAAGGAGAACATCACACTGTACCTCCTACCAACCGGGTAGGCTGGTCATTCAGGCATCTGTGAATTGGAGGGAAGGCCTAGACAATAGAATCCTGGCTTCAGCAAATCTCTGTTTAAAGCTGGCAACTTGCAGCCGAGTGTACCTATGGAGCCAATATTTGTTTGTGTGTGAACAAAACCGTTAATGGGGAGATGTAGAGCAATATAACTTCAGTTTTGGATCTTTTTACAATGCCAACTTAAATCAAAAGCATGCCAGTTCTAATGATGCATACAAAATAGTGTCTACATATTTAGGTGTTAGTGTGTATAGGGGAAACCTAATGATTTGGTATAAAACACTGCATAAATAACAACTTGGTGCATAGAAAGTATGTATGTAGTTGCCCAGTTTTATCAATTTGGTGGTTGAATATAGGAGCAAACCCCACACCTGCAAATCTTCAGCCATAATTTTTCAATCCTTTCAGAATTTTTTTTTTTAACTTTAAAATGTGATCAAATGCCCCATGAAGACATGTTTTGGCATGGAAATATTGTATGAGCAAATATCTTTCCAACAAAGTTACAAAACACATTTTCGTCTTATGATTTTAGAACTGTTTTAAACGTGTAAGCATTTCTACCAACACATTATTTAATTGTCAATTGCTATATGAATAAAAAATAACTGTTAATTTAATTTAATTAAAGAATTTGGGAGGTTAATTTAATTTAATTGACCTGAATAATGTGTGTGGTTAATTTAATTTAATTGGAGAATTTCTCAGTTAATTGTAATTTCATTAATTAACGTTACAAGTTAATTGCCCCATGCCTGATGGTAGATCGAACGATCTTATTACAAAACCAAAGCCAGCATTTTGGTCATATGGCTTTTATAGCGCAGATTATTAGAAAGCAGTCATTGTTAGAAAGCCTTCGTAAGATACCATGTACATTGACAATACGGTTTTTGCCTAACAATACTTAATTATGTTTGGACTGGAGCAACATGGTGCCTTGCTAGTTGAAATGCGTGAAGTCACGAAATGCCTTGGCGTTACTTTGTTGTCTTCCCCGCACCTGGACTCAGTCGGGAGTCTTCCCATGCCATTTTCTTGCCTCTGCAGGCTGTACAATAAAACGGCAGGACGCATCAAGCTATCCGTCAGACATAGTTCGATTTAATCGCCAGCTTGGTGACAATGGCCGCAGGTACGGGCATGTAGAAGGTCAACTTGCGGGGGTCATAGATGAGCCTCGAGTCGTCACTCTCGCGACAGTTGAGCGTTGATGGATAGTCGCGCCAGGACGTATAGTCTCCGACCATGCGCGCGTGGTATAGCGAAGCGACGAAGGCGACCACTGCGATGATTTGCGTGACGACCGGCATGCATTGCGTGCCGACAGCGATGGTCAGCAGGCAGTAGTATCTACCGACGGTGGCATGGACGACGCGACTGAGCGGCAACCATACGAGCACGTAGGCGAGCCAGACACAAGTCGCCTTGATGACGTCGTTGATCAGGTGGTGCGACGCAGGGCGACGCTGGATGGCACAGTGGCGCCGCGCGGCGTCCTCCAAACGCGCCACCAGGATGTTGAGCAGAGCGGCGAGGAACAGCCAGGACGACGGGCTGGCCGCCTGCCAGCTGGGCGCGCAGAACGCCCGATAGAGGACGACCGGACCGACTACCTCGATCGTAAGCAGGTCGATGGCACGGTCGACGATCGACCACGCGTAGAAGAACAGTTTCGAGCTGCGCATGCTCGCGTTGAGCTGCACCGACCACGGATGCGGGAACTTGCAGCAGCGACGACGGACGCGGGAGTTCGCCGGTTCCTGGCAATAATTACAATCGGGTGACGTGCCGCGCGCGAACGTCTGACGTGTCGCGCTCGAACGTCTGACGTAACACGTCTCGCGGGACGTTGCGTGATCTCGTCTGACGTTCGTGGCGTTAGTTATGTGTGTAGCTAGAACCTCTCGATATAACCCATGATCCTTTGCGCATTTTCTTCTGCACTTTAGAACAATTCCTTCAAATTTGAAGACTATATATGCTCGTAATTAAGAGAGTTCGAGTGTGTTGTTGGTATAGTTGCTTAATGACGTTTCCTGGTGTCTTGATTAATACAATCGTTTTATTTATTTTTGATAATATAATATCACGGATGTTACGCATGACCCAATGACTAAATCAGGTGTATTGACCCAACAACAACGTCTGACACAATGAACAGAGACCAGTCGTCAATGCTACACAAATTGGCGGCCATCGTAACGAAACGAACATCGAACAGTCAACTGATATTCAGCCTATTCCATGGTGATATATATCAAATGTTCACAATTAACGACTATTATGTCAATGATATGTGCCATCGCCAATGTGTCATCACCAATGTGCCGTCACCAATGTGCCATCACCAATGTGCCATCGCCAATGTGTCATCACCAATGTGCCATCACAAATGTTCTTCAATCCATACATCCGATACTGCCATGGCTTTATTCCGTCTGTGCTACCCTACAGTCTCAATAAAATTGACCGAGCAACTGATCCATAAAGATCCATTCGCTGATCACTGTGGTCTGTTGGTTCCCACACAGACTGACTTCCACAGATCGAACATTTTTATCTCGGTGTAGGGGCCCTAGCAATCAGTCCCGGAAAACTTGAGCGTTATGCGTTGCCGGTTACCCCTATTATTGTAATTTTTTGTCACCGGACCGGCACTTCATACTGTTCGTGTGAGTCGGTAGCTTTTTAATGATACATGAAAATGCGTTTTAATAATAATAATAATAATAACAACAACATTATCGTGAACAGGGACGGGCAAAAGTCATTATCAGAACGAGGGACAACCGAAGATTTATTGTAGAAATGCAATTTAATTAAAATAAATATGTCTTGAGTTTTTTTCGGAAGATAGCAGTAGTTTCAGATGTTTCAGTGTGATGTGGAGTTCAATCCAGACCATAGGCGCAACGACACAGAAAGCACGTTTCCCAAGTTTAATTTTAGAAACAATAAGTTGTGAACATTTTCGATACGTACATAAACGTATCGAAAATAAATCTTTACTTCTAAATATAATGTTTTCATCGGATAATTGAATGACCTGTTTTAAAATTTAGACCTACTTGATCGAATAAATGACAGCATTTCAATTCTACTAAACTACTAGCTGCACATCAATTAATCGAAGTTTAAAGTGATATTTAGGAGCCTGATGGAAAGTTCAACCCAAGATATGAATGTCCGTAAGGCAGCAGCATGGATGACGTTGAAGATGTTTTCGAGAATCTGGTAGTCAACAGTTGCACTCCCAAAGAAGCCGAAACAACGTCTTTTTATATCAACAATAGAGTTTTGCTGCTGTAGGCTGTGAAACCTGGACAGTGGCATCAAGTAAGCTAAAGCTTAATCCAGATAAAACAGACCTAAGTGTTAGTTAAGCCACTGGGTTAGTTGAGCCACCCATGTTTCCCAGGAAACTACAGCAGCGACAGTTACTTGGTACCACCCAGTGATTGAACATGTTATTTTAACACAATTGACGTACAATAAGTGCCATTTGTCACAACGGCCAGAAAATGTGAGTTAAAAGTATGTTTATTATGTTTCTTGAAACTTTTGGTGATTGTGATTAATGTCTGCTGGCGCGTAAGCTATCAACGCATAAGACCAGACTTTATTTTCTGTGAACTTACAAGTGGTTTAACTATGCACAGGGTAAAAGATTATTTGTATCACTGCGCGCAGAAATGAGAAGTTAATTAAAAAAACTTTATTGTCGAAACATGGCTAGTTGAGACACCCAAGGCCCAGGGGAGGGTTAGTTGAGACACCCAAGGCCCAGGGGAGGGTTAGTTGAGCAGCGGCTAAAGAATGAAGACGAGTGTTCTTTACTCCAAAATACATCAAGGAATTCATTTTCCCGAACAAATTGGGACATCGGATAACAAGGCAACATATTAGCACTTATTTACACTGGTTGCGATTGGCCTATAAATCTATGTTATTAAGTCTGCCGACTTATTAATTAAGCGTGTAGAATTGTCAGAGACGTCTTGTACCCATTGGGTAGATGTGTTGGTTGAGTTGTTATGTAATTTTAGTACAAGGCCTGCGTAAGTTATACAAATAAAGTATTTACCCAACTTACACTACACTGTGGCTAAACTTACACTACACTGTGGCTAAACTTACACTACACTGTGGCTAAACTTACACTACACTGTGGCTAAACTTACACTACGCTGTGGCTAAACTTACACTACACTGTGGCTAAACTTACACTACACTGTGGCTAAACTTACACTACGCTGTGGCTAAACTGACCGCCAAGTGTTAGTTGAGCCCGTTTACCAACCCTATTTGAATCAACTATATATAATTATCTTTGCATACTAGGCATATTATCTTGGTATAAAATGATCTCCTAATAGTCGTAGATATCAAAAAGAATGAAACATGGCTCAACTAACACTGCCTTCCCCTATTCCTCATGTTGTGATATCACCAGGTAGCTGTATACAATGCACCCTTTGTTTTATTTTCTCGGTCTTGGATCACCTATTTTTTTCGACTGGCTGTCAACGCAATGCACTGTGCCCCAATTTTTGCCGAGATCAGCTGTTTAAGGGAACACAACGTCAAACATGCAATGTTTAAGGGAACACAACGTCAAACATGCAATGTGTGCTATAGACATGAATATGTGCTGAAATGCACACGAAATGCTATCTTGCACACTCCCTCCACGTTATTCGAAATGGTCGTGTTATACCTCTCAGTCATTCGTCATCACTCTCAGTCATAACAGGCCCTACAACTTATAGCAATTACCATTAGCAGAAGCACCAGAGGGTGTGTTACATAATACATGCTACTTTCAACAACTTCGTCTCTGCTGGAGGAGGTAGACAACCGTGACAGGCATTGTCCACGGGCGCCGACGACGTTGCTATGTTTGCATAGGATAATATTAAGCAGCACCGCGTCTTGACACTTGGCAACGCCGTGAATAACATTGTAATCCACAGTTCGAAGCGCAGTTTCAGTGTTGCATTTTTTCTGGTATTCTACTTATAACGACAGACACGTGCAGATTGTTCTATCGCAGATACGTAATAAAAATTTGTTGTCACGACAACCGACAGCTACACTAACTACACACACGCACGCACGCACGCGCGCGCGCGCACAGTTGCCCCAGCGTTAAAGGAGTGTTCCAGTTTCCATTACGTTTCGATATTTCTTCTTCGTCCCCACCTCCGCATTCATCGAGTCATGGTAAAGTCATCATAGAAAAAACCACGGGGAAACAAAAAACAGTACATTTATTGCCATCGTTTGTCCGAAGCAGCATGATTATGCGCCGGTGTAAAACACACATCATCTGGCACGTATAAACACCATCAATTCAAATATATCGTGGACATTTTACATAAAAGCCGTCACTGCCATCTGTTCTACAAAATACGGCACATTAATATATAGCAGATGCTTCGAATGCAGACATTCGCCAGTGGTGCGTAGTCAGAACGCGGTACAGCTTCCGTACCACAAATTATATATTTTATATACAGTTGCCGAATCGGGTAAAAGCATAACAACCCAGCTAGTTGCCGACAGAAGACTAGATTTCTCCTGGCCGCCATGATGTGAAGCATCTCTTCAATGCAGAATTGCTGCTGTGATCACAATGGATTTTGGCGAAAACAATACACTAGTATCTTTCGGATTAAAAGCACCTCGCGATACGTATGATTGGATGTCCATAAAACATCTTGCCAGAGTGTCGACGAATTCACTAAACGTATCTCATTTCACATCACGAGATGTCCCCGCTCACATAACTCGAGGAATTTTTTTTACAC